>SSNR01000076.1:1564619-1638057 GCA_006937965.1 Callopanchax toddi
CCCCCCCCCCCCCCCCCCCAGACGTTTTGCTGCCAGTGAACTCAGTTTTTGGTCTCTAACTTAGAAAGAAGTCGAGTTTGATCACAAACTGTTGGTTCCAAGTAAAACCTGGTCTGGATCAAAGTGCGTTTCCAGTGTTTATGTGAGAGAAGATGAATTTATAAGAATGTTAGGAGAGAAAACTTAAATGATTATTTAATGTTTTACCAACATTTCAGCATCATATTCATAATCAGTTTTTTATTTGTATCTAAGACAAAAATCTGGAAAAGATCATTAAAATCAACAATCGAATAATGGTGTCTTTCTAAATAAGGTATTTCTTTACTGTGATTAAAATGATTCCTCCTCAACACACGTTATGCTTTCTTTCCTTCCTTGCATCCCTGCTCTTTACCCTGATCTCTACATTCTTTCTCTGCCTCCTCCCCTCATGGCCTTTTCCGGCTCTCCAATTAAAGCTTCAGCGGCAGGTTTCCATCAGCCGTCTGGTCGTCTGCAGCAGGACTCTTCAGAGCAGAGGCCTGTCAGGAAATGAACTCATCACTGGATGACAGCTGCTAATTTCTCCCTCTTCCATGTCATATGAGTGGCCTGCTGCAGTTAATAATGAGCCATCCAGCGCTGATTATGGAGATACACGGGGAGGGTGCAGAGACGCTCGATACAGTACACAATCACTCAGACGGATATGTAGAATTATGTACAAGTATGAGCTCAGTCGGACATTTATATTCTGGAAATGTGAAGATGCTGCAGAATGCATTAGCCAGGTGCAAACAGAGGTCACGCTATTATGTGCAACAAATACCTCAATCTAATCCATCCATTGTCTCCTGTTTATCAAAGCTTGGGTAATGGAGGCAAAAGGTCCCGATGGGAAACCCAGACTTTCCTCTCTCCAGCTCCTCCTGGGGCATTCCAAGGTGGTCTCCTACCAGTGGCATGCACCTAGATAACCTGCAGAGGGAGGAGCAGGAGGCCTCAGTCAGAACCACCTCATCTGAGTCCATTAGGTGAGGGGGAGCAGCGGTTCTACTCAAAGCCCAGGTCACAAAACTCCTCATCCTACAGAGGAGGCTCATTTCATCCTATATATATGTTTAAAAAGCATAAAATTATAATGATTTTCCACTGTTTCGTCCCTCAACTGTAACATGTGAGCATTCTTATTCTGATTTCTAGATGATCTTTACGTCTCACAGCCAGGTCTGGACGCTGACACGGATCCTGTTAAATGTGTTTTTGCTGGAAGGAAAGGAAATGACTGAGTTTATTAATGCAGCACGAGGCAGTGAGCAGGAGACAAAGACGTGTTGAAAGGCAGACAGGTGTGATTTGAAATTACAGGCTCTCCTCTCTCTGTGTGGTTGTGGATTTCTCTACTCCTTCGCTCCTCTCTGGCCTCACCATTAACAGAAACCCCCCCGCCCACCCTTTCACCGTCCGTAACATTTCTCCTGCCCACTCTTCCTTTTCCACCACGCTCCCTCTCTCGGCTCACCTTCTCGTGCGCTGCGTGCACGTGTGTTAAACGGATGATCTTTTGATGCCCTCGGTTTTATGAGTGCTTTCTCTCTCTACTTTCAGCGAGCGGCCATTGTGCTTGCAGCCGTCACACCGCTCTCCCACTCACTCCATCAGAAACCGGGCCTGTGTTCGGGTCTGAATGAATATTGATTCTCCCTCCAGTGCTGAATACAGGCGGGGAGGGAAAAAAGGGATGAGTGTGTTGCACAGGGTGAGCAGAATGGGCCTGATGGTATGAGGGAGGGGGGGTGATGATTAGGATGATGAGGATCATGGCGATGATAATGATAATGGTGAAGGTAATGAGTGGGACGGTGATCAGAAAGCATGATGGGAGCCATCAGTCGACGCATGTATCTGCATTATTTTGAACTGAACATGAAGCCAACATATAGATGATGAAATGTGACAAAACACCAGATAAAAACAAAACATGGAGGTTGTAAAAGTTAAGCTCGAGATTTATTGTCAGAATTTAAACCGTAAGATTTTCCAAAAGCGTCTCCTTTTCTGTAACAGAAAAGCATCCATTTAATAAGGTTGAAATGTTTCAAAAGGATGAAAATCACTGGTTCATAGACGAGAAGTAATTCACTTAAAATCCAACTACACAACAAAACTTCTGCTGTCACAGAGATTTGACTGAAAACTAAAACTAAAGATGAAACCAAACATGCTCTCAGAACAGAAGTGATGTCTTTAGAATTTAATTAGCACATCTAGCACCAAACCTCTTACCCCTCTTGATGATGTTTAGCCTGAGTTTTGCATAGCTCAAATCAAGATCGTAAGAAACAAAACGGGAAGAAAGTTTCAGCAGAAACTCTGAGAAGTTCTCATGTTGTCTGACTGAGACGTTAACAGAGAAATTTAAAGAAAATAAATAGAACTCTGTATCATTTCTCTATTCTTCAGTCCTCCAGGACGATGTTTTGTGATTCCCCGTCCACATAGACCACCATCTCCTCTCCATCTTGTTGCTCTACAGGCTGATCCTCCTCATGTCCCGCCCCAGCCTCTCCGTACACCCCTCCCTCCACCTGTAGGGTGCAGTCGTCCAGCTCAGTCACAATATAGTGAGTGCCCTCGTCGTTGACGATGACCTGCGTGAGTCCGTCCTTCATCATCTGGGAAGCGGCGAGCTTCAGGACTTCCTGCATGTCTTTGCTGCCGGACTCCTGGATGACCTGCACTTCTTCTTGATCTTGTTTCACCTCTACGGCGGTGTGGGGGGCCTCAGCCATCTCAGAAGCCACCACTTCATGAACGACGGCTGCCTTGTCTTGAATTTTCTCCTGATGGCCCATTTCACTGACAGCAGTGAGCAGAGCGTCCAGGGCGGTGGTGGACTCTGAGACGGCATGACTGTGTCCTGCGCTGGTGGCTGAGACCTCCACCTCTCCACCAGCCACAGCCTGCAGCTCCTTACTGGTGTCTCCCGAGTCCAGAACCACGTACTGGGTGCTGCCTTCGACTAGGTGAGCCCCTGCAGATGCCACCTCCCTGCCTGAGGCGATGACTTGTCCGTCTTCTGTGATGTGGAGCACTTCGGCCACCTGACCAGCCATGGCCAGCGTCTGCAGGGTGACAGCGGCCGACTCCTCCAGGGCCTGATCGATGGCCACGTCGTTCTCACCGTAACCCTGGATGATGATGACCTGCTGGATAGACTCATCATGGCTGGACGCCTCATCTGAGCCCTTCCTGTGCAGGGGGGAGTCCAGAGACTCAGTTTCCACAAACGCGGCCCCCTGGCCTTTCAGACGACACTCGAAGGACTTGGATACGATACCTGGAGAAAAACAAGGACACACTTATTACGACTTTGACGTCAGGGGTATTTAAAAAGCTGCCGCTAGAATCACACAGAGCTGTGACTGTTGGTTACTAGTTAAAGTCATAAAATCGCAAAAAGGACAGGTTTTTAGTTAAAATCACAGTGTTAGACCTTTTACTTGTTTAAATTTACCTTCATCACATCCACAATTTGGTCACCGACCTCCTAAATTTGTCTCACATTTCAGAAACTTTCAAATTCAAGAAAAATCAACCAAGAACAGCTCTAGAGAGATTCAGATTGTGACAATTTTGAGAAAAAATATGTTTCACAGTTGTTTTTAACAATTAAGCATCCAGCAACACAAGAGTGACGCCCTGCAACAAGCAGCAAGGAAATGAAGAACCCTTGCATTTTGGAAAGTCTCTTGCAAATGTTCACGGTTTATCACCAACACTAGCAGCAGTGTGATGGTGGCATCACTTACAGTGTTTTATCCAATCAAAACACAGAAAAAAAACAACTAAATTTTACAGTAAACATTCTGTTATCACAGAGAGAAAAGAAGGAAGAGCAGAGATAAACCTCGATGAGCTCAGAGTTGAATGAAGAAGGGAGTTTAATTAGCAGCAAGTTGAAACAAATCACATCCAAAATGATTAATTCTGTCACCTGATGTTTCCTAAAAGCACAACTCCTGAACTTCATGTGCGTATCCATCCATCATCGTGAGAGAGAATAAGGGGAAAAAGCACGGAAGGCTAAATTGACATAAAAGGTGATGTAACACTTCACATATTTGTGTCACTTAATGCATGAAAGGAGACAGAATATGGAGACACTCTGCTGGCGGAGGAGAGCGGTGAGATACAGCTGGTGCTAATTGAGCCACACTGTGCCCTCTCAGATCACAGGTTGCCATGGCGTTTCCAAGGTGATAGGAACAGTGTTAGAAATGCCATTGTTTAAACAGCGCCTGGCTCAGACACTTGTAGGCTAATCTGTGCAGGAAAACGGGGATTTGAGACATTAAAAAGGGGGCTTCTGTTCACAGCTAAGCTGCTGAGAGCTGAACTTAATGTAGAATAAGTGAAAATACACACAGATTCCTGTCAGCAGAAGCAAACGTTGATCCTGAATTTGCATCCTTCTGGGTTTTTTTAAACCCTTCAGATCTTCTAAAACTCTCTTCAGACAAAAAGAAAAAACTTCTTTTGCCGTTATTAGAAAGTCAGAGTTGTGTTGCAAAGTGTAACTGATTCTAACGTGTCCTTTTCACCCCTCCCCAGTGTATACAGGCACAGAGATGTGGGGGTTTAACTCTATTATTACTGGAAAAGCAGGCGGTCACCAGGCAGCAGGAGGACGGCTATTTGAGCAAAGATAAAAAGTCTTGCAGTTTAGAAATGTTTACACAAAGTCTTGGTAGAAAGTCGGTGAGTGATGAGACTGTCCAACATCACAGGGAACTGTTAGGACTTTAGATAAAAGCAACAGCAGCAAACAACATTTAAATACAGCGTCTTACTTCAGCTTACAGCTCAAATTTAAAATATTAAAATGATACAACAGCCCCTGGCCTGTCCTGACAGGTATCCACTTCCTGCTGAGGCTTTACAGAAATATGGATTTTTGTTTCACAAGTCAAACTAAACACGAGGAGTCCAGATGATCGCTCCTCTGTCTTTTTGATATAAAGCTTTTGTTTGCAGACAGGAATTCTGAGAAAAGGAAAAGTTTCACCGTCTAAAACTACTGTGAGCGCACCCTGACAGCTGTCTACTGCAGGTAAGACACTAACTTGTTGTAAGTACTTCACACAGCCCTGATCAAAAAGAATCCCCACATCCTGGTCAAACAGATTTAGGTCAAATACAGCTTCATCCTGAAGAACAGAGGCAGCACCGAGTCTGTCTGAAACAGCATCAACAGTTACCTGAATATAGACCAATATTCACAATTAGAGCATGGACACCCTAATGACGTATTAGAGGGAATTTAAGGGAACATCTTAAACAGCTGTTATATTGTGTAGTTTGTATACGACATAATTAAACCCTCTTGTCTGCTTTTCAGACCTCCTGACAAAGGTTTCTGTGGAAATGTTATAAACTATTAATATCTTACCTGCTGGGGATAGCTCTTTGAACAACATCAGCAAGGAGAAACAGAGATTAGCTCTGATCGGATTGACGTATTACCTGATGGTCACAGAGGAGCCAGTTAAAGAGTGGATCTCTGCCGTAAAGTGACTCTGATTAGAAAACGTTCATGTCATTTCATGAGAATGATGTTTTATAAACACTGACACTGCTGTTGTTTGACGGTGATTCAGAAACATTCTATGTAAATAACCATGTCATGTCAACATTATTGTAAAGGTTTATTTAAAGAAATGAATTTTTGTGACGTTTTCTGAATTTAATGTTGCTTTAAAAAGGCAGTAATAAACGTTGGAAGTGGTTGTACTGTAGCTAACTGTTAGCTTGTCTGTGTAATTAGAACAGATCTTCATTTCTTTTAAGTGAGGCCATTCAAAGAGCTAATAAGGCTAAGATACTCTGGATATTTTAAAAACCTGATATCTAACCTAACCCTAATCCTATATTTTTTTACTGGCAGGTCAGCCACATGGTAGAGCAAATGTTCACTTTCCCTACATCTATACCTACTAAAGAAAACAAATATGAGGGTGTTTGAGTACAAAGGTATTACCTTAAATGTATTATTACCTTAATACTACTAATATTATTTTTTCATTATTATTACCTTATAGCCCTTATCAAAGAATCTGAAGTAGTGTTGAGATGGGGCTTGATCTGGATTTGTTCATAAAATCTGAACAGAAGCAAACTTCTAAAGATCTGAATTCTCCCTTTAAATCTAGAAGATGGTCGTTAGGTGGGAAGGTTTGACCAATTAGCAGCAGCTGTGCTAGTTTTAGAAAAGGACAGCAACTGTCAGTCATCTGTTCAGCTCTGCATTTCGGTATAAATGTCCCCAACGTTCTGAAATGTCCTCACGGATTTCTCTGCCTACAGTACTAACATGTCTAATTACTGTTTTCTCTATTGCATATCTCCACATCTATATATAGGTACAGGAAAAGACAATATCCATTCTTTATGGACAAACTACCAAAAACTCATTATAGGGTTGCAGCACACAGGCAGGATGGTGCAGTAAATATCAATTCAGGCTCTTCCATTTGTACCTCAAGTGACAAGCACTGTAGTTAGAGAGTGGAGGGAGTCAGCACTGTCACAGGGAGCCAGAAGAGGTTGGCATTTCGAGCAGCGGAGGTTACCTATTTACACAGAGCTACAGGGCCGATGCTAACTGCCTACGCCAAAATGCTGCGAGCTGAGAGGTCGGCTGCAGAAACACAATAACTCAATGACGGTGCAGCTTCTTCTGCATTACCATAAAACCTGTTTCAAAGTGCAAATCTATAACAGCGAGGCCATTTTGGTATTCTGAGCTCCTGTTTGAGTTCTGTTCTAAAATTAGAGTGTATTTTTGTGAGATCTCATCCTGGCAGGTGGGTTTAACATCAGGTTTTATTGCTGCGTGTCTGAACTATATGGGTTCCTATATGCATCTCTCTCTCTCTGTATGTGCCTATGCGAGTGTGCTGCTGCTGGGATGGTGAGGCTACGCATTGCTAGCGTGTGTCACATTAGCCGTGGGGTGCTGTCGGCGGGGCCCAGCGGCGGCCCGCTGAGGTTTATGGAGTGTCACTCAGTCGCCGCGGCCGTGAATCAAGTTAATGTTGCAGATCCCATCTCTTCAGTTGTCCTGTGCTCCCGGTGGAAGAACAACATTTGAACAGCGTGATTTGGCCCCGGCGAGAGGCTGATGCCTGTTTAATATGTGTTTTGAGTGCTCTGACTGACTGGATCCTTTAACAGGAAGTGGGAGAGAGAATGAGACAGACGCAGAGAGGCAGGCTGCTTTATTGCCTGTGATCTGAAACAAGATGGAGGCTCCCTGAGAGGAATAAAACAACAGGAGGAAGACGAGACTGGCAGTGATGTCATTTAGATTTTCAAACAATGGCAGAAAAGTTGGGCTGCAGAAGCAAATCAGTGGCAGATAATCTACATCTACTCAGCTTATATCTATATGCTTTATATAGATAACTACATTTCTGTGCAGTTTATTCTACTTTAATGACTGCAGTTTATAAGAGCAGCACATTAAGAACATTTTTCTCTGCCAACACAACAAATTTAAAGGTTTAGATGTGGCTGTGAGTAACGCTGTTGAGAAACAATATAAATGTTGAAGCTGTTGTTTTATTTGTGCTTTTAAAACTCTCTTTATTCTTCACTCTGTTGTTGAAACTTGATCAGAGGACAAAAATGAGAAGAACTCAACTGTTTACTGAAAACTATATTCTCTACAGGATAAATGAACACCATCGCTATTCAACTCAACTTCACTTTAAAGCTCCTTTAAGGAACATTTTAGGGATTTTCAAGTATTTTTCTGTGTAAAAGTATAAATAATACTATTTTACAAATTGAATTTAGCTTCCTGAACAGCCATAGATTGGAGAAACAAGAGGTAACGTCCAACAGGACTAGTCTCAGCTCAAACAAGATCACATCTGTTGCTTCTGTCTTAAAACGGCTCCAATCTTCAGCTTTTCATAGATACTAAAGGTGTTTATAAATCATTACACTGCCATCAAGTTTGCATTACACACTTATTTCTATGGAATTCTAGGGTTAACGAGCATAAATATCACCAGAGTACCCAGTGGTCAAGTCCAGCAGGAATGTCTTAATACAACAGTTAATAAAACAGTGGAATGCAACACTAATAAAGATCTAAAGGATTGTAGAAAATGTCCCAAGTCCGTCTATGAAATTTTGGAGATTGAAAGTGTTTTAAATTGCAGCCTGAACTTTAGTCTTGCCTGATGTCTGACTAGCCATTAGCTCATCAATCCTACAGAACATAAACTTTAATGTCCAAAAAGAAGCAGTTTAGGGAGTATTCGAGTGAGACAGTAATTATTAGTAACTTTACAACAAAGTACACTTTAAAATGGCTCAAACTTTGTTTTAAGACACACACAACTGAACAAAAACCAAGAAAGACTTTTCTTTAGATTAGAGCTGCTTTAAAGCTGCAGCCCGAAGCATTTGAACAAGAGAACATTTTTTTGAAAACAGCGTACCAAGGCCCCTTCCAAAACATCCCTTCTCCTCCCTTCCTCCCACTTCCTCTAAACCCACCTCTACAATTGTGCAAGCACGTCACTCTGGTCTCTAATGTGGTTTTTTGCCAAGTTTAGTGGCCGGACCTTTCTTTGTTTTTCTTTCTGAAGTCGATGTAGCCCCTGGTAGCCTGGGAATGGCTAACTTTTTAAGAAAAATTTGACTTCTCCATGACCAGCCTCCAATATGGCGACTGTAGACAGGAAGACACAGAGCGCCCTATGAGTGGCCCCACCTTTACAAATTGATTGACAGTCAACAATGAAGAAACTTGAATTTTATTGGCTTAAAAAAATAAAAATGTGCTGGTCATTGTGAATTCATAGGGGTCTATGAGAGGGAGGAGGGACTTCAGAAGAACAACGAATGTTGTGGATCTCTACTCATATATCATAGTTTAGAACTGAACTATCATTTGAAACATTTTTTAAAACTTTGATACTCTGGACTGCAGCTTTAAAACAGCAGCAATCCACTTACAATCTGTTAAACTTCATATCAGTTTTACATTCAATTAATTTTTCTTCAGCAATATTAGGAAATTTACACCTGACTCCTGGACACACCAGAACATATAAACACATGTAGCTGCTATTTATGCCGGTAAGTTAACACAGAGTTTCATGTAAATAACTGTAATAAAAAACTGATGACAATGTAAAAGTATATAAAATAATATAACAAGAACTGCTTTGGAAATATGGAGACTGAAGCTGTTTTAAGAGGCAGCAAAACTCTTGAATCTAGACTGAGGTCAGACTATGAGCTCATCATTAAAGAATGCAAACTGAATTTGTCCAAACAGCGGCCGTTCACGATTTAATTACATCTTTAATCTGTTCTGCAGAAGCCTTACAATCACCCATTCATTCAAATCAGGCGTGTTAAAACAGAGGATCATCTAAAACCAGCAGGATGGTGGCCCTACAGGTCCAGGAATGGACACCGCTCTTCTTCATGCAGAATCCCTTTAAGTGATCCCTGGACCGCAGTTTGACCACCGTCTGTGAGGCGTGACTCTTGGTGAGGTCTGTTCAGGTCAATGCGGGAGCCTTTCTGCTCAGTGTGTGGTGCAGATGTGGTTATTGATCAGAGGATCAATAGACTGACCGGTGTCGGGGGGCCCAGGGCCTCTAAGTGGCAATACTTCAGCCTGGAGGGGCCGCCAGGGGAGCGGTCAGACAGCACTTACCAGCAGTTAGAGAAATTAACCTTAACACTGAGACACCGGCACACACACAATCAATTACACTCACTGTTATACAGGTCAGCTGGCTGCAAAATGTAGGCCCACCAGCACGTGTTCATGTAATCAGGAGAGAGCACACCCATCAGCCTGCTGGTCTCGTTGGGTCTGGGAGGACACCAGGCTGTAATCCCTAAACTTGAAATTAGCCTTAACTTTAACCTCAAATGCTAATTGCTTCTAAGAAACACAGACACACACACGGCCATGCAAAAATTAAAAATCAATCACACTGCAGCCAGCAAAGTCGATTAAACTGTATCAAACTATAACACAGGAGAGAGAGAGAGGGAGAGAAGAAGCTCTCCAAATCAATTAGGAGGTCAATGGCAGGACCATGAAAAAGTCAGAGCTTATGATCAATTCACTACAAAACCCTTTACAATCCTTTTACCAGCTGATTCCCTTCAACTCTAGATAGGAAGTCTGAACTTTAAACAGCGCACGATGGAGACAACCTAAACCTGGCACACTCACACACACACACACATATGAATGTTTAGCGGGAAAACTGTACAGACGAGGTGGAGTGTGTGTGTGTGTTTGTGTGTCAGAGGCCTCTGAAGGTGACACTGCTAAGTAGATAAAGTGTCAGTTCTGGTTGAATCCAGGTCACCAGGGAAGGAGTGAATAACAGCGTGCTCACTGAGCACCAGTGTGTAACGGGGGTGTGTTTTAATATATGTCAGATTATGGACGCTGCTTCTCTTTTATGACCGTAACTAAATATCAGAATGATGTCAATGCACTGAATTGTTCATATTAAAATTAACCATAAAAACATTTGAATCAAGCTATAATAAACAGAAGGCTTTATTTGTATAATAAATAAATACCTGTCATTTTTAGAGGGAGGGTTAATCACCTGACACCTTTCATGTCAGAGATTTAAAACTAAGATTTAGTGTTGAGAAATGATGGAGGTATAGCTGTATTGTTCAAATCTTCAAAATAGCATTAACTCACGCAGTAGCACAAGCTCTAGTGTGACCTGTTGGAACTTGTTTGGCGTTTGTATTGAGGGTGGCTCTCAGCTGCCACCACATCAAACTTCAGCTCAAAATCTGCTAACAGAAAAGACTGACTCCAATAGGTAACAACAAAATGTAAGGAAGGATGAATAATGAGTGGTGCTTGGAGTATTTGGTGTAAATGACTCTTAGCTACCATGACACCAAATTTCAGTTCAATATCTATAAAATGAACAGAGTTAAAGCAAGTTTTGCATCTGGTAAAGTCAATTGGCTTGGGGCGGCCATCTTGAATTAGATTAAGGTTAATCAGTTGATGTATGTTAAATGTGTAGTTTATTAAAATCCAGCTTTGTTAATATTTTTGCTAACAAACACACTCACACGTAAATACACAAGCAGAGACATAACATGCAATAGTAAAAAAATGTTGGTATATAATAAAATATTTTGTGAATGTTGGACGATCTTTTCTGGTTGAGCTGCTACACGACGACCTTCCCTGCTTCTTTCTCCTCCCTTGTGCTCCCTCAAGCAAAGCTGAAAGTGCTACCTATGCTTGTGTGCGTGTGTGTGTGTCGGCACAAACTAGCAGGTCAGCTGAGGTCCAGCTAGTGATGGCTCTACTTTGTCTAGAAGGGACAGTCGCCACTGTCACCTTTACAAACGCCATGAATCAACGCCAGGGAGGACAGGCCGGCCAACCAAAAAACAACCAATTACACAGCATCCAGATTGACATCAGGTGGACAGAGCAACGAGAGAGATGGAGACACACTGAACACACTCCAAGGACGAAGAAACACAAGAGAATGAGGCCACAGACTGACAGAAGGCCCTCTGGACTCCGAGGGCCAAAATGTGACTTTGGAGTCCGAAACTTTGGATCAACTGAAGGATAAATACCTGGCTTTACTGAGGCATAAACACACATACAAATATGTAACACAGATGAATATTTGTTTTTGGTATTTATTAACCCTTTAACTTCCACACTAAGAAAAAAGAAATAAAGAAAACACTTTTTTGAACCTTTTGATTCATTTGGGGCAATAAGGATTATAACATAATGTAAATAAATATGTATTAAAAATCACAATATTCATTTGTTTAGTTTAGTTGTTTTTTATGTCACCAATTATGTTTTTAGGAGTTGTACACAATTTATTATATATATATTTATTGTTTTGTGTGTGTGTTTTTATAGATTGTGAGAGAAGTTTGAGTCAACCTAAAACAAAACCCATCATTTTATGCATAATGGAAGCGAGGCGGATGAATCACGTTGTTTAACAAACTCAGATTGTGGGGTCGTTTACGCTTTAAACCTTAACCTTTAAACAAGACTGTTAAATAGTTCTTATTGTGCTGCAATGAGGGAAAAAAACACCCAGAATGTTGAACAATATTTGTTGTTTTCTGGTATATTAAGCCTCCCTCCTACACACAGCTGAGCAAACTTTAGTCATATTTTCAGAACACACACTAAATGTCAGCCGCTCATGATCAAGAAGCTGGTATTTCTGAAATGGAACTGTTTTTGGTAATCTATTAGACAGGGCTTTAAGAAGAGAGGAGTGTGTTTTAACTGACAGAAACTTTAAAAGATTAAAAATACTAAAAGTCAACTTGTGCAAATGAGTTTTGTGAAATTTATTCTTACAAATAAAATCCTAAATATCAAAAGATGACAAGAAACATGAATTTACCACTAAAGAATGTGATGTAGCTTATTAATAAACATGTGGGCCTTCTTATAAATCCTCATCTTCTCTCATAATTACAACAATATTCTGTTTGGTGTCAAAAAGACCTGAAAAACAGATTAAAAATGTCAAAAGAGAAATGGCAGTAAGGGTCATTCAGACAGAATATCAGGACTCTAATCCCAAACAATGAAATAGTAGTCCAACAGCAGAGGAGGAAAGGGCTGCAGAGGTGAGAAACACACACACACACACACACACACACACACACACACACACACACTGTATAACTGGTCAGAGCCAACACAGGTCAGTGTCCTGCTCTCAGCTCTTTTTCTGCTGACAGAGGATGACCCAGAGTGAGAGTCATCTGGTCCAAACTAACTCCATCTACCTCCCTCAGTCCCCCAGGTCTGTGCCCCCAGAGAGAATCAGAGAGGAAGACAAAGAGAACGATGTGGAAGGAGGTGAAGAGAAGAGGAGGGAGGTGAAGGGGGGAATATATATAAAATGAAGAAACTGTGGTTTTGACTTTTCAAACAGCTGTTTGTTTGTTGTGGTTAATAACTCTACACATTACGATCACTCAGAAAGAAAATGAAGGAAATGTATATGTTGTTTCACCATTTTGAGATGAAAGTCAAAAAGCCAACAACGAAATCAAATTATTATTTCAACAATAAAAATGAAGCCTGGGGAAGAGAACCAAGTTGTTCTCCTGAACCAGACCAGACCAGTTCTGTTTTTATTATAATCCAAGGTTCTAGGTGAGCCTGAACTGGGTAAAACACGAGGTATCATCCTGAATCAGTCTGAGATGAAGTCTTTACTCCTGCAGCTTCAATAACAGATTCACAGAACTTCCTGTAGTTCTTCAAAATAAGAGTCTTAAACAAACACAAATATATCAAAACTAGACGTAGATTATTCATAATATTTTCTGTCAAAACTCATGCTGCAGCCCAAGCCTCTAGGAATTTTGAGAAGTTATTTACAGGTTGTGTAAAAGTGCTGGTTATGGTATGTGTCCTGTAAGACATCAACATTTCAGAGATCTTTGCTGGTTTAGTTTTCAATTCCCATTTTAATCTCAAAATAACAATTTAATTCTTGACATGTCAACTCAATTCTTAAAAACTTAATTTGTCCTTTTTAATGTAATATTTTGACTTTATTGGTCAACTTTATTCTTAAAATAGTTTTTAACTTTTTCACATTTCATCATTTTTCTTGACTTGAAACAGAACAGATTCCTTCTCCAATCTTTGTCCTCTGATTGGCCGTAATACACCATCGTAATCACTCACTAATGATCTGGTTCAACAAAAATAAATACATACATTTTTTTGGAAACAGTTTGAGTTCAAATCAATAGATTATTGATGCTTATAAGTCAAATTCTAATATAATGTTGTGCTTTAGATTGTTGACATATTGTAGTAATGATGTAATGCAACAAAACAGATGGGTTTTCAGAAAAAGAAATCTACTTTCAGAAATGGAAATAAGTTTTCTTTCAAATATTTGAAAGCTAAATATTAGCAGCAAGCAAGCAGTTTGTGGGAATAATAAATAAACTGGCAGTGGTGTCAGGCAATGTGTGACGTAAGCAGGGAACCATTTGAGTCCAAAGCATCAGATTTAACCATTTCCTGGAGGAGACGACAGATCGGAAGTAAGAAGGCTCTGTTAAGCCAGTACAGCTGCACCGACTTAAAGATCAACGCTTGAATCACGAGGGCAAGTAAGGAAAGACTCCTCCAGCACAACACCCGGGCGGCTGAGAATTCATGTGGCTGGTTGTTGGATAAAAAGAGCAAACGTGTGGGAGGCTGCTGCAGCGGCACAAAGTGAGGCCCGATCCACCTCAGCGCCGCTGCCAGTGAGAGGGCGTCTGATGCTGAAAGGCCTGAAACACCTGATGACTGCAGGTTACATCACTGATTATGTGACCTAGAAAAGCATCAGAAGATGCATCATTTCGAGTTTCAAAATGACTAACCAGATATGACTAATGTATTACTTTTGGTTGGAGAGTGGTTATTTCCCTGATGTTGCAAATCAACAGCTATTTGCACTCTCCAGATGAAGGTCAGAAATGATCACAATGTGATGGCCAGATGCAAGGAGGGAGAAAAAACAAGAGAGAGGGAGAGAGAGCAGAATGGGGAGGCGTTTATGAGCCTCAGGCTGGAATCCACGAGGGGAGGTTGACATATGAAACAATAACAAAGATTATAACACCCATATTCTTCCTGCTTCTCTTCTCTCACTCTTCCCATAAGACCTTCTCTCTGTGTGTCTCTGTCCTGTTTTCCTTCTTCTTCTTCTTCTTCGCTCTTGTCTTTCTCTCAAAAGCTCTGGAGGTGGACCTTTGATTGCTTCTTTAATTAGCAATGTCAGACGGCTCTGTGGATTTACTGGGGATGTCAAACTTCAGCAGATAATTGCATGCCTCTTTCTTTCTCCCTCCCTCTCCATCCATCCCTCCATCCTCCTTTCACCCCCCCCACCCCCACTCCATCCCTCTCAGTAACTCTCCTATGATTTAATGATTAATTATGGATGTGAGTTTGAGAATAAAAGCTTTTTCACTAATCAAAACGAGCCCCCCCATCATTTTTGGGTAATTACAGTGTGAAGATAATGTTGCTGATGTCTTTTTGTTGCCAGGCCTGAACCGCGCGCTGATCTGAGGTCCGTCACGGAGGATGAAATGAATAATCCAAACATAATAAAAGCATCTCAGGATTTCTAAAAGAAACTGGGAGGAAAAATGGAGTTGACGTGGTCTCCACTGGACTGGGAGTGAAAGGGAATAAACAAAGAATTCAGACAAAGAGACAGAAAATAAAATAGTTCAGAACAAGAGAAGGCTTCAAACTTTCATTGGATGTTCCGTCTTGTTTTCTGTAAAAAAATGAAAAAAATCTGGTGTCTAACTCTTTAACTGGCAGGTCAACCTTTAGGTAGAGCACATGTTTCTAGAAAGAAAAAATTACTAAACTGAAGTCATTCTACAAATTATAAGGATATTATTATTATTAGATTATATTATATATTATAAGGAAGCTTGAAAAAAAACTTAAACACTATTAGTCTATTGTTATCATTTTTGCATCATTATTACCTTACATTGCATTAAACCAGTAATATTACAAAAAAAGAAATTGCAAAAATAAACATTTAATTTGATTTAGCTTGGTGTGAATATTAAAGGGTTAAAATTTTTAAAAATGCTTAATAGCATTTAGGATACCGCTAAACATTTTCTCTTTTATTTGCTCAACAAAATGTGAGAAAAGAGAAAAATACAGCCGACAGATCGTTAAAGTCATAGTGACATGCTCAACTCACAATCAGTAGAAAAGTTCAAAGGAAAAATGTTTTTTTGTTATACAAAACTAATAAAATGATGCAACAGGCTGGAATTATAAAAAAAAAACACACCTCTGCACAAAAAATACCTTAAGGCAGTGGTTCCCAAACTTTTTCTTCTGGGCCCCCCTTAATTTTACACAATTTTTCCCGTGCCCCCCCCCTCTTACATACACACACAACACTGTGAACAGACAAATCTCATTTTCAAACTCCATTACAGGTTATTTCACATCAAACCTTTGAGATTTGAACAAGTAAAAGTAACTGCATTTAACTACATGTTAAAATAAACTTCAACCTTTTCTTTAAAACAACAAACTAACCACTTTTACAGCTCAATAGAAACTTTAAAAAAATGCCTCAGTGCAAAATGGATTTTAAAAAATGACAAATTCCCTGAGAAAATGAAAATAAAAAATGTTAAGGTTTATTTTTACTTTAAAAAACTTGTCCTCTCATGTTCTCAGTGACTGGTGTGAGCGGCTTGTTGCTGCAGATCTCTTTGTGTTGAGTTGTCCTCCAAACAGTGTCCTGTGTGCGATTTGAGAATAAAATAGATGGGGGGTCTGTAGGTGGGATGTGTGTGTGTCGGGGAGGGGGGGGGGTGTCTGTGGAGGTTCGGATCCGGCACTGCGCGTTCAAGGTCGTGCGCGCTCATTACTGAATCGTCCAGACTCGTGCGCTCCGTCAGTGCGCACGAGGTGCCCAAACGCGTCTTTGCGCATGGGGAGCTTTGCGGTCCGATCACACAGCCCGTGATCAGATGCTGATTTTAACTACACTTCCTGTTGTGGTGGCTCTGAAGCTCTCATAAGCGTTCAGGCTATGAAGACTGGTTGACACGCACAAGCTGCGCCAGCAGGCAAACACAGAGCTATCCAAACCCATTCACCTCCCCGTGAGAAGTTGCACATCAGCGCCAGGTTCTCCCCTGAGTGTCTCAATAAAAAAAAATTATGTGCACCCCTCATTTCTCTCTCTTTTTCTCATGATCTCATAATAATGAATGTTAAATATTATAACCGGTGTTCCGCACGGCGCTGCACTGCAACCTGGTCACGCCCACCTGCTCTCTGCAGCTCTGAGCGCGCTGCGGTGAATCGGACACACTTCAGACCATCTCCCCAGAGGGGAGAGATTAGGGGGGACAACAAAGCAGAGGCAAGGTCAATCTCACCCATCCCCCCAGATAACCCTGCCTAGCACAAAAAAGAAAAAAAATTTAATTAAAAAAAATAATTTTTTTTATTAATAAACAAATAAATCATCCCGCGCCCCCCCTGCTGTTACACTGCGCCCCCCTAGGGGGCGCGCCCCCCAGTTTGGGAACCACTGCCTTAAGGTAATAAAAAAAAGGCTAATCCCACAGCTCGCTCTTCTGCAAATGTAGATTTTTGAAACAAAATCTTCATCAAAAACAAACAAGCATTTAAAAAATGATTTGTTTTGTTTTATGAGGCCTAAAATGATTGGAGGATTAAACATTTAAATGACAGAACATTAATTTGCATCAGTTTTAATAACAGTTTAATCAATTTCTACCAAAAGCATGTTGCAGTGTTTATACTGGAATCTTGTTTGAGAGAACTTGCTGTTGATGAGTTCATTAGTTATATTTTCAGAAAAAAAAAACTTCCTCCTTCCTTTTACTTGGCTTTTGTCTCTCAAAGTACTGATGGCAACACAGTTACTGGTGGAGACTCACAGGTAGAGGTTAAGACTGGTGAAGTTAATAAAATGACCTCAACTGATTCTTGTAAAGGTTGAAAATACCACATAACTACTGGACCTTTGTGTTTGATCACCTGAA
Source organism: Callopanchax toddi (assembly GCA_006937965.1). Classification (NCBI taxonomy): domain Eukaryota; kingdom Metazoa; phylum Chordata; class Actinopteri; order Cyprinodontiformes; family Nothobranchiidae; genus Callopanchax; species Callopanchax toddi. The sequence goes on from SSNR01000076.1 coordinate 1,582,269, forward strand.
AGAACTTTTAATTACAGCCATATCTACACGGCATAACCAAACTAAATATGACAAGCCCCTATTGTTTCCTGTTGTGAGTCACACTCATACACAACACACACACACACTCCCAGACACACAGGTCTGTTTAGCTTAGTCTCCGATCCTCTCTGCCATATTTACTGGGTATTTACCTAACAGAGGCCTGCTGGAGATATTTATCGCCCTGATGGCTCTATATATAGGGCTGAGGAGCTCGGTGAGAAGAGAGGCAGGCACAGTGGGAGGTTGCTTCTCTAATCTCCATCTCCAGGCTGACAGGCCCAAGAAGGCCCTAATGAATGGCTCTTTTCATCTGCGCGCCTGTGTGTATGTGACAGTATAAATATTTAGCAATATTGGAGTCAGCTCGTGATTTTTACACAGATGGAGTGATTGATGGCTCAGCCCCCTGACGCATGCCAAAGACCATCCTGGAGATGTTATATAAACCAACGCAGCCTTTCTCTCTCCCTCTCCCTCCATCATCATCTCCATCTCACACTCTCCATATCTTTCACACTGCCTCCTCTGCTCTACGCCTCCTTCCCAGCTTGTCTTCTCGCTGTCGATCCGCCCTCTGTGGCTCTGCCAATTTGCCTCACTGTTGAATTTCTATCATACAGTGTGCTGTCTCTATGGATGTAGGACAGGCTAAATCAGAAGAAAACAACCTGACAGGATGGAAACTGAGGAGAGTGGCGTTGAAATGTTACATTTGGTATTATGAACTTATTAGGAAGGAAAAAAAATCATTTTAGAAAGTCTGCAAAGTACTTAAAAGTTCGTTTCACATTTTGAATTTTATTTTCCAGTTAAGTTGACATAATTTCATGTCGTAAACAGATTCAAATAATGCATACGAACACTGCTGGATCCAGCAGTGTTTTTTTATTATGCACTGTGCATTGTGGGTCAGAGGGAACACATGAGTGAAAGCTGCTCTACATTTCAATAAAAGCATCTGCATGCTACATAAGTATGCACGTACACACAGAAATCTATGCACACAGCGCTGTCATCTGTGTCAGAGAGAAACCAGACCACAGCCAGTCTGAAAAGCAACCACACACACAATCTGCTGCCAATATGCCACTGGAACTTTGCACAGAAATGATGTGTGTGTACATGTGTGTGTGTGTGTGTGTGTGTGTGTGTACATGTGTGTGTGTGTGTGTGTGTGTGTGTGTGTGTGTGTTAGCAGCCAGACTTTTGCGGACTGACTTATGATAGTTCAACACTAACTCTTGCAAGGACATTTTGGTTTTTATAAAATGTTTGACACTTTTCAGAGTGATTTTATGGCCAAATGTCAAACTTGTGGCTCCAATATTGGTAAAGGTTGGGTTTAAATTTCAATTCTAGTTAGGATTATGGTTTCAGTTGAGGATAAAACCTTTATTTGATGTATATATATATATATATATATATATATATATATATATATACATACATACAGATATACACTGATGAGAATAAATGCTAGATTAATTTGGAGGGTTTATTTACCGATTCGTTTTCCTGGGTGAAATGATTAAACAACATATAACCTCACTGATTTGAGGGTCCAAATTATATACACAAGCTTAAATACACACATTCGCCTCAATCTTTTAATACGTGGTGCTGAAGGTTCTAAAACATCTTAACTTGACGAGGCCAAGGATTATTAACTTCCTGTTAGTGATCATGATTGACTGCAGACGCTAGTTTCTCTTTGGCAGCACTTATTGGATTGACCAACACTCATCTGTCACCCTCAGATGAAAGGAAATTGGTTTGGATGTTCGGGAACAATCCAGGAACCACCAAGACTTAAGCCTACCATGAACTGGAAACTGCACCAGTGTTTCTGTCCACTGGGAAGCAAAGTTTATCACATGAACAGACAGGGCCAAGTAAGAAGCTAGTGTTCCCAAAGAAACTCCTTTGAGCTTGAATTTAAAGATGCTCACTTCCTGGAGACAATTCTGATGGCCAGACGAGACAACGGTTGATCTATGTGGCCACAATGAGAAGAAGAATGTTTGGACATCATAGGGTCAAAACACTGTACCAACTCAAGCATGGCGGTAGTAGCATCATGCTGTGGTACAGTGCAAACATCCACAATAAATTCAAACTTGTGCCCTCAATTCTTGTATTTATCACTCCATCCTGTAAAAAGAAAGACCTAAATCAATGAATATAAGCTTAAAATTAATACGACATTCAGGACCGGGATGAGTGTTTGGAAACTTCTATGCATTCATCTTTTTTATTTGAACTCTTGCATGTGTGAAATCCAGTGTCTAAACTTTGTGCGTAGCCAATTAAACTCAAATACACGAACAAAATCCCTGAACAAATATATGGGGACTTTAAGAGGGGAGGGCGGGGGGTGTCGAAGATGTATTAACCTTGTAATTGCCTGTGTAAAATATGCTCCCTTGGTAATGAAATTTCCTTCTTTAATTTGAAAAAATTGGGGAAATATCTCCCCCTTTTTTTCCTCTGCCATGTGTTTTCCCGTTTAATTGCTTTTAAAACTTCAATCTCAAACACCCCCACAGCTTTTGTGTGGGGAAAGACCAACATCGGATCGCCACATCTATTAATCTAACTGTCCTTCGTCGGAATTAGAATTCAAATGTGATCGGTTCCACTGCGCCTTATCCGCCGTGTGCAATTCCTCCGAAATCCACTCCTCTGCAATAACTACAGTGCCCTTCAAGACGTGTACCACCTTCCCTTTTGCTTTGAGAGGTATTGATTTTTATTTGTTCTGTAATGAGAACAATTAGTCTTTTTCCTGCCCTCTTTCATCTATCACCCCTGGGTTTCCGCGGCTCTGCCACCCATCCGGCCTCTGTCTTTAAACCCAGCTGGAAGTCTGTTCACTGGGCAGAGGACATCGCTGCTCTCCCTCTGAGGCACAAATATAACAAAGAGAGATAACAGAGGGCATTTTGCTCTTTCCATCCGGCTGTGTCCTTACTCTCTAGTGAATCTGAACAATGCATTCATTTCTTAAAGGGCTTCTGCAGAATGATGCCGATATTCTGTCAAAGAAAACACTAATGGGTGGATTTTCTGCAAGTGTTCATTTTCTCTATATGTGACGTTTTCATTAAGCAATATTATAGGAATATAAAAAATCTTATCAGAATAAATTCATTATTAATCATTGCTAAAGTAAAATAGAAATGAATTGCATCCTATCTATCATGCTGGATGTCTAATCTCTCATTTTATTAAAAGGCCCGTGTCTCAGCCGTCTACCAGCCCAACTCTAATTGATGTGGTTAGAAGAAATTACTACACTCCTAGTCCGGCGTGGCTGGGTGTTAACATGTATCATAAAATGTGAAAACATAATAAAACACTCAGATCTATCCATTAGGAATGCTTTAATTTCCGCAGTGGCAGCGACTTCCAGCCGTCATGAGGCTTTAGCGTCCATAAACCTCCTGATTGACAGGCTGATTTGTGACTGACTGGATAAGTGACTCGACCTGTACACAAGCGTATGCACGTACTGTATGTGTGCGCGTGTTACGTCAGGTCCCATTTGAGCCACGGCCGAAGAGAAATGAAGCATCTGAGAGTCCATTTCTTTTGCCGCACTGCCTGAGCCTTACTTACACTAATGATGTATAATAGCCTGCAACTACACTTAACCTGAGTATTACTGTGGCAAAGACCGAGTGGGAGAGGCACACACACACACACACACACACACACACACACACACACACACACACATGAAAAGGTCTAGTTTTTCTCAGGACTCTGTTTACTAAAGTCTGCAAGGGCAGCAAACTGCCTTGGCACGTTGAGAAATGAAAGACTCAGAACTCACTCTATCAAGTCACATCAAATCCTGAGATGTACATTAACAACGACAGCTGTATCCTTGTTTTCTCTCTGATCCCTCACTCACACTTCTCTCTGCTGCTGACTCATTCTGTTGCTGTAATCTAAATGATACAAGCAGTTAGCATGCTGCATCTGTTGTCTCCTAATTAAACTAATTCTACGGGATGCCTGAGTGTTTTCATACATGCGGTATAGAGTCTGGCCCTTTAACCCTTTTTGCATTAATTAGTGAAGATAAAAAACACGCTCGTCACTTACACATGTATCTCATAAGTGACTGAATGAATGTGTGTGCACGCATGCATGTGTGTGTGTGTGTGTATGTGTGTGTGCAAGACAGGTTGGAGACAGTGGAGAGACAGTAAATGACAGAGTCACGTGAGGCGGCTACTGTATGAAACCTCAGATCTAATCAATAGGAGCGAGGAGGACGCCAGGCGCCAGCCAGAGGGTCACCACTCATCACTCAGGTCAGCAGCGAACACATCCATGCATGCACGTGCACACACATCACCACGCGCACGGGGAGGGCATGGCACGGGGCGCATTACTAGACAGGACTATGAGGCAGCAGAAGATGGGTCAGGGAGAGGTTGATGCACATAGTAACAGAGAGGGAGCTGGATCGATGGGAGAGATTGAAGGAGGTCCGTAATACCGGAGGAGTCACGGATGTCCAGAACACGGCTAAGCAGGGACGGGAGACAGGTCAGGAGGGTTAAAACAACCTCACACCGCAGGGATGAGACATCGACGGGCCGTAAAAGAGGCGAGGGAATGGCAAAATTGACTGATTTTGATGCTCAGAGCAGGCCAAATACAGTTGTGTTCGCTGCAGAGTGCAGACAAGATTCTGAGCTGAATTATTGTGATTTGGCAAGAAAATTAACAGGTTCACTAGTATGACAAATACATCAGACTTTTAGCAAAGTTGGCAACAGGAGATTGCTCAGCTAAAAGTGGGACAGAGCCCCAGAATGAGCGCTTGTCTATGTGTGTGTGTGTGTGTGTGTGTGTTTACATGGTGGTGCAGTAAAGAGACACCGACAGAGAGATGGACTAGGCTCAGTGGCATTTAGCCCTGTTCTATAATGACACTGAGGGCTGAGGAGGAGACACAGGCTCTGTTATTGAATTATTGAAGTTGCACAGAGAGGTATAAATCTGCCTTGGAGATTCCACGCTGTTGTAACACACACACACACACACACACACACACACACGTACGTACGTACGAATGCATGCACGCTCACACAGAGGCCACATACAGTGAGGGTGGCGTGACGACTCCAGACTTTGACTTGCTGACCTTGAGGTTGTTAAAACAAGCTCTCCGTCAGCTTTTCTGCAAAATATATTTACCTCGTGAGAAAGGAGAGAGAGAGATGGAAGAAGAGAGGGGGAAAGACGGAGAGTGAGAGCGTGCTCTCTGCTGACATTGCTGGAATAAACACGGCAACTCCATCAATTCTTTAGGATTGTGAGGGAAAATAAAAAAGCAGAGACACCACAGAGGGAGACATAAAGAAACTAGCAACCTGTGCTAGGACGACTCCAGCCAGCTTTTTACAACACTCCACCATCATGACTGAGAGATGAGATTAAGCTCTCGAGGCCACGAACAAACATTCCAATACCAGAAAACCACAGCACAAACATAGATTAAAAGAGGACTACTGTATATATATATATATATATATATATATATATATATATATATATATATATATATATATATATATATATATGTACCTGTAGCAAAGGCAGCCTGGAAACCATGCATCAACCACCAATTACTGATGTTTATCTTTAAAATAAAAGAGACACTATACTGCTGCCTGCATGAAGGCATTACTAGATGTGAAACTTCTCTTTTCTTCCTTCTAACAGAAAGATTTCTTAGCATCCTTTAACAAATCTATTCTTTTTGTATTTCTGAACAGATAGTGAAACATCGAGTCTCATCTCAGCTTATTTTTGAAGAAACAGACATAATACATCGTCTTTGACTGAAAATGAACCTTATAATTTAGAACTTGTTGCTAAAGGTTTAAATGTAGATATTTTCTTGTTCATCTTTTTGCATGTGCATGGATACGTGGGCACGTGTGTCCTACCTGAGCCATGTAGCCGAGGGGGGCACCTCTTCTTATTAACATCATCAGTCTGCATCATTACTAGGCTGCCTGGGTTGGGCAGCAGGTGCTATGAGAGTGCCAGGGTTACAAACGACCATGGGATTGCTCGGAGAACACACGCACACACATACCGACTCCGAAACTCCCCCCTTCTCCAATCCCCAAAAGGGATGTGGGGTGTCTGTGTCTATCTGTTATCCGGTGGGTTAGCACACGTGTTTGGCCAGGCTTTCACTGGGGGTGGGTGGGGTGTGGGCTCCATTCATTCTGGTGACAACAGGGCGGTGGGAAGTACACTTTGAAGGAAACATCAACATGCTTGCAGGAAAACACCAAAAAGACAAACCCATTTTAACCTGAGGTGAAGGTGAAAACTAAATTGTAACAAATATGGAGGAACCGTGTAGAAACATCAGTTTACTTCAGTTTCTTGGATAAACTTTTTGTCCTTTTTCTCATGAACTTATAAATTAAGAACCTGCCTCCTAATTACCAATATCTTTTCTGAAAAGTTAAAAACTTCATCTTGGAAGTTTTGAATTTTCTTTGTCTTTTCTTCAAATTTATAAATGCATAGCATTAAAAAATATTACATTTTATTATAAGAAATCTGACTTTCTGTCTTACAAATTTAAAACATTAGAGAGCATCCAAACACATATTAATATGTGACATTATTCCTTAAATTTCTAACAATGTTCTCAGAATGTTAACCCTCCTCACCAACTTTAAACTTATTTCAATCCACATCTTCTCATACTTTAAAAGTTCAGTTCACCCAAAAATAAACCAATGAGTGCTCAGTTTGACCTCATCGAGGTGTTTATTCCAACTTTACCCACCCACTGAAGGTGACGATGTGGTGCTGGAAACACAAAAAACAACCTTTGATCAACTTTGTGTCAACACATCTTTATAGAAACAGGTGGTGGATGGAAGTCCAGCAGAATTTAACTGTGAATCTATAAAATCTTTGACTCAAGACGTACAGGAATGACAACATGCTGGGTGAGTTGGTTTATTGCCCAATTTACTGAGTAATTACATCCATGAGTGCCTTCATATGTTCTATTTGATGTATGGCCTGAGAGTTTCTTTCACTGAACTTTAAAGCTGACTTGGAACATTTTTCTATGTATCAAAGTTTTATAAATGTTTTAAATGATAGTTCAGTTCTAAACTTTGATCTATGGGTAGAGTTCAACAATTGTTAGTCTTCTGAAGACCCTCCTTCCTCCCATAGACCTCTTTGAATTCGCTCTGAACGGCAAACTTTATAAGTCAAAAGAATTCACAGAAACTAAACCTAAAAGGATTCAAGATGGGTTCCAGACATACGCAACGACTCTGTGACAACTGTAGGACAAAATTAGTTTGGCTTTTTTTCAAAATAGTTAAATATTTCAGCTACATGAAAAAGATGCCTAAAGCAAACACATTCAGACATTTTGGTAAAGACGTGAAGGTCTTTTGCAGTTCTTCACTTAATGGCCATGACCTAATGAGATACTGGCTTTAAGTGAGATACATGTCAACGTCTACATGAATGACTAGACCCAAGCGTTCCCAGCAGTTCACTGCAGTGTAATAAAGTGATCAATGGCTTTCACTTCACCTGTCAGTGGTTTAAATGTTGTGACTGACTGGTGCACATACCAGTGTTTCAGTCTATATTATCTTACAAAACATTCCTCCACAGTTTCTGTATCAGGTTTTAGATCTTAATAGACTAACCTGCTATTTGTACAAGCGAACAGCTTTGTGCACTGGGCAGTCTGTGCAAACACTCATGCAACTAAGCAATCGCATGACCATCCCATAAATATGAGCACGGTCAATAGGTAGAGTTTGCATATTGACAGATGGATATCTACACCGCTGAAGTTAATGCTGATAAAATGCTCTGCATTATTATGGCATGTAACCAGAGAATGGTAATAAAAGCTATATGAATGGGGACTGGCCCGTTTCTCAGGCGCCTCTGTGGCACCACCCATGACACCAAAGATGTGTCAAAGACAACAGACACTCAATACAGTGCTGCGCTGCTCTACCCGACCTACTGTTATGGATTATGGAGCCAGCAGGTTTGTTTTAAGATGTGAACATTGATCTAGCATTGACAAACCATTTCATATTAGCTCAGGGTTTGCTCTTCACGGCATCAAGGGCAGTCAGACGCACCGTGCAGCATCAGGCTAAATTTAACCTCCTATTTATCAAAACGTGCTTCACTTATATTATCCAGCTTTATTCACTCATTAGAAGGATGTAAACCAAGAAATGCAAACAAGTACACAAATAAAACTACATTATTGTATTTATCATAAGAGAATTAGAACACTGGATGAACTCTTCTTTTGTTTCTTGAAGACGTCTCACATCTCATCCAAAAACATTCTCAGACTTATAAACCTGAAACTGCGAGGACATGATCAGAACTGAAGAAACCTTTTAGATGAGGGGTGAAATGTCTTCTAGAAACAAGAGAAGAAGTCCAGCTGCCATTTAAAAACCTCTTAGGATCGCTACGTCCTGGATAACTGTGAATCTACACCAACATATTAGGATGTTTCTACAGAGGTTTTAGGAATTACTTTTGAATGAATCCACACAAGTGCTGAAATCTTAGCAAGATCACTAAACAAACTACTAAAGAAGAGTCAGCATAGATAGGTATGGCTGTGAATAAATCAACATTAGTGGGAAATTGAATCGACTGCAATTCAATATAAAAAAAGAAAAGAATTGAGGAGAGTCTGGGGTGCAAAACAAAATGACAACTAAATGGGAGATTCACAGCAGGACAAAAAATTGATTTGGTTCTTTAATACTGAGGCTCTGGCAAAAATTAATGTCCCCGGTTAGTTAGTGCTGTTAATTGGGCGTGCAAAATTAAAATGTTAACGTCACCGCCAGCTTAGGGACAAGACCCTTCCAGCTGCATTTGACCTAACAGAGCGTGTTTCTTCCTTTTTCCTTCCCTCTCTGCTTCAAGTGTCTCCAAAACTAATAAAAACACCCTCACAAATCCCCCCATGAAGCCCCCCCCCCCCCCTCATATAAACTGTCACATTAATAACACTGCACTCGTATTCAAATTTTCTGTCGAAAAGCTAAAGAAAGATTGAATGCCCCACCATGGCGCGGCCAAAGATTGAAGACGTGTCTCATTGACATTGTTAAAAGTTTATGAAAATATATGAATTCTCAAACGTGGCAGGCCGCCGTGCAGCTCCACTCCCAACACTTCTGTTAGAGACCGCAGCTTTTAATCAAAATGATTGAATACCACGAGTTTGGATTCAGGGATTCTAATAGAGGACGGATAAAGTGTCACGGTCCAGAACCAGAAAAACCACACGGGATCACACATGCATGCATAAAAACCTTTCTGCAATGTTTTCTTTTCTAAACCCCATATTCCTCATTGGTACGTTTCTTGTTTTCTTGTTTCTGAGTGTTTGTGTAAATCCTGTGTGAGCCGACTGCAGAGTGCAGCAGGTGACTGTCTGTTGGCTCTGATTCCTCTCTTTGGAGATGATCTGAAGCTGTATCCGGGGTAACAGACATATGGCACCATCGTGTTCACACACACACTTACACAATCACATTCATAGACATGCACTTTTTATGGGAGTGTCACTGTTCACATTGTCTCATTAAAACAATACTTGACTTAGTGTCAATGAACTGCTTTAGCAACTAGTTAAATCAGCAAATAAAGATTATTCTCACTTCTTCAACAGCAATGTGGACATTATCCAGAAAAAGGTGGGAACCCTTGGAGATGATAAAAACTTTAACATACTTTAGGAAAAGAGTACAACAGCATATTAGTACCACAGTAAAAAAAAACAAAAAACAAGATGGAGGTAAAATTCAAAGGAACACCTCAAGAATTTTAAGATACTGGTCACATGTTAAGATGAAACAAACTTTCTGTTTAACATCTGTAAGAAATAAATTCAATTTCCTGTGATTAAAGGAACATATTTTCATAAACAAAAACAATGATATTCTGATAATTTGATTTCAAGTCAAAATCCCTCAGAAATTAAATTGATAAATTTACATCAAAGATGTGAAGATTCTCCTAGGTGTAGTAAATACTTTTTATTGCCGTTAGAATTATTGTGGCATTAAAGAACATGTAGGATTTATCATCTTGAAACACACTGTAAAGAGAGTCTTTACCACTTTTCCTTTTAATTCCTTCTCCAATGTGGAAAACCCAGACGTCTGCTTTTACTTTGAAAGTGTCTGTAAGCAAAACAAATGTAAGACCACAGGAAGGCTGACTGGATTGTAGAAGACATGACTGCAGACTATCAAGAGTGTTTTGCATCCTTGTCTAGGGAAAATTCACCTTCACCTGGGAAAATTTATTTTCCTGAAGAATTACCACTTCCACCATAGAATGCATTGATGACTTTAATGTCAGAGAATTTTTGCTTTATTTTCTATCCGATTTATTATGTAGCAATCTTAGTGAAATTATATGGTAAATTTAAGAGTAATCTGGAAAGGTTCAACTTTTTTCTGATAAATTACTGAATTCATAATGTCAGAGAGTATTTTAAATCTTGTACATGTGTGCCTTTAATTGTGAAAAATTTGACCTTTGTGCAAATTGGGGACTTTCCAACATCAGAGATGATCCCATTTTTCATGAAACTAATTATAGTCTCATATTTTTAGAGATTCTTAGAATTTTATCTCTACTCAACTCTGTGTATTTATTTATTTATTCCATCCGTCTAAAATGTTAGCTCATTTAATAAAAGCAAAGTTGTAAAGAAATACTTTCTACAGTGATTTAAGTCCGTCTTAATCAATTAAAATCGCTTAAAATAAATAATATATTAGAGGAGGTCCTCAACTTTCCCGGCTGTCCTCTCAGTGTGGAGTTATACGTGGGTTTCCTTCAGTTGGTTTCTTCCCACAGGCCAAAAACATGCATGTTAGGTTAATTGGTGACTCTAAACTGTCCCTTGGTGAGAGTGAGTGTGTGAGTTTTTGTATGTCTCGTTTGTCTCCATGTGACCCTGCGATGGACTGGTGATCTGTCCCAGGTGTCCCCCGCCTCGTGACTGCTGGAGATAGATACCCTGTAGCTCCCTGTAACCCCTACAGATGAAGCGGTTCAGAAGATGGATGGATGGAGGTCCTCAACTTTTTGTGTACAATATTAATATTAATAATATAATCCACTACTATTGTCCAATTCCCCTCTGGAATTAATAAAGCAATTTCAATTCAACTGATTTGATTTGATAAGCTTTTTTTGTTCCATTTTTCATTCATTTATTTATTCCTACCAGGATAACTAATGCCAGTGCCCTAAGGTAACAGATCACTGCTGTTTGTTGTCTTTTCTGCATCCTTACATCAACAAACAAGCCTTTGCTTACATGCCTGTGCTGAAGTGAAGATAGCCAGAGACAGGTGGGAGTTGCTTTGTGTAGCAGGTGGCAGCTAAGGACCTGCATAATCCCTTGCATTGCTAGAAGCAAAAGGGAAATTGAGTAACACGAGCATGCACGGTAACAAACAGTAACATATTACTTACTGTCACCTGCACATTTGCTTATCCTTATCGGCCCAGATACTGGTCTCTGCCTTTGTGGCTGCCCTGTCATCTGTATATTTAATCTAACATCAAAGATAGGCAGGGAAAGTTTAAAAAAGCTTTGGATTAGCTTGTTTGTGAGGCGCCGGATAATTAATGTTAATGAGTGTTGATTACACATCTTCTGTTGTATCCTGCTGCACGGTTTATAATCACAGTGTTTATTTTCAATTAAAGGTGACAATTGTAATAAAAACCAAATGAGTAATGAGTAATCATTTTTCTGATGTGATTTATATCGTAGCACCGAATGTCGGAGACTTCAGCTAGAAGCTTATTCACGTGGTGTTGTGATACACGTGTCCGTTATCTCGTCACGTCGTATTTATAGTGGAGTACTGCTGAGCATTATATCATCTAATAAAAAGTCTGGCCTGCTTCTGAGTTTGATCTGAACCTCTCCAGAACTGTCAAATGTTGGGTAAGAAACTTGTGTGTGTGTGTGCCGCACACAGGCATGTGTGTGTGTGTGTGTGTGTGTGTGTGTGTGTGAATTCTCATTTCCCTGCAGCAAGCAGGTGGTGTTTTTCTCTCACTCCAGGAGGCAGCTCAAACAAAGAGCTTTTAGCACCAACTTATCAATCTCTGCTGTGACACGACTAACAGCTGGGTGGAGGGCGGGCTGCGAAATGCACACGTATCCACGTACATATGTGAGCAACGCACACGTACTGTGGGTTCTCAGGTTAAAAACAGCTAAATCAAGGAGAAACAGCTGGAGAGTGACACAACATTCACACCAGTTCGGTTATAGTTGTGAACACAAGTGGGTTTTACTTACCTTTTAACACTTAAAACTTAACTTTCTATATACAAACATGATCAGAGGCAAGCTGCGACAGATCACGGGTTAAAAGTAATAAATGCACAACGCAACTGGATTGGTAGAACAGCCGTGTGCTGATTTAGTTCACTTAAAAGTGTGGGATCACTGGAAAATGTTCTTGTTTTCTATGGAAATACATTAAATGAATCTGACTAGGAAAATTTAGGAAATGAACAGCACATTGTCAAAGTTAGAAATTCAGTTTTCTTTAAACTTCCATAAATAAAACAAAACAACACATTTTGCAACAGTTACAGCCTGGCAGACTCAGGTTTTCAAGGTAACCCGATGAGTATTCACCCCATTCCAGTTTCCTGGAGCATCTCCCACTAGATGGATTGGATGATGGAGTCAACTCAAAGGGTTCCAATACAGAGCCTGTGCTGGCCGCTCCATTAAGGTCACATTTTGGAAATGAGTTTTGGGTCATTCTCTTGTAGAATAAAAAATGGCCACAATCAAGTGCTGTCCATAGGATAGGGTGTGATGTCACAAAATCCTATGATAGCCTTCCTTCCACTCTCCATAGACCTCCTGTTTAACACCTCCAAAGCCCCTCAGACCATAATGCTGTGCAACAGAATGACAGAAGGGTTTTCTAACAATCACTTAGTCTTATTAAATTATTAGCTTCAAGAAGCAGATAAATCTGGAGAAATGCATAACAGCAAATAAATGCAAACAGTTGCTGACAATAAGCATCTATGCAAGGTGCAGATCTTGTTTTTAAAAATCATTTGATCATTTACATTGTTTGTGAGAATGGAGATAAGTGTGGATTGCAAAAAAATCTTTTGCTTTTTTCCCCAAAAGCAATAAATCTTCTACGTAAGTGCTCTAAACTTTTTGAGTGATAAATGAGAAAATCTGATTCATTAGATGATTTTAAAACACCAGAAAAATTGTGTTAGTGCAGTTCCATTTGTGTATGTAGCATGAACCTCCTGTATCTTTAAGTGGACAACTCTTCTTCTAGTGCCATTCTATCAGTTTAGCTGTTTTCTCATTAGTGACTCCTACTGTTAAAGAGATGTTCTTCACCCTGACCAGGTCAAGTTATAATTTAGTATTTATATTATAGGAACTGTATCTCTTAATGACATTTATTTTAATGAAATAGTATTTAACATCTGGCAGGGTTTTTTTACATTCTTCTCTAGGCTTTGTGATTGTGTATAAACAAGATCTGTTCAGAAATGCAATATGAGTGAAAGATGTGACCTTAAAGACAGCTGGCAGGAACTAAAAAACACTTTTTATTGGGCAAAGTTTGAAAACAGACACTTCTGAACAAGAAGCATATTATTATCATCCTTAAAAATCTTGTCTTTAGGAGCAATGGCAGCATTCTGCCCAGTACTTGAAGGGTTGTACTCTGAATAACAGTAACAGGCACAATGGAAAAATTCATGTATGTATTTGCGACCTTTGAATGGCTGCAGTAAAGGCAGTCCCAGAATAGGTTTCAATCCCACATTTTTACCAACTGAATCACCTCGTGTGGAGGCTCTGAAATTAACAGGAGCATGACTGTGCAGTCAAAAGGCAACACTACAAATCCATTCATCCAGCCAGAACCTCTGCTACTGGCTCACTCCGAGTCCTGCTGTAGACTCAAAACTAACAGACTATTTTTCCCTGAAAGTCGTACTTATCTGAATGTGTGGCTCACCACAACCTGTGGGATGCTCAGTTGCCACCGCTCGCTGCCGTAGTAGTCTGCAGAGGTGTTCCTGGGAGCAATTATTGTATTATATGTATGGCACCAGTGCACAGCGGGTAACTTTTCTACCTCTGCAGTGGGAAAGGGAAATGAGTCAGTTACCTCGTTGTTGCTGGTGTGTGTGTGTTAAAAAATGCATATGTGCAACTTATAATCAGTCTTTAAAGATCTTCCTCCAATGCAAAATACTGACAGTGAAAATTTGGGTAAAAAAAAAGGTCACAAAAACAAATCAAAGGAGAAACACAATTCAAACCCAGTAACTTTTAACAAGGGAAAGTTAGAGTTCATTAATGATTAGCGAACTGAAGTTGTAAATCCTAGAGACCGATGTCCACCCGGTGAATGATGGCAATGGCATCTGGATCAAAGCTTCAGGCCTGGTCGTCTTCCCTGCTTGGATCTCTAAAGAGGCCCAGGAGGCACAGCTATCACTCTCTTCTTTAACCTCCACCTCCCCAACAACACCCTGGATTCGCCCTTTCATTATCTCTACAGCAAAAAGGGAGAAGAAGAAAAAAATTGAGGGAAAAAACAAGAAGAAGAGCAGAGAGGTCTGAAGAGGTTTTCAAATCCAGTGAAGCCTGTCACATTACAAAAACATGTCGCTTTAAACTAAATGTGAAATATCAGTAATTGAAGCCATAAATCCACGGTTGTGTTTCCCCTCACCTCCTCCCTGTCCTCTCTCCTTCTTTTCTCCCCCCTCTCTACCCATCCCTCCTCTCTTTTTCTCTCTCTCTTTCCTTTGTGAGTGCTTTTGATGAGCGGTAAATTGGAAATTATTTTGTGTTGTAATGCGGCCCTGAAACGTCTTCCCATTACCATGCGTCAGTCACCACTGACAGTGAAATTACTCAAGTGTCAATCTGGCTATCAAAAGAGCTGGGAGGGGGTGGAGGGGGGTAAACTGGGAGTTAAAGATTGATCAATAAATGGAGGATTGGGGAGATAGAAGGTGGGGGCAGGATGGAGATGAAGGGAGGGTGTTTGGTCCATCATCATACTTCTATTGTGATTGAATAAATCAGAGCTGTGGTGGAATTAAGCTGTCACCATTCCCCTCCTCCTGTGTGTTCACACCACTGTGTGTGTGAGTGTGTGTTTGTGAGCCAGCTGTGCGTGTGTCATTACCAGTACAGGCACCATCTTGCAAGGGCAACAGCAAATTAACCATAATTGCATGTGAGAGACAATAAGAGCAAGAAATGTATAGAATGAAGTAAATTGGGTAATTCCTTTGTATGGAATTAATTTAGGGGTTGAGTAAGGTTCCCCGGTCCGAGCCCGGATCCCCTCCTGCTGCGTTCTAAGATTGGCTCTGTGTGGATGTCCCGGAGGGCACAGCTGTGCTTTTGTTTTGTGTACATTTTTAGTGATATAGCTGGGAAATAACAAGCTCGATTCACCTGGTGATCATTACGAGGCAGACCTCAGCCAATGTGATGAAAAAGAGTCATTTTATTCAGTCTGTATTTGTTCATATTTTTACTCTTTTATACTAAAATGACCATACAGAGATTTACTACATCAAATGTGTGGATTTATTATTATTTTCAGCAAAAATGAGGGTAAATTGCAGTTGGAGGTAGAAATCTGACCTGCTTTAAGAAGCGTGGTGGATGCTGAAAGCCCTGCTTTTACACTGCTGCAGTGCTGTTGTGATGTGTGTCTGTAATGACTGGTGTGTTGAGAGGTTCTGCGGTATGTAGGGAAAGCAGGAGAGAGGAGAGTGAGAACTCCTTTATTGCTCAATGCTAAATTAATTGCACCAATTATTCACGGAGAGAGTTGTCTAGTGGCGGCCTTTGGGGGGCGAGGCCCTGACCGCTCTCCCTCATTTTTAATTGGCTGTCCTGTTGAATAATTGATTGGAGCAAATGTGAAATGGATGGGAAGGTCCAAGTGTCTTTCATCACAACAGGCTGGCTGCTCTGACAGCCGGCCACAAACAAACTCTGCTGCTGCATGCAATAAACAAACTGCACGCAGCTGTACTCAGCATGGCCACTGCAGAGGGGTTAGAATAGCAGATATGACTCCTGGGCGCCACGCCGCCCTCTGAAGCCCAGACAGGACCCACAACGGCTGTAAAACCGATCCTGGCAGAATGGAAAGCTAACAGCGAGGATGTGAGAGTGATATTATTAACGGGCCTGTTCAAAGTTGCTGAAATCTTTAGAAAATGTAATTTGATTATTGCAAAATGGTATGTCATATATGTCAAATGTCTGAAAAAAATTTCAGTTACTAAATCAGAATCAGTAAATTAGAAAACAAACAAAATCCTTTGACCAGCTGGTATCAAGCACATTTTAGTCCCCGTCCTAAAACATGCACCACACAAACATTTACATAACAAAAAATATTGTGAAAAAAAATTGATTATTTTTTTATTATTGTATTTATTTATGTTATTTTGAACTATGCAAACTATGGATGCCTTTTACTGGAAAAGTGTCTGCAGATGAAATTTAGCTACTAACTAATTCATGCTTAAAAATTGATTTTATATATATATATATATATATATATATATATATGTATATATATATATATATATATATATATATAATGTTAAAAGGAAAACAGAGTAAATTACATTTAGCTGACAAATTGTAAATAATCCAACAAAAACGCAAAGTGACACAAAGATTCTGGCTCCAAAATCACGAGATAGTACCCAAAAACAGATATGATGAACTGAAGAAGAACACAAAGAAAGCAACACTTGATTTATCTCCACACATGGTTATTACTCTATTACCAATGTGCTGCAAAAATGCTAAAAGCAAAACTCAGATCAGATTGTAAAGAGGGCTTCTGGTTGGTCAGTACAAGACTCCAGGACCAAGTGTAACAACAATGGGATCATCTCTTTCTAAACTTCACATGATCCCACAGATTACTATCATTTTACCATTACATAGTAGGCCAAAATAATCTAAAGTACTGGGTGCTCTGTGCAGTTCTAGCTGAGCAGAAGCAGACAGAAAAAAAGAATCTTGTTATCGAAGGTTTTGAATGCTTTCAACACACTCCGCTTCTCCAACTGAGAGAAAAAAAGAAAGTGCACGAAAGCCTGCTGGGATGTTTGGCACATGCACTCAGTGACACATTTTCAAGTTTCTCTTTGAAAAAGGTCTTCAGGTGTCCACCCAGTATTCATGCTTTTAATGCACAGTCAGATCTAAATGTCCTGATTCTATGAGCTCCACCTTCTTTAGTGCTGCTTCGTCTTGAAATTATAGTTAAAAATGGCTGAAATCAAAAAGAAGGTGGTGATGTCAGTCATCAGAAAGCAATATGAGGAAAATCAGCAACTTCATAAACCCAAAACTAGTTGAGATCATATTAAAAGATTAGCTGTTAGCATGCATAGTTTTCATACCAGCCTCTTTTGTGTCAGAATAAACATTCAGCCACATAATGACCTGTATATCAAATACAACCAATTAAAATGTGTAAATACCCACCACTGAGTCAATATTCACCTTTTCACACTAACATCCTGATTTTATTGTTCATTTATCGATTAAAAAAACACTAAAAATGTCACAAGAATGACATTACTCCTAAAATAATCATAACACTAACTTAAACTCTAATAGAAAAATAAGATTTAACATTTAAAACAATTCCAAATGATCTCTGGTTGCATTAAGTCTTCACTAACACTACCGTTGTGTTTTACATAAATTTGCAAGAAAATTTAAACTATAAATATTGATTTTTTATTTTGTCCTAAAATATCTTATTCATACTCAAAAAATGCATAAATGTTTAACATGCTAAACTTGTCCTTGGATTTCTAAATTCATGGTGTTCTCCTACGCGCATAATACACATCATTTTACATGCAACTCATCTACAGTTAGGCACCCACACACACACACACACACACACACACACACACACACACACACACACACACACACACACACACACACACACACACACACACAAACACACACACGCACACACATACAAACCCCCTCAGTAATCAAAGGCTATTAACTCCCGGTGCTTTCGCAACAAAACAGATGTAAGATTCATGAGTCTCTGCCGGTGACTGTTGTCTTTGCCACAGGCTAGTAAAGAAACAATTAGTGCAGAGCTGGCCTCACTGTCCGCCACAATCAATAGTCCCTGATGGGCTTCTAAGCCTATTGACCGAAGCCTGTTCCTCTCCCTGACCTCCAATCGGTAGCAGCCGACGGCAGCGTCAGTCCGCCCATCTGAACCTTAGGAGAGGGTTACTGGGTTAAACAAGGTGTGTTCCATGCAAACAAACATTTCTTAATACTGTCTGCATTGATATGCAGGGAGTGAACAGGAGGGTTAACCTGTGAACTACATGTTTAGCTTCACGTAGAACTCAGACAGGGTCAACGGGATGAAAGTCAACAAAAGAGAACAAGAAAAACAAATTACATGTAATATATCAGCATTTATGTTAAAGACATTGATCTCTTTTTTATGAGTGAATAAATGAGAAGTTACGAAACTTTTACTTTCATCTAAAGGATGTGGAACTTTGGATGCTCATAAAAGTTGTGTTTGAACTAAAATACTTTTTTGTTACAACTTTAAAGCTCACTGGGTTGTGACTATTAATGAAAAACTGTAACTGACACGAGTTTCTAAATGTCTCAAAACATAAATGAGTGTTCTAAACTCAGCAGCACAATATTAAAAAAGCATGCATGAGTAAACTATATTTTTGCATGCAGTTTGAGTCTGTTAATTATTAGAATACTTTGAAATATCAATATTGCACGCGTTGATATTGCAAGATCATAAAAGTCTCAATATATTGTGCAACCCTTGTTTTCAGTTTCATTGGGTAAGCTGCAGGGCATTGCTCTCGCGTCCCTGGAATTTTGAGCATGTTTGTTGAGCTTGTTCGTGCATCTGGAACCTTCTCAAATTAGTTTCTGCAAGTCAAGAAATATAAGACAGCTTTGGAGAAGTTGGTGACAAAATTGTGAACAAATTAATTCCTTAATAAAAGACTTTAATAAATTGTGATGAGAAAATTTGCATGACTTTTGTCATTTGGTTATAATCACCTCATAAGCCCTGTGTTACCCAGTTATGTATAAAACTTGTCGCAAAAATAATTTGTGCATCAATTTATCACCAACTCATCACAGCCATCTGGTTTCTGTGAGCCAGAAAGTAAGTAAGTAACGTTTATTTATATAGCACCTTTCACAGTAAAAATTACAAAGTGCACAAAAAACAAAAGTGGGAGCAAGGTAAAAAAAATCTGGGGTGGGTTTGTGATCAATGAAATTAAGTTATGACTGACTAGAGAAACAACAACAAAAGAAAATCGTACATTCCATGTGTGGGAATATTGCAATAAGTAAAGACACTTTGTTAGTAAATTCCACAACATCTATATATATGAAATTCAAAAATGTACAACTAAATGTCACAAGTACCTTTTCAGCGTGATTTCAAATGAAATGTAACTTTTCCTTACATTTCTGTGCCTCCTACTAGTCACCGACAGTGAGAAATGAGCTTAATTCTGTTCAAATCGGAAACTTCTGTTTAAGTCATCAAAATTTCAACAATTTCCTACAAAAAGAAGAGAAAAAAACATGGTCTAGGTCCATGTTCACCTGTGATTTTGAAGAGTGTGTGTGTTTGTGCGTAGCTCATGTCAATTGACTTACACACAGCATCTTGTACAAATCCTCTCACTTAACAGCAGGCTCAGTGGCACCGAGGCAATCTGCTAATGTTACAGTAATTGTCTGAGTTTGTGTTCGTGTCCTGTCAAACCCTCCTCCTTCCCTGCATGTAAGAACATCTGGACCGGTCCTACTCGCTGCTTCCCAGCCTGCTGCGATGAGATGCTTTCTCACTCCGCCTGCTGAAGTGGGGGTGAGAGCAGGAACGAAGAGAGGGAAAGGTTGAGGCAGAGGAAGTAAAACAGCTGTAAGAACGAAGAGGTAGGCATCAGGAAACAGGTGTCACTCCCACTGACAGGCTGCCACCGTGACCCCGCCATGCCGCCGCCCCACCTACACGCCCACACAGGTAGTGAGGTTAATGGGAGTTCGGAGAGCGCCCTGCCTCACCCGTTCCTCGCCCCACGCCCACGTTCCTCCTCTTCCTCAGATGGCACTGAAATCTCAGCTCAACATGGATTTTGGGCCCACAGATTGACAACACACGGAAAAGTTGTACATATTTATGAAATGACTTGACGATGCATGGGCAAAAAAACCCGGCTAAAAAAGTGTTTTTAATCACAAAAGCATTAGATCCAAATGGATTTAGTGATATATTTCAGTGAATTGAGATCTAACAGAGGTCGTCTTTATTTAAATCAGTAAATAAGCAAACAAACTCATTATCCACCAGTCTGTTTATCTGCCTGCGTCCAGTCGTCACAGCGCCCCCCAGCTTCCGTCACCCTCCTCCTCTGATGCAGACGGTGTTCCAGGACAGTGTGGAAGGAGGGTTGAAGTGAGGTTCAGGTGTGTGTATAAAGCATCCCCCACCTTTCTGCCCTCCTCCCTCCCCCACCAACATCCCTCCCTCTGTTGCCGTGGTGAGGAGGGCAGTAATTACTCTGGTGTCAGCGTTGCTGGGTGCGACTCCTCCCCCGGCAAGGGGCGGCGGGCATCCATAACCCATCGTCCTGCCACAGGGTAAACGCCGGGCCATCCATCACGCACCCACTTGACAAATACCTTCCATAATAGAAGTTTATTTTTATGGGAGGCTGAATCAAGGACTTTCCCATGCATACAAAAACGTGTCAGAATTATTTATGGCTTGTGCTGAGACGCACAATATGTCATATCAAAGTCCCATCCTGCTTGCCGGCGCCGTTGGAAGCTGCCGGCGCTCGGCCTGTCGATATCTCCGCTTGCTATCAATAATGTGGAACACCGCCACGATAAGCCTCGGGATTCGGAGGTCATATTTGACACACGCGCACAAACATTAATGGAGTCCACGCATACACATGCATATCCGTGCAAGAATCTCACAAACGGTGATGGACATGAGATGCGTTTTCAAAAGCAGGTGTGAGTCTGCTCACACACACACATAGACACACACACACACACACACACAGGCTGGGAGGAAAATGTTAACGCACGCGGTTTAGATGAGAACATAAGTTCATGCATACGCCGACAGTCCCGTGTGTAATGTTCTGAGCTTTAAAAACAAACATGTTTTTGCACACGCACATAAAAACATCAGAGAAATACCTGCTTAGGCACAACTCGGGTTGCTTTATTTCTTCTTTTTCGTTCAGGAATAAAACAATTACATAAAACTGACCTGCTGTCTGTCAGTCAAAATTACTGCCAAGGTCAGTCGGAAATACAGCTGCTACGTCTCCGCCTGCTCAGTGTACAAGTACCTCCATGTACGATAAAATAATCCATGACAGCATTTAAAAAAAAACTTAAAGGCAATCCCCACACCGCAGCCTGCAAATCTGAGAGCTGTCAGTCAATGTGAGTGGCAACCCCTTGTGTCCACAGAACCGGCAGTAAATTGGGTTTCCTGATAAGACCCCTACATCACCGACACAACATCGGACGAGAAAAGAAAAAAGATAGAAAAGCAAAGGGAAAAAATGAGCTGCTTTTTCCGTAGGCCACTTGAGTGCTGTCAGTCACCGTGATTGGCAGGCTCACATCTCGCCAGTGGAAAGAGCAACGAGGGGAAAAAATAGATTAACGTACAGAGAAGAGAGGGAGGAAAATAGAGGAGAGCGACGGCATTAAGCCTGGCTGGGGGAAAATGAATAAATATGATAAATATGATAATTGAAATTATGAGATTTTTGGGGGGTTCTTGCTAGTGGATTTCACGATTTGCCCAAAGGGATTAGTCCTTCAGTCGCTGTCACTTATTTCTGTCCTCCACATACAGATATAGGAGCACCATACAAATCTATACATGCATTAACAAGAAGATCTAAAAGGTGTAGAGGTGCAAAACTCTGAGGAAGCAGACGAAAAAGTGGCAATCTGCAGAGCTAGTGGAAAAATAAAAAACAAAAAGAAGAAAAAACAGCAGTGGTAGCAGCAAGAGGAACTTTGTCCTGTGAAGACAGAAGATATATGGCTCAGGGGAGATAGTAGCAACAGTAAATGATTACCTTTTTACAAACTAGGCCTTTGTAATAAAATGCGTAGGGGGGAGTATTATCAATTCAGCCGCCCGGTAAAGATAGCATTTCTGAAGCCACGGCAAGGCTGATCACTATCTGGAGAGGAGCCTGAATCTGTATTCCTCTCTACGAGTCCAGGAGGGAGCGAGGTCTCAGACCTGTTTGTGTGTGCATGCGTGTGTGTGTGTGTGTGTGTGTTTTCGCTGAGAGAGACATCCGTTAAGGCCTCTTATGCCTGCAGGCCCAGTCGTGACAGAACCAAGATC
Organism: Callopanchax toddi; assembly: GCA_006937965.1. Lineage (NCBI taxonomy): Eukaryota > Metazoa > Chordata > Actinopteri > Cyprinodontiformes > Nothobranchiidae > Callopanchax > Callopanchax toddi. The sequence continues at coordinate 1,604,888 of SSNR01000076.1, forward strand.
TATTTTCTTGTAAACCTCACAAACAGAGAGAAACTCAGGCGCATACATAAAACACACACACACACACACACACGTGAAATCTTGTATATGTGCAAACATACACGCTTAGTCCTCAGGGCAAAGAATATAAGATTGGAGATGAAGTTGTGTGTGAAATGGTGCGTGTCTGCATGCGTGCCGAGCTGAGATTTTCTCTTAGATGGCTGATTTTGGAGAAAGACACTGACAGATGACACACACACAAACACACACACACACACACAGACACTCAGACAAACGTAGTCGCTCCTTCAAACAACACACTTGTCTGATAGCAGTCAAACAGAGGAGAGACAACAGACAGACCAGCAAACAGACACAGAGACAGATAGCTCAGCAGAGCTGAGCTGCAGACCCAGACTCACATCACTCACCCCTCGTTCCTCACACAAACATCACTGAAACACTACGACATCACGGTGCACGCTAACCGCCAGACGCAAGCAGAAAGAGAAGATTGAGGGGGTCAAAAATGAGCAGATAGTTGTAAAGAGATATCAGTGTGGCCCGGGGTGTTATTGCACACTGCTGAATTGTGGGATGTTTATATGAAACGGGGTGACTGATGATGTGACATCTATGCGTTTGTGTGCAGCTGTGTTGTAAAAGGCACCATGCACACAGCAACCCCGTGAACCTGGTGGGTATTAGACATGGCTGCATTTAAAAGGGAAAACAACACAGAGTAGTTAGAGTTCTGCTGCTGCAGCTTAGGTGAAGACTGGATTAGTCTCAGGGTTAGAGTGAGGGACCTAAAGATATTACACCTGGGTGGTCACATGCTGCAATGAAATTCATTTTAACGGAGTTTTCTTTATATGGAGCCAAACATTAGTTATATTGGAGTACTGGTTCCTGGTATTAATCATTTTTGTAGAATTAACAAAGCCGTTTTGTTTTACTAGATTAATCTAAACTGAGCGCTGCTCAAAATGACAACAACTGCTGACAACTGACAGACTTTCAGGACAAATTTGATGCTTCTTGCAGAAAAAAGACAATATTCTGCACAGGGGCAGCTTGCTGTCTGCTGTGAGCGAGGTGTGTGTTTGTAGGAACATGTTGATAAACTGCAAGGCTTTTTTTTCTCACTTCAAATTTAACAGAATGCTTTAACCATTAAAAACGATGGCTCAGAGACCAACCTGCAAGCAGCTGCTGGAGCAAACTGCAGCTACGGAGACTCGGTGAGCAAGGCAGCAGAGAAGGACGACTCAGGAGAAAGTTGCAGCATTTCTAACGTTTCTCCCTGATCATCAGACATGTAAGTACAGCCAAAACAGCAACATAACTCTTGTTTTAATGTGTGTGTGGCGATTTGACCAGACTTGTCCTTATAGAAATCAAAAAGTATTAAAATTAGCCACAACCTCATTGTGCTTTGAAAGTAACTGTGATTAAAAGCGTTGCCACATTTCAGCCTGATTTTTAGATCATTTCTGATATTTTAAAAATAGAAATAGAAACTGATGAGGGCGAGAGAAGCTTTATTTCTGAATTTGGCTACATTAGTAAAGTGTTAGGGTCAGAACAAAGCAAACAGATTGAACTCCCACATTACTTATTCTCCAGATTGTTTTACGCTCATCACTAGACTCTGATTCATTAGTATTACTACTATTATTGTAGTTATTAAACAGATAATGAAAACTATAGTTTAAATACTATATGATGTGATAAATAAAATGATGCATGATGTCATTTACTAGAACTGATTCTTTTTTTATGTTTAACAATCCCTGGCATATTTGTATTAAAGCTCCTATGTGGAGTATTTTTCTATGTATCAAAGTTTACGTAAAGTTTCTCTAAGGTATGTTAGGTAAAAAAAAGCTCTCTTGCTGAAATACTCCACAATGTTGCTTTAAATGGTTATAATTTGGAAAAATGTCATATATAGATTTAAAAGATGTGATGCATTGATGTAATGAAGATTAAAATAATGGTTTTCCTGCTGGAAATATTTTTTTTTAAATAAAACAAACCAACCCTGGTAACTAAAAATTGCATTTACCCTTTAAAACTGGGCGTGTTGTAGCCACTCCTGCTCATCAGCTTGAGCATGTTTCTCTAGAAGCTCATCCAGCTGTAAAGTGGGGAAAAAGCACCTCTGGAGAGCATAAAAACTCTTTCAGATTTTGCTGGTTTTAATAGTTTTTCTCTATGAAAAAACCCACAATACAAATTTTTTAAAATAACACAGCTAGTGAGTCAAACCACCGTAAGTAAACGGTGTGAAAAACACAGCTAATAGAGAACTAGCTCTGATTAAATTTGAATAAACCTGAGTCAACTAGAATAAATTGTGGAAAACAAAGAGGCCTTCAGTAAATATTGTTGCCTAAAAGCCGAGAACACCAGCTCCATGCTGAGTACCAGTTTTCAGTTTGAGAGATGGGTCATTAAAAACAAGAGGGAGTCAGACGTTTCTGCAGAAGAGGAAAAACTAAACTCGATGTGAGGATAATTATTTAGCCTCCTTCAAATGTTGATATTTGTGCTTCCTTATTAAATCTATGAAGACGTTAGCTTTAAAGCACATTCTGTCATCCAACACCTGGGTGTTATATTATTTCTAAAACATCAAAAAATTTTTTAAATACATTTTATTTAACCTAATAGCTTGATGATGAAAAATAAACAAGCTGACAGTCATCAGCTTGTTAGTGGTGAGAGATGATAACCATAAAGTCACACCCATTGTTCAAGCTTCATATTCAAACATCACCTTCAGTAGAAAATCGAAGACATTTGTGTTCCTGCAGAATTTTATTACTTTAAAAAAAAAACTCAAACATTTTAGAATTTTTGACAAAAAAAAAATAAGAAAAACAAAAAAATTGTATTCCTGCTGATCCACAAGCACACACTGAAAACCCAGAAACGTATTAATATTTAATGTTTTTAGTAAATTAATTCTCATTCTAACAAATTCACAGAACATGTTTGTGCTAAAGAAACAAAAAGGTATTTCTTCCTCCTTACACCTCTTCTGTCTCTCTGTTTTTTTCTTTCCACAGGTGTCAGAAGAGATTTCATGGCCTGTGCATATGTGCGAATATGCCACACCCGTTTTGAGTGCTAATTTACCCTTTTAGGTTTAATCTCCCTGTGAGTGGCTTTTCTCGCCTTTTTAATTAGGCTATGGGGAGTCGACACCAACATTAAACGCACAAAGACATCCAGACGCACATGCAGCATAATTCTTGCTATCTTATACACACTCATCCACTTAAATGTCCCAGACTTGAGACACGCTTTGGTGAGACAGTCCTCATCAGGCCTCTGTGGGCCTCTTTCACACTCGGGCTGCTCTCAGCTCCACCAATCACACAGACAGGTCGGACAAAAACAGGAGGCAGGAGGAGAAAAGGAGGGAGAAAACCGGAGATATTCCACACTGGTGAATGTATTCATCTCTGAACTTTTTTTCTTTAATTTTAAAAGTATTTGGCAAGTTTCAGCAGCTTTAAGCCACATCAAATGTTGGTCAAAATAAGTGACTTTGATGGTGGTATGTGCACTTACTGAACTCAAGTGGCTCACTGGACTGAATGTTTGGGACAGAGATTACAAAATGTTTTAAAAACATCAGTAATAAACAACATATATCTATAAAAAATAATATGACCAGGTGCCTCTGCCATATTCTGTTTACAGGTGCTGCCATGTTTAACTTTTTTTGGTATTAGGGTCTGCACACTAGAGATGGAGGAGTTGAAGTACTACTTGATCACACACACAACATTTATTTAAAGCTTCAAATAATTAATTACAGCTACAAATTACATTAAAAATAAAAATTAGAACATTCAGCAGCGATGTAGGAGCTAAGTGAAACAACATAAGCCAACACTCTGCTTCAGCCTATTCCTAAATCACTCACCCTTACCTCTGTAATGTAAATGTGACACTTTTAAATGTTTTTTGTTATGTGTATAACTGTAGTTTGTTATTTGAAATAACTGAAATGAATGACCTCATCCATTAAAAACCTGAAAACAGTTATCTGAGTTTTATTGAATTTTTAATTCATGAAAATATCTCATTAGTTTACATGGGGTGGGCGGGGCTTAAAACTTCTACTGAAACCAGTTATTAGAACAGAGGTGGGCAGTCCTGGTCCTGGAGGGACACCGTCCTACATGTTTTAGGTGTTTCTCTGCAAAAACACACCTGATCTGAATTATTAGCTGATTAAGAGTCTTCTAGGGGCTTTGGACGCACACAGGAGGTAATTCAACATTTAAATCAGGTGTGTTGAAGAAGGAAACCTTGAAAACTTGAGAGTAGCCCCACCTCTGTACTAGAAGGTGGATGTTTGTTCCAGTTCCAGCTTCAAATTTCAGGTTCTGTTTTCGGGTCTAGATTATACATGCTGTTCTGTTCTGCTTCCTCATGTCAGTCACAGGTCCTCGGTCTTGTGTTAGTGTCAAATCTCCTATCAAAATAGTCACAATCATTGTGGGCATCTCAAACCCTTCTTAATGTAATTTCTGTGAGTCAAAGTTTGGAAAAGACAGTCAAAAACTTTGTAAAGGGGTTGATCTACTAAACTAAACACTGAAACTGACATTGTGGTTGAGAAACAGGCACAACAAAACACTGAATACATTCAGGATAATTAAGATTTTTTGTGCCAAATCTACAAGAAAAATCTTTGTACAAATGTTGACATTTATTTGCAGTTTGGACATATGCAATGTGTCTAAACTAAAGCATCAATTTGGTGTGATTCTGAGTGACGCTTTGTGTATTTTCATGCAATTTTATGTCTTCAGCTACAGCCTCAACCCAGAGAGTTTTGAACCTTTGGGGAAAAAAAATTCCCTTCTGTTACAAAAGTTTAAAAAAATAATCATTAGTTTCAACACCAAATTTGTGATTTCCATAGGTGGAAGAAAGGAAATTCTTTAAAATACATTTTTAATTATAAGTAAACACCTCCAGAATACAACTTCCTAAACATATGTAAACATACCTTCCATGTCATACCTTATTCAGAAGAGTTTGCTATAAGAAACATTCAGATTCTTGGTAAAATGAACTTGTTTATGGTGGAAATCCAAACCGCACTTCTCATCAGTGTGTAAAAACTAACTGTGGCTCCTCTAAAAACCACCACACAAGGATGTGAAAAACATCATCCATATTACAAACCAGTTAGCTCTACACAAACTTTTCAGAACTGGTTTAAAACCCAGTTAAATACGTTCTAATAAAACACCACTTGGATCAGTGATAACATGACATCAAAAGCCCCCCCCCCCATTTTTCCTTTTTCTTCAACAAACAAACCGCAGATTTTCCCCAAACAAAACTGAGCACTTAAAGGGGAAGTACAATAACAGCAGTGGTGATAGTGGCTTGTTATGGTGGAAATAAGAGGGCACTTAATTGGGGTCTGATAGTCTAATGGGCAACCCGTCTGATTACCAACTCTGCACATTGGCTTAAATTAGCCCACTGATGAGAAGCCAGGGGATTCAATTATGCTGGGGAAGAAATAAGGGGCCCTAATAGGCCACTGTATCAGGAAACATGGGACTGGGCAGGGCTAAAGTGCTGCTAATTGGTTGTTTAGTTGGGAAAGTTGAGCCTGTAGCTAATTAGAGACGCTGACACGTTTGGAGAGCCACCAAACAGGCGACACATGGAGGGGGAGAGAAGCAAAGGAGGAACACGAGGGTCTCTGGTACGGCAAAAAGGGTCATAGGTCACAGTGGAGATCTCAAAAGTGCACTTCAGCCCATGCGAGTGGAGATCAGTGAAAACATGTTGGTGCTATGGAGTACTGTAGCGTCAAAACAGGTCACAATGGGTCAGAGTGGGGCGAAAGTGAAAGTCTGCCTCTTTCTAAATTTTTATTTTACTTTTTTATTTTGAAACTTATTTTTGACGCATGTTTCTCATCAGTAACTCGTCCCACCTGTCTTTCCGTCTTCCCTCATGTGGATTAGTAGTTTGCTGCAGCTGGATGTGTACATGGTGTCTGAAGTGAGGGAGGACTGAATTATGGATGAGGCTTTATAGCAGCCGGCGGCTTGTCTGCTCCTATATTCACTGTCCCATACAGGAGGAGCTGCCCTGCCTGTGAACATTCCTACATCTTGTCACTCACACTACGTAGGTGCAGGTTCTCTCATATGGAAAGCCACAAAATCTTCCAAGCATTTCACCGAGAAGCGAATTTCAACAAATCCCTTTAGAGTATTTAAAAACTGGTAGTTTAAGCAAGTGATTATTCAATTCACGAGGGAATTGGTGCAGTGTATCAAAACAAAGCTGGTGCCATAGTTTTTAAAAGAAGGACAAAAAAAGGATAAGAAGTTTCTCATTAACTTCTAAACCCAGTTCAGGAAAAAGAGTAACATTAAAGCAGAGAAAAGGCAGTTTAACTGTGGTTATTATCTTACATTTGAAACCTCCTATCCTGCAAATGCCATGATCAGAACACAGCACTTGTTAAAAACAGATTCTTACAGTTTCATTTCCTGTCCTGTTAGGCTGTGCCCTACATAAACCATCTGCAATGTTTTAGAACACTGCAAGATAAGCACAAACACAACCTAACTGTGTCACCGCAGCACCAGGGAGCGCGGATCATGTGCCATCAATCCGCCTCACGTTTTCTGACACCGGCTGTCCAGAGGCTCCGCTCTGACCCAGTCCGACAAAGACGCTGCTCGTCCAGTTCGCCGTGTGAAACGCATTCATCTGTGATGGCTTTAAGGTGTGAAAAACACAATTTGAGTCTTAATCTACAAAAACCTCCAGCTTCGACACTGACGGCGACCTGTCAGTCAAGACTTCAAACAGCCGCTAAGCAGCCGAGACGATGGTCCTCGGATTGAAGCAAACAGGATGAAGAGAGGCGACGATGAAACAAAGGAGCGCTTGTTGCAGCTGATGTGTGATGAATGCAGCCAGTTGGGAGAGTTTTCATGCTCACTGGAGCAGGTCATTACGCAGGAAACGCTGCTTGCTCGTCCCAGACTGGCACTGGATTGGTTTTCTGAGATGCACGTAACTAATGCTGTGTGTTGCTGTTGTTGTTTTGCTTTTTTTTTTTCCTCATAAAAATGATTAACAAATCCCAAAAAGACACACACATGTTGATGCAAGTCTCCAGGGGGAAAAGCATCAAGCAGCTGCTTCTCGGTTCTCATGTGTCAAACATCAGGGCGTGTAAGTATGAATCAAATGTGGAATAATGATTGGAAAAAAAGTTGTGTTTATGTTTAAAGTAGGAGTAATGACTTAAACTCAAGCTTGTTTTAGAGTTAACACATCAACCAGAGCTTCAGTCAAACGTTTATAAAAGCAGGTCTGCTGTCCGTGGTGAAAGTCAGTACAAAATGACTCATTCAGTCATTATCAGGGTCATTAATCAGTTTAACGTGGTTAAAACCTCAACTTAAACAACCATGATGTACTATGTGTTTAGTTCATTCTCATCACAGATAATGTTTTAATGTTTAACTGTTAATCCAATATTTTATGAGACAGTGACTGTTGGTGACTAGTTTCAAATTTCCTGAAAATATGCACATTTTCTGTTTTTTATTAACATTTATTATTACATACATTTGTCAAAAACCTAAAAAAAATACAAATTAATTTGAGCAACTATCATGTAGTAAAGCTTATTTATACTATATATTTGTATAAGATTACTATACATAATATTTGAAATATTTATTATACATTAACACCTTTCACAGTGCTTCACAAAAACAAGAAGATAATTATGAGAAAGTTTTACAATTTTCTTGTTACAATTTAATCTCTCCTTTGTTCAAAATTGTGGCCGTTTTTTTTAAGTGAGGAATGTTGAATTTGCTATTTAGTCAAAAAGTGTATTCTGTCTTAAATTAGTTTGCGATTTTTCCTCATTAAATTTGCAAATTTAGGGCACCTCTCTCAAACTTGAAATGTCAGGTTCTCTTTTTAGACTCCAATCAGTTGCGACTCTGTTTCATCAACTTCTCCCCAAGTAGTCTCGCATCTCTCCCACTTTCTGCACATGGTGCTCACAAGGACTCTGTGACTATAGAGAAGGTTTGTGTTGAAGATTTTGCAAAACCTTGTTCAAAATTCCATCAACGTGAAAGCAACACCATGCAAGTCTTGTGGGGAAATCCTTGTGAACTTTTCGAGACATTTTGGAAATTCCCTCTTAAATGTTGTATGCAATTTACTGTCAGAGTTGCAGCCCAGTGAGAAACCGTCTTTAATTGAAAACAACTAAGTTCCTGCTGCAATGACAGCATCAGCACAATTCTCCACCTCTGGTCTTTAGATTTTTACACAAGCCTGAACAGAATATAGTTGTTCATTAAAGCCCATCATGCAAAAGCAACATAAGGAAGGTGACACAGAGACACAGGTTTATCACCGACGCTGACGACTTGAAGTCCTATCAGTGTTTCTCAAACAAAAAAAAAACTTGATGCGTTGTGTTTTTTTCTCCCCCCATGTAAAAATGTGCCACATATAACACTTTGTTATTAGAAACAGATGTTGATTTATCGCTGGTATCTGTGGCTTCTTTCACAGCATCAACACGGTGTCATACGCTCTGGGATATTTGCATGACGTACACACCTGTCCCCCACAATGCTACACACTGCTGTAACAGCGTGTGCAAGTGAAACTCACGAGAGTAATGTTTCATTACATGATGAACAGAAGGTGAAAGTGAAGAAGGGGTAGGCACGGAGATGCATAACTTAAGTAAAAGCCATCATAACCCATATTTGTTTACAGATTTGTTTAATAAGGAAAAAAAAATCTAAGCAAACAAATGAATTTGCCCGTGGTTATAACCGTGTATTAAGATCATCACTTATGAGCCGGGCCTCCTCTAGCCCTCCACGGTGGCTATCCATCATGCATTATTATGGAAAATATAATCTGCATAAAGCAGCAACAATGCCTTGAAGAAGTTTATTTATTTATTTGTTGTACCTTTTCAGGCACTGAACATCAGACGCTCAGTCGCTGTTAGCGAACTGCAAAGCATTTGATCTCTGCACCCTTGAGGTGAAAATTATAACCTTGGTTGAAAATTAGGAAAATATTTCATAATTAAAAAAGAAACCCGTGAAGATGAAGCTGGTGGCAACATCTCACCTGTGCATTTTGGTGCCAAGCTAGAGATTAGGTGGGTTTATCAAAGGAAACACAGCTGACCTCCGTGGAAGGAGAAAGACAGAAAATAAACCTTATTCAAACTACAAAAGAAGTTCAAGTTGAAGGGTTATTTTCTAAAGTTTCAGGTCTCTGATGTACCTGTAGCACCATCGCAGTGCGAGCTATGGTGAGATCACACAGGCCTCGCCGCCTCCTTCTTGCATCTCTCTCTGCATATCGCACAGAGAACTCAATTGTCATTATCATTTTATTAAAATGTCTTGTCAGCAACATTTTCCCCTCACGTATCTAACCTCCTTTCTTTTTCTCCCCTTCTTCCTTCCCTTCATATTCTAATCATCATTCCCCTCCATCACTTGCTGGGTCTAATTCCCTCTCTTCCTTCGTTTGCAAAGGACCTCTGCTTTCATCCTTGAGAGAGTCTTTAATTCGAAGTGCGACGCTGAATAAAGAAAGGAAGAGGGAGCGAGAATGAGAAGAGGGGTGAAAGTGATATGGAAAGACAGAACAGCAGCCGAGACGTTCGGGTGTCAATCAATCCGGCGCGAGGGGCTACAAGGGCCCGTGACTGGGGTGCGTTTGATCTGTGTCTTTCAAAGGGGGAACGGCGGGAAGGGCCATCACAGACGATTTGCCTCTTGCTGCCGGCCCCGGTGCCACTCTGACAGAGAGCAATCACAAGCAGGTTAATTCAACATCTACCTTCTTAATATTTTTTCCCCCTGTCTCCTTCTTGTGGTCTTGTTCTGTCTACTTAGATAAAGAACTGCTCGTCTTGCTACACCCTCCACATCACAAAAAAGTCTTTTAAAATCACCTCTAGTTAAACTGCTTTGGTGTTAATGAGGTTAAGATGTGCATCTATTTACATGCGGCTACGCAATATTGTCTTTTAAAGGAATTTATTTCCAACAAAAGATTTAAAAGATAAACCATTCACTGCATTTTAGAGGATTTCTTTTGCTGTCATTCTTTGATTCATGCCTGTAGTGTGGTGTGAACTGAATATGTATTAGACACAAAGTGACATCTTAAAAATATGCTGCTTAATTTGACTGAAAGAGGAGGATGTGCTTCCTTTAGATGATGCATTTTCCACTAGATCTGACCTTCATATAAAACACTGAAATCCAAAACTCCCAGTGCACGCTGTTGTATCGCTGGCCTGGATGAATATGAAGAAACTAAGCGTAAATGTTGTTCTTTTATTTGCTTTTATAGGTTAAATTTGGAGAAGGGCAAAACACAAAAGATACAGCATCTGCTCTACTGAAGGTCAGTCATGTGTAAGGACGAACTAAGGTGAGGGGAAATGTGAGGTGAAATGGTAAATATAAACCTAAACGTGTGCTTTGGTTAAAGGTGAGAGGGCACAGAAAATATATACAGAGAGGTGCTTTTAAAAAAGTACTCAAAGGGGCAAAAGGTTGAGCTGGGTGGTTAAAAGGTGAAAATAAAGGAGATCAACGGAAGATCCTCAAATTTGACAAAAGTATAAATTTACCAGGCAGAGGTTGAATTCACAAATTTAAAACTTTTGTGAGTCAGAACAAGGACACAACCCTTAAGTTGGAAGGAAAAAGCCAACCGAATCACCAGATAGCAACCGGTGATGTCCCTGCCTGGCCTCTCGTCCACAGAGCTCCCCTTCAGTTCCACTGTCTTTATGTAAGGTCAGAGGGATAACAGGATAAAGGCTGTCCTCCCTGCTCCTCTGAAGGACAGACACTCTACCGATTGGATTTGGAGGTCCTCAAGGACAAAGAGGAACACTCAGATACAAAGGAACCCAATAGAGGAAGAAGAAGATTTCATCTGTCTCTGTGGTTTGAGTGATTGGCAGGGAAGGCTTGACCAGTAATCTCCAAGCTCTGCTTCTTTGTGACCAGTCAGCCTCCATCAGCACTGAATAACAAGACTCAATTCACTGATAAAAGTGCACTCAAAGAATCTGAGCGATCAGATGCTTCAAGGCTTAAAACCATTAAAGAGCAAACAGATGAAACATTTACAGAGCTCTATGCTTAATGTTTTAAAAAAGTGAGTAATCAGATAAATGTTTGCAAGAATACAACAAATATGTGAGATAAATATAAAACGTAAGCCTTTACAATGAAGAATATTTCAGGAAGGAATTTGGGAGAAGTTAGAGACGTAATATGACAGAGTGCATTTCTATAAAGTGGCGGCTCTAATGAGGAAGGGTCAATCTTTTTCCTACACAAAATGTGGCAGGTCACAATCAGTGATTCTAATGGGCACATCAGATGGGTTGAGATCAGAAAGATGTCAAAATCTTGACAAAATCAATAAGAAGAAGTGCAGTGGAGTAAACTCAGAAAACATGTGTCTGTTGCTTTCTGGTAGAGTCCTTTAAACCAGCTTGAGACAGCATAAAGAGATGTGAATGATACCTGATTAGTTGTAAATCAGCCAATGAAAGACATGACATTATTTTTAAGATAGTCTAACAGCTAATTCACACCGCCTCCGGAACGGATGCAGCCCGGTTTCCATACGGCTTTTGCAAAGATAAAAATCATTGAGTCCAATCAGAGCATTCTGGCTCCGGAGCGGCTGCGGAGCTCCATTAACTTTCTGCATCAAGTCGATTTTTGACAGACGCCGCATCTGGTTTTTTATGAAGTTAAAGAAATTACATGTGCCAGACAGGAAGTCAGACGCTAGCCAGCAAGACGCATCAGGTATATTTCAAAATAAAACCTTTAGCTGCATTACTAAAGTTAACACAATTTGGCTGCGATGGACTGGCGACCTGTCCAGGGTGTCCCCCGCCTCTCGCCCCTTGACCGCTGGAGATAGGCACCAGCTGCCCCGCGACCCCCTGTGGAGGATTAAGCGGCTACAGAAAATGGATGGATGGATGGAACACAATTTGGATATTTAAAAGATAAACAAACAACATAAGACTTAATTAAGCATAACATTATGAAGTGTGCTTACCCATTGTAGAACAAGCTAAGTGAGTAAATAATGCCCAACAAAAGAACGAGAAGATGAGTGTGGTTTTGTTTCCTGTTTATACGCGCAGTTTTTATCAGTGAACTCACATGAACCACTGAGATTTGGTGTTCTTTCTGGAACACATTTCCAGAGATGTTTTGGACACAAATGGCAGGCTGCGTGAACTGAAGTCCGTACAGAAACCGGACTGCATTTGTTCTGGAGGTGGTGTGCACTAGCTGTTAGTCAGGAACAAAACTGGTCTGAACTACAAGTCTGAGCTTCAAATCTTAGATTTCCAACATGTTGGATCTGGAAAAGCTGCCAACTGTAGAACTATCCAAACCAAAATCATTTGGAAGACAAAAAAGAAAGATTCTCAATGGGACAGCAAGTATTTCTAATTGTATCGTATTGTTTTCATTGTACACCACCATCAGATAATCCACTGAGAAGGTAAAAATGTTTAAAGTCACATTAATAGCTTACATATACATAGCTATATAATACAGAGTGTAATAAAGTAAAAGCAAAGTTTTTATTTAAACTAGGGATGTGCCGATACCACTTTTTTCAAAACCGATCCGATACCGATACTTAAATCTGAATACTCGCCGATACCGAGTACCGATACCGATACTTCTACCACACAAAAAATGCAACAAATTGGAATACAGGTTTTATTTTTTCTTCTCTGCTTTTTACAACAAATAACTGAGTTAGATAAAAAAAAATATATATTAATAAAAATTATCACAAAACTAAAATAAGGTGAAAAAGAACCATTTTCTGTGATTTCACAGTGAAATTATTGCAGTTTTCCACATTTTAACCAAATAAAATGAACTATTTGGCACCATCTCCAGCTCTCAACCCACACTGTTCCTCTTTAGCACAATAGCTCCCCCTCGTGTTCAATATAGAAAACTACAACAGAAATCACAAGTCACAGACAGTAGTGATGGTTCATGAACGAACCGAATCTTTTGAACGGCTCTTCACTGTGAACGAGGAGAACCGAGTCTTTGTAGAGAACTGTTCATTTTTTTGTGGGTGACTGTAAGCACTATGCGTGCCTGCTTTGAATTCACTTTTTAATTTCATGGCGAAACAAACAAAAGCCTGTTAATGCAGGCAGGGGGTCTGAGGGTGAAAGGGAGGGGTGTGGAGAGGAGTTATTGTTGGGAAAGGGCTTGGGTGATGAATCGTTTGGAGGTGTGAATGGCTGTTTTTCAATAGGATGAGTTGAAACTTTCAACATAACAAAAGAAGTCAAGCTGCCTTCATTGTCAAAGGTGCAGCTGTGCCAATGGGTGTGGCTGTCAGTTGCTAACAGACCACTTATCAGTGTTAATTGGTCCCATCACTAACAGACAGTGAAGCCACTGGTATCGGTTCCTGGTATCGGGTAACTGTAACCGATACCGATCCCTACTTTAAACTAAACAAGTTTTGAAAAATATATCAAAAGGCACCTAAAGTATTATTTGTTCACCAAAATGGGACAAAAAAGACATGTTTTTAAAATAATGGGCTAAACAAGTGGATAACATTTGTAGTTTAGGTTAGGTTCATTGTCTTCCTCAATGATTGAAATTCCCAAATCTGGGGTTAAAATGACCCTGATAATATATTAACCAGAACCAATCTCTGAGGTTGGAAAGGTTCCCTTAAAGACACTGAAGAAATGACAAGAAGCAGAGTGGTGCCTCCTCCATCTACGTAACAGATTCTCAATTCATTTAAATTAGTGGCATGCCCCTTTAACCTTCAGCTAATCTAGTGGAGCTGAGACAAACAAAACAATCATATACAGAGTGTAGTTCCAAGAAGCAGTGTGTGCAAATTAGAAATGTTTCCTGAAATAACCTTTAATGGCTCTCAAACCGAGGAGAGTTCAGAAATGTTCTATTAAAGTGATGATTCTAAATGTAGGGATACTCAGTTTTCTATGAAATCTTCCTTCTGATAAAAACTTGTCAGGGACAAGTGTTTCCCTGAATAACACAGATAGGGAGAGCACATAGCTGATCAGCTGATGTGGGTTTAAATTAATTCATTTTTCATCTCTCGGGTGAGTTCTCGGGAGTGTTTGTAAAACATTACCTGCATGCAGGTAGGCGAGGTCTGGATTCTCAATATCCGAGTGACTTTCCTTCAGGTGATTGCGGAAATCCATGGGAGAGTTGGTGGCGTAGATACACTTGGGACAGTTGTACATCTTCACTCCCTCGTGTTTCCCCGTGTGAAGAATGTGCTTCCGGATGTTCTCCGCACAGTTGGATCTGCAGAACACAAGTCAATATAAAAACGAACGTGGAATATGAGGCAGAAAATATAAAGATACTTAAACCTGAAGGCCGCATATCCTCCACTGCTTCTCATGCCAGTTTTAAACTTGGATTATTTAATGTTGAGAAATGATGGAGTTATAGTTGTTTTGGTGACATTTTGAAAATAAATGTTCTGTGAAACCTCACTTGGTCTGTTAGCACTCAGAATATGTGCTGTGAATGACCTCTTAGCTACTACCACATACAATTGTAGCTCAGTGTTTATAAAACTGCCTGAAATATAACCATTTTTGTGTATCCTAAGGTCTGTTGGTTGTGGTGGCCATTTTGAATGCAGTTGACTCAATTTGTAGATGTAGAACCAACAAATACTTTCTGAGAGTTTCAATAGGATCCATTCAGTGGTTCATGGAATATTTAGCAAACAGTCGATACCAAATTAACTCAACAATTATTGCCAGTGTTAAGCATCAATCTTGCTCAATGTGTGGAGTATGTGCTGCGGATGACTCTCAGCTACAGCATCATCAAATTTGAGCTCAATACCAGTTGACACTGACTGGCGTTGCAGCCATGTTTGTGTTGCGTTGATTGACCATTTTGAATGAAGTTGACTCTCAAAGTAGATCAATTGTATTTGTACACTCGATGAAGATTTCTGGATAGTTTCTTTGAAAATTGTCCAGTGGTTAATTAGATCTTTTGCTGAAAAACACACAGACAAAAACATAACGCTCACCTTTTCCCTTTCAGCAACTGGAAACAAAAATTTGCCATTAACTCCAAGAAAAATTAGCTGTAGTCTTTCTCAGTTAAGGTGGAGCTCGGACAACAAACTCAACTAGGTTTTTGGAACTGAGAAGGAGCCATGTTTGGACAGGGTTTTCTGAATATTTGTCGTCACCTAAATACACCAACACTACACATAACTAAAGACTTATCTCAAAAACTATCAGTACAAACAAACTATAAATTCTGCACTAATTTGTCATGTTTATGTATTTGTTAGATTGTTTCCTTCATTTGTTCTCCCATTTAGTGTGCTGGGAGATGTGTGTGGTGACTACTGAAGCCCACTGAATGCATTAAAGGGATATGTGTGAGGACATCTGTTATGCAGTAAGTATCTTGCACAGATGTGAGGAAGGTAAAGGATTATGTTGTGGTGTGTGTGTTTGCTGGTCAGATAGTGCAGGCCAAGCAGTGAGCTGCTGCAGGGTATAGGATGTAACAATGTCAGCTCGGAGAGTCACACACAACCCTCTTCTGATTAATGACGCTGCCTGAGCTGCTCCCAGGTTCTATCTAAACCTGCCCCCAAACACACACACAAACACACACACACCCATGTATTAGTGACGCTCTGAATGGTCAAATCCAGAATGCGCATAAATAAAAATACCAAATACTGACATCCAGAGACCACAGTTTGCTCCAAAATAAAAACGGTAAATTTCTGACAACAATACGCTGGTTTAAATATACAGACATGAATCTGTGCGCTGGCACGAAGACATGTGCTCACGTACAATACATCATGCAAGCAAGCATGTGTAGTGTGGAACGCAGTCTCACACACACCACTGTGTGTTGATGGATGGGGCACTCATGCTCAGTTTGGACCTGACATTCTCGGACAGTATAATACGCAATTACTCTCCCTTATCACCTTGGCCGGGACAATAAAGCCTCACAGTGCCATAGCTCACGCCAACCAAGGAGAGAATTTGTTTTCACTTTTGCAGAGACACCTCTCTCCATCATGGGTCTATAGTCTGGCCCAGCTTCACTGCAGCCCCCTCAAAAAAGAAAGCAAAACAAAACAAAGCATCCCCTTCCTGGGTGGTGCACAGGTACAAAATAAATAAGCACCAGCCAGAGGTGAACAATGAGGGTCTTGAAGATGAACATTGTTGAGATCCTGCAATATCAATAAAAGCATACAAAAATCGACCAAATTATTGTTGCACTGCCATGCATGTAAATCAAAACATGGTCGGTGCAAAGAAAAACAATAAAAGTGGCTCATTTTAAACCTGTAAAACTCCAGAAAATCACAAGTATTCTGTGGCCTCTTTTTAACTTCATCTGGGTTTTTAAAGCACTTTATATTGTTTCCAATTCAGTCAACCACTTAAAAATTTATCAGTGAACTGGGAAATCACATCCTACCACTGAGATACAAGCCTTAATATTGACTACCTGCTGACCACTTTCAGCACATTAAACAAATAAAAAATTTGCATGAAATTTCGCCTTAATTGAGGCAAAACAACAAACCAAAGACCATTTCATGGGCGGACACTGTGAGGAGGTCCAGGCTTTTTTAGGTATTGGGTTGTGGCTGTTTGTTTTTGTTTAAAACAAACCAATTAAAAGTGGTTAAAAACAAATTACATTCCCAATTCATTGGGTTCATTATGGAGTAGTTGGGCCATCCTTTTCAGTCATAACAAACTCAACTCTTTAGGGAGTGTTTCCCACAAGGATTATGGGAATATTTGACCATGTTTCTTGAAGCACATTTGAGAGGTCAAACACTGACATGGGATGAGAAGGTCTGGATCCTAATGGTGTTCTGTCTGGTTGAAGTCAGGACTATGTGCAGGCCAATACAGCTTCTCAAACCCAAAAATGCTCCTCTATAACATTATTGGAACACCTGAATTCATTGACTTGATGGGGTGGCCCAATACTTCTGGTAAGGTGGAGTACATCATGCGTGCTTCACAGGATTTGACATTTCAGATCATGCGCTCAATTTCTTCCCATCGGACCCAAGTTACAGGCTTGTCTGAATAAGATAAACTGTTTTCCAGCAGTTTAAAGAACACCTAACCATAGTTATACTTCTCCTATGCCCTTATATATTCATTCAATTTTTTTAAAAAACCTGTTTTTGTTGTAACAGGGACACAGACAAATCACGGCCATCTGTTGACTCAACTTCAGCCTTATGAAAAGCAGAATTTTAAACTGCCACGTGCTCACGAGCCAACGCAAATGGTGCTGCTAAAAAGAAATGCATTTACCGCTGAAGAGTGAACTGATCTCTTATTCCAGGGCTGGAGCATAAATAGATAAAATTTGAAGCGGAGCTAAAAGGCTCTAAAGAGAGCGCGGGTGGATTCCTAGGGGGGCCGTGCTATCTCTCAGATATGGTAATGGCGTAATTGTCATATTAAAACAACACAATGTGCGTTTAGGAGTCAGCAGGTGTCACAGTTAGTGAAAGCCCACACTAACCCTCCTACTATACACTGTATTAATTAGTCCAACACTGTTTCAACTTCCTCCCCCACCTATGCACTCACCCTGGGAGTCAGCCATACTGATACTCAGCAGATACATCACCTTATCTCTGCCACTTTATGTCTCCCCCTCTTTATTCGAGTCATTTTCATATTCCTCCCTCCCTAAGACTGTATGGTAATAGGAGAGGTGTAATTGAGAGGGGCTTTGTTAGAGGATTTTTAAATGTGTTTCTTTGTGAGTGTTAGGAGTTGGGAGGGCGGGTGTATTTGGATCATTTGGGCTATTTGGATCTTACTCCACTGAGGAGGCCCGGTAAGCATCATTAACGCCTCCTTCACAGCTCCCTTTGGTTTACAAGGTTGTGGACCTAACTGATACTGACAGGAAGCGTGTCATCCTCAAAGCCACCATCACCTCGACCTGGAACGCCGTTTCAGCATGCGGACTGAAACAAGAACAGTGCTGCGTTCAATAAACAATAGTAGCCCTTGGAGACTGATAACTTAGTGGGAAGTCAGAGGTCACATATCAATTAGACCATTTAAGATGCCACCGTGACTTTAATGAGGAAAAAAAAAGAAAAAGAAACTTCTCATTGTGAACAAGGATTCCTTAAACAGTCAAGAAGTAAAGAAGTTTTGCATAAATAGCTGCTGAAAAGTGAGACAGACATCATTAATTGACAGCCCAGAACTCCCAGTGCAATATCATTAGAATATTTTTACCACTATTTCCCAACTATAATTATTCCCCCTCTCTATTATCTGTGTCTGTCTGAATAGTAGATGAGTGGCATTTGATAGATCATTTACTCCCTGCTCATTTCCATGTATTTGAGAAGCAGCTTTGATGGGGATAACATTGAATCAAGTGAGAGCCCGTAGACGACACCCGGAACATTTAACATGGATATTGTAATGGTGCAAATCAGATGTGTATCCGGATTCATTTTCTGTGAGCGAGAACTGTCAATCACAAATGCTTTGCTCGCCTCAGACAGAAATACCTCTCTTTACAAATGCACCACATTTATTTCATAAACCCAGAATACAGTCAAAGGTCAAATGTGCCTGCTCATCCATAGCAGAGACCTGTATTCAGAATGTAAAGCAGGGCAAAGGTGGGACCCCTCGCAGCTGTCTCAGGGCCCCACGTTCACTTGCTCATCATCATATTTGTAAATGAGCAGGATTTTTCCAGCCCCCTTTTTTCCCTCCCCTCTGGAGCACACAGAGCCCTTGGAGCCAATAAAATGTTAATTTGGCTTCTAATTTACTGTTTCATTTGCTGCTATCAGTAACGATCATTATGTATCAGCCAGGGAACAATAGGGCCAAGGATATTCAGCTCATTCTGTGTTCAGCATCGCTCTGATAGCAGGGTTCAGAGTGGGGGTTTGATGTGGGACCCTGAAATTCATCCAATAAGTAAAATGCACATCAGAAAGTATCCATGATTTTATAAATTATAATAAATTATTAACAAATCATTTATTATCATTCAACGCCAGAGGCCTGTGTTTATGTGTGTGTTTATTGGACCACTGGTCAGATTTTATTGAACGTTTCAGAAAGTAATCATTGTAAGTACATTAACAACAGATTAGCTTTAGAAGTCAACTTGATTCAAGATGGCTGCCACAGCTAATCAAATTAGCAAACACAAAAGTGGCTGTAACCTGGTCAAAGAGAAAACTAAACGTAAAGAAAACTAAACCTGTCTGTTCTTTAGCGGTACATCTCATGAAGCACAGAGAGGATTTAACCGAAACTCTTAGCAAGTAATCCCTGGATGCACATAATTCTTTTTTGGACTCAAACTCATTTAAGATTGCCACCAGAGCAAATCGAAGGTAGCAAACCCCAAAATGGCTATGCCTCAATTGTACACTTATTTACATTATATTTTAGTGTTAAGTACGATTCTTTCATGACCGCAAGAAACATTTAGAGCATACAAACCCATAATAAACAAAACCAGATCAGAGTCTAAGGTTAGACTTAGAAAAAACAGCTAAATGAGCCTGCATTCTGCCTGAATGATGTCACTGCTTGCAGAGCTTACCTTAGTTGTATATTAGCAGGTGAGCTGCATGGTGTACTAAGCCTAAATTTCCCCATTTTTTTGTCAAAACTCTGAGTGCTAATAAAATCCCTGGATAAGTGAGAGCTAGAGAGTCCTATCCTGACTGTAAGGATATTTACGTTTTGATCAAAGTGGTAGATCAATCAATCTGAGCCAGTCTGAAGCGACACATAACATTTAAAAGGTGATACAATATTTAATAAATGCAAAGCCATTGCCCAACTACAATTAGAACTTGTTAGCATTTTCTTTTTTGCCACCATCTTTTATTGCTTCATACAGAAATCAGATAAAACATGTTAAGTGCTTCACTTCAGCAAAGGGCGCCGCTGAAATGATTTTGTCACAGAAAGGAAAAAACAAACGAGTGCATCTGAAACCAATGATGGGTTTGAGATCATTCCCTTTCACACTCTTCTGCCACAATCTGACGAGGAAGTACGAGTGGGGACGAGTGAATGGAAGGAGGGAGTGAGGGGTGGCAGAAACAGAAAGCTACAGAGAGATTGAGATGTGAAGCGCCAGCCAAAACTTTTTCAATTTCACCGACAATTTCCTGTGTAATTACTGATGTGGTGTGATGGTGTTTTAATGACAGGGACCTGCCGGTGACAGAGGCATTGTGTGTGTGAGAGGGTGTGTGTGTGTGTGTGTGTGAGGGTGTGTGTGTTGTTGAGATCTGGCTGGGCCTGCTGATGATGGTAGAGTGATGAGATGGAGCCATGCTGTGGAGATTAGACCTGTCTGCTCCCCCACTACTTTCAAAGTGTACACACACACACACACACACACACACACACACGCATGCATCCTCACACACACATATTTATGCCCACCCCCCCACCCCATCAGCCTCCTGATCATCAGCGCCACCAGCCATGTGCGGATCAATGAGCCGGTACCTGTAGTCGCACCAGGGGCAGCGGTACGGTTTCTCCCCGGTGTGAACACGCTTGTGCCGTGAAAGGTGGGACTGCGTGGTGGAGGCAAAGTTGCAGAGCTTACACTTGAAGGGTCTCTCTCCTGTAGGATGGAATGACACACTGAGGTGAGCAGAGAAACACTCAGATGTAAAGTTACAACTGACATAATCTGGATGTGAGCATGAAATCATTCTGCCAACTTTACAAAACTGACTCTAAGATTAAAACACTTTTAAAGACCAGTTATTGACGAAAGAAGCAACCGAGTCACAACTAAAAACAATATAAAAATCTGAAATGACTCTTTAAAGGATAAAACAGTGCACTCTTCTTGAGGAAAATGTTTGGTACTTAAAAGATAATTATTGTTATTTTTCTGTATGTGAAATTTTAATGTAGGTGGAAAATCAAGCTGAGCAGCTGCCAGGAAATCTCACCAACTTATTCAAAATTCAGCGTTCTTATCTTCAGTTTCAGCGTGAAGCACTTACAGTCGTAGAATTTTAGAAAATGTTTAAAAAAAATACATTAATTAACATGGTTCTTACACCTTTGCCAAGATCAATTTCGAGGACTTTTCAATTACCTTCAAGGTGAGTTTTCAAGATTTTCCAGCACATTACACTGGGATGATTTACATGAATGATACATATTGAGCTCAAAAGAACTGCTTCACTTTGTTTGTCCCACAAATATAAATGTTATTGTGTTGTAATGTTATAACTAATTTCAGTCACAGTTTCCAGCATTTTATTTTTAAAAAACTAACATTTTAACAAACTTGAAAATACCATGCTAAAATCTAAGCATTTTCAATGATGTCAAGCGCTAATAAAGATTTGGTTTCATTGTGAAAGAAAATCCCAGCAGTGAATGTACTTTAAATGAGCAAAAAGCGAAATCAATAGGAATAAATAAATAGCTGTCAGATACTTTGGGTTTTACAGTTTTAAACAAGCTTAGGGGTTTTGTTTAACATGAGAGCACATGTAACCGACAAGGAGGAATGCTTGAGTGTGATTTCATTTTTATATTTAGTCAGAATTTGATAAGCATTTGAGTTTATAGAGACATAAAAATGATTAAAACCAATAAGAATAATAAGGAACTTGTTTGTTCTGGTAAAACTTGCTTGTGGGGTTTTCTAAAGAGTCTTTCCATGTGGTGTCAGTAAACTCCAGCTCACAACATCACAAAAAAGACGAGAGGTTTTATTTAGAAATATTACAAGATGAAGGCACGTTTATGGTTGTTGAGGAATAACACAGAGGATTTACGTGATTTGACCTGACTATGTCTGTGTGAGCCTTGATCACTTCACCTGATATATTCCTCAAGCAAACTGAAAACTACTTTACATTTCCATGATTAAATATTGTGGATAGTTAGAAGTACATCACCAGATCAGAGCCCAACCTACCAATATGAGCAAATGACAGCTGCTCAGGCAGAAGTTTAACTCATAATTAGCAGAACAGAGATACAATTTGTTGAATAAAAACAAATAATTTTCTTGAGAACAGCCGCTGAGGCGCCACTGATTCATACAGACACAAACTGGTTGTTTGTATCCAGACTTTTAAACGTACTCATTTGATCTGCTGTGTTTTGAAGGCTGGATTCATGGTAAGTAGTTCACAACGTACAAATGTTCATTTAACTGTTCAAACTCTGAACCAAATGTGCTCCTTGGCATCTGGTACGGATGTATCCCGTCGATACATTTGAATTTATCCTCCGAAAATGCTCAATTTTCTCAGGATAACTGTTTGATGATTGCTTGATTCTGAATTCCTGTGTACATTCACTATCATGTCCTCTACTGTGGTAATGAGAGTATTTCCAGTGATATTATTCAAAGGTTTTTGTATGGTAGTATGTCAAATATTCAAAGTTTATTTATCTGCATGACTGTTGCATTATGGGTTGTATTCAACTTGAGCATAGACAGAATAAACTGTCCCCAAATGAGTCATCTGCATGTAGTCAGAGAGACAGACATAATTGTTTCTATAGTTGTTTATGTCATTATATCGGTTCAAAGACAACATAATGTGCGTTTTTAATTTTACTTTTTGAAGCATTGAGACACTAACTATCCTGTTTATTATTCTGTTGTGATGTTTGTTTTTTCATGCTCTGTAATGTTAAAACATTATAAGTAAAAACATTTGATTGATTGAAGCTGTGTTCAAAAGGACACTGATATGAGGCTTAACAACAACAAGGCCTGTAATCATTGAGTCTAAATGTGTATTTCAGAACCTAAAACTATACCTTGGTGTTTATTTGGACCTTTACCTTTTATTGGTTTGTTGTTTCCTTGGTTTGTTGCTTCATATCTACATTTCTAATGGTTTGTAGTTGAGAGATGTGAACCACTCCACCAATCAGAAGTGCTTTTGCCCTGAAGGTTCTAATCAGTTTCAACAGCACTACCTCTACCAGAGCCTTATTCTGTGTACATTTCTGCCCTGGTGATCTGTTATGGCCCTGGTTCCTGTGCTGGAAACACAAAAGGGTAAAAAATGACTCTGGAAAACTACTTGGGTTCCCAGAAAAGTCCTGAATTAGAAATATGTTGCAAATTTTAGGTTTTCATGATGTTGAATGAAGAGGCAAATTAAACTTGGACGTCTTGGACTCTTAATGTGTGGCCATTCATTTGTTGGATCAGTGTAGCTACAGAATAACTCCTCTTGTTGCTTTTGTTCTGATTTGCTCTAGTTTCAGTCAAAATCTTAAAGGACTGTAAGGTGGAACAATTTTCTTTCACTTTCTTGGAGGTTATTTATTTCTTTCCTATTAACTTTTCTTGTAAGTCCGATAAAGTCAGCGATGACTGCTTTATGTCTTCCTGTTTCCCAGAAAAAACATTAGTGTTAGCAGTGGCCATCAGTCAAACGCTGCTGAGAAAATACTGTCAAATCTGTTGTCATTCAATATGCTAATAAATCAGTGGAACTGACACATGTCAACGCAGGAGAGGAGGACAGAAATTGGAGGTTTCAGGAAGAAATGGCTGAAAATCTGAGGAGCAAACTGAATGAATTATGAAAACCCAAATGAATATTTATAACAGTATTCTTGATCGTTGGACGCCTGCCAGACAACAGTTAAGAACGGTATTTGTTTCACTATCTCTTCCCCCTCCCCTCTAAAAAAGGATGAAAAAAAAACACTTGTTATTGACAGCCCATCTGAAAAATGCAATTTTCCTAAGCGACAGAATGACATGGTGAAATGATAACTGAAATTAAAAATCTCAGATTCAGTCAGCCGTCCTCGTACACATGCCCATCACCGTCAGCAGCGTGTCACGCTGATGTGCTCGTGTGTGTGAGTGAGACACGGCAAACAGTCGCTAAAACCAGATGGCAGCTCAGATCTCAGAGTGTCAATCACCATCCAGGATTAGCAAAGTCTGCACGTACAAGAGCTACGATCAAGTTTACAGAGAGAGTTCAGGATGTGTGTGTGTGTGTGTGTGTGCTCACCTGTGTGCTGACGTCTGTGTTTGGTGAGGGCGTGTCTGGTACCTCCTGCAAAACCACACAGGTCACAAAGGTAGGACTTCTCTCCTACACAGAGAGGACAGAGGAAGGAAATCAGTTCAGAGAATCAAGAAAAAACTAAAGCAAAACGGATCTAAGCATTGTATATTCTAATCACTCCCACCCGAGAAGTCTGTGCTTTCTACACAGATTAAATAATGAATCAAATAGAGACACAGGGATGAACATCCTGCCTCCTCTTCCACACAGTCATGGTGTTTTGAAGCAACAAACATCCTGCAGCAAAATAAAAACTACCTGGATCAACACAACTTGACACCTGAAACAAAGTATCTTGTGTGATAACTCAAACAATTAATCTAATCAAAAAAAGAGGAGAAATGAGCTAAACTCTGTAAACAGATCAGCAGCACAGAGACTTTGTAGCTGGATGTTTGGAATTAAATGTTCTGCTATAAAAATAATAAAACATATAGTGGCCTCACTCAGGCTGAAAGCTGTCCAGATGAACTTCTGTGGATAAAGTCATCAACAAAGCAACAGAAGAGAGGTCTCAGCATCCTTTACATCATCATCACGGGTAAGTCAAACAGAACAAACACTATATTATGTAATAAATTAGAAATATTATATGAATTTTGCATTTATTTTACAAATAAAACAGTTTTTCCCTTATTTGAGGTACGTTTTACAAAAAAAAAACAGCAAAAGTTTTTATGAAAATACCGTAAAAAGGACGGCAGGCTGATTTTAAGGCGCCTTAATGAAGTATTGACAGTTCTGTTGAAACGAAACACTTTTTGCTGTATTTTGTTTTTAAATTTGCAGTTAAAAACAGCATGCATGAACGTTTTGATATGTTTTATTGATCCATTGAATTCGTATCAACCCACTGCATGTTAACATAGGTTAAAAAGAGGTTTAACCATCAAAAATGGAATTTGGGGAGAAAATGAGAGGAAAACAATAAAACAAATAAAATTTAGAAAAAAAAATTGAAAGGATTTTATAAAGCAATCATTGGGGGAAAATACTGCAACCAATTAAGTAAAAAAAAAAACTATCATAAAGGAAGAACAATAGAGTATATTAAGCTATTGTAATTTGCTGTAAATACATTAAAATGGCTAATAACCAAACCAAATAACGGTACAAGTAATTCGACTCATTGATCTGGTTTCAAGCTGTGATGTAGTTTCATTTTAATGTCAGCGCTGAATCAACAATCCAAAATACAGTTAAATAAAACATCTGCAATCTCAGACGCCACAGGGTGGTTTTAGGTGAGGGTTTGTTGGATTAAATCTACGACTTCTGAATCTTTAATTTTCTGAGTGATGTATTTTTCTCTCAGAACAACAGCTGAGGTGCTGCAGAGCGAAAAGCCGAGCTCTCAACAAGACAAAGAGGAAGGAAACGTTGAGAGAGGGGAAAATGTGTAAAGTGGGAGCGAGGCACAAAGCGAGAAAAGAAAAGACAGACTGAACAGATGAGCGGAGGGCCTAGTTGGCTAACAGATGAGCCAAGCAGAAGTCACAGATCACTAGTGTATATCCATCAGAGCTCTCATAGCTAACTAATTCCTCCAATCAGATGGATCCGTGTAAATATGTCAAATGGGGGACGGGAAATTGCCAGTGTGGTTTATTGACTGTGATAAAATCTGAAAAGCACCGCTGAACATAATTACATACTTGTCAGAGCCATAAAAATTAGCTTTATTATCAATGGGATGGTTTTGTACAACTTCATTTGGGGGCGATGCCTTCCAGATGGGGAGCGTGGAGAGCTTTTTTACACTCCTCCTCTCGTCTCTGCATCTGGCTCCGTCATTAACAGCATGATGGTCTCTCACTCTGCCTCTCTCCGTCTTACACACACACACCGCAACACTTACGATTAGACTCACACAGAGGAACGCGTGCACGCACGTTTGCAGATTGGATGCAGATGTGCATGCAAATATTGTGCACTAAACACACACACACAAACTGCAAGTGGCGAGCTACTGTTTTCTACGTGCGGCTGAGTGAAAATCCATCTGAACGCTGATGTTGAACTCCAGCTCCTGCCACACACACACACACACACACACACTGACAACACGTTTGGGCGACTCTTCCAGCTGGGCCTCCTCTTCGGCACAGATAGCAGCTTTCAGCGAGTCCGCAGAGACAAAGCAGCTTCAAGTTTCCTCTATTACACCCATTTAAAGCCACTCGACTGTGAGAGGAGTTTTAATGCGGTGCCACTTAGAGGAGAGAAAAACAAGACTTAAAAAGGTACATTTGTTAGCCAATTTATATAGGTTCACTTTTCAGTCTGAGTGTGGATGCCCTTAAAAAGAACAACATTATTATTTAAATAATATCCATTTAATCAGATCTGTTCTTTAAAAATGTGTTATATGAAAGCAGCTGTTTGGTTCTGAAGTCTGGTGTTACCGAATACATAGTTTTATATTTAAACACATTATGTAAAACTTTAAAATCAAACTTTATAAAAGCAGAAAAAACTAACACCAAGAAATTAGCATCGACATAAACATTATAAAACTATAATGTCTAATAGAGTCAGTCTTCATGTTTAAATAATGAATCTGTGGTAATTCCCACAAAATCATCATTAGGATACTAAAAGTTTAACATTAAAACATCAAAAATGATTCTCAGTCTTCAGAACTGTGTGGTTATGGTTTGAAATATATATTTGTGATTACTTGAGAGCTGTCTGATAACATAAATAAACATTGACGTTTAGTAAAAAGTGTCTTCTGATGGAGAAAGCAGGAACAAAATGGAAAATGTGTTCAGATCAACTCATGTAAATAGTCTTTTTTGAATACTTCATATTAAGAATGGATGATGCTAGACAATTCTACTTCAGTAAAAGTTTATCAGTGTGAGCCATAAGTTATGAAGCATTAAGCTTCCTCCATTTCTGGTCAAATTATTAAAAAATGTCCCTTTAAGACATGTCCATAGTATCAGACAGTTGTAGAACACATGCTGTAAAAACAGATGCATAAAAAAAACTGGCTTGTCGTGACCAGAATTAGACAATATTCAACCTGATCAGCTTAATCAGAAATCAGCTGATCCAAAACACAAAAATATAATAGCTCGTTTCCACTGCAGGGTCTGGTGCACGTAGGGGCGGATCGTTTTAATCTGCACCCCCACCACCACCACATTCTTCTAAGTAAAAAAATGTTAAACCAAATTGATAGATGTGTGAAGGTTTATAAGATAGCAAGTATATGAACAACTAGGGCATTTTCTAAAGGTAATTTAAGAAAGCAACAGTCCACTTTAGAACTCCTCTGTCTGAACAGATCTACTCTTCATTTCTCCAAACTGAGGTCATTCAAAGAGAGAGACACTTGATAAGAGATACGTTACTATTTGTTCAAAACCTTTCCACAGAATCCTACATCAAAAGATCTGAACTATCACTTCAACACTAACTCAGTAAACTGATGTCTTCAGAACTACATCATATTTACTGGACTGGAGTTTCTTAAAAACACCCCAAAACATTTTTCTATAGATTTTTTCTTGTCCTTTCCTACAACTTTAGTTTTTACTTTTTACTTTACTAAGAATGCTGATGTTTTCCATTCCTCACAGCAGGAATATTTACTAACATACCAGACGTAGAGAGAATAAATTAAAGATAAAACCCAGCAGCTACACAGTAATACAGAACCTACTTGGGAGATTAGACTAAAGTAACAATATTTGGGAGGCACAAGTTGAATGAAATCTACCAGTAATCATTTCCATCTTTGTCACAAAAAGCTCAGAGATTTTTCACTGTACTGTAAAATGCTTTATATCACTTGCACTACATAAACCTTGGGTTTCCAACAATATGTTGAATGTGCATTTAATTATAGACACTGCTTTAATATAAAGTGAAGCTGTGCAGAAAACTGCCAACAGGCTGCCAGCAGGCTGCTGGAATAGTAAAGGGCATCAATTAGCATAATGGAAATAAATAGAAGAACAGAAAACTTTATTTATTACATTTACATCAGATGAAGTTACTTCTTAATGCTGATGTTGATATGTGGCTCTATCTTTATTCTCCAGGAACCCTGCTCACTTTAGACTACTAAGAAAACTAAAGACAGGATTTAAGACAGAAAAATATTCAAATGACTAAAACTGTTCAAACGTTTGCAGAGATATTTTTCTTTTTCTCTTATTTTTAAGCACCAAACTGATAATGGAAATAAAATGGATTTTCTGGGACATTGTTTAAAAAAAAGGTAAAATAAGCAACTAAGGGAACAACACTTTAATTTTAATGTCTCTGAAATCCAAATGAGTTACTGATCATCTGTTTGGGTTGTTTATACCCATCAGTGAGGAAAAAAAAATAGAATAAAAGCACCAGTTACTCCCCCACTTCTCCTCCCTATCTCTCATTACGCCCAAACCTACAAGACCCCACCACAGAAAAATCCATACCTATTGATCCCTTTGCCCAGCCGCGGTCGCCACAATTATTCCTGAGGAGGAAACGCTGGCGATAAATTACATGTGTGCTTTTCATCTGCTGTTCTGAGGGGCTGAGCGCTCTGAGGACTTGGGTGGAGACAGAAAGGTGGGGCAGGAAGAGGAGTGACGTGCTGCTGTCATCAATGAGAGATCAGCCATGGGTCCATCCAACAACTAACAATGAGATCAGCCAGAATGTAGCTGCAGAGTATTGGTGAGGTCTTCAGGGGTACATTAGGTTCCTCAATATGACAATGATGTTGATGATGCACAACGCTTTAATAGCAAAGCATTGTCATGGTAGCCCCAGTTCAGGGTCCTGAGTGTAGTATGGAGGTGTGTGGTGGCTGCATGTCCATGACGTGTGGCCAACGCACACCGGCTTGGCTTGGTCATCAGAAATTCAAGGCAGGGCTTGCTTCATGTTTAGGATGTAACCCTAGGATATCACATCATCAGCAGCACCTACTAACACAATCTTATAGAGTGGTTTCCCAATCCTGGTCCTCAAGATGAACAATACCGGTAGATGATTTCTTTTCTTCCTGTTTGAACACATCCGATTCAAATGATTGCATCATCTTTTCAACAAACTGTCAAGTTTAGCAGAAGCCAGTTAATCAGCCATCATTTCAATTAGGTGTGCTGAAGCAGAGAGGCATCTAACACACACAGGACAGGGTCCAGAGGACCAGGATTGGGGGCTGTATTGCCTTCTTATGCAGATTTAGAGTTTTACCAGGACAGGACTCAGGATGTGGTACAATTGTGGGTAGATATGGTAGAATTGCCATAGGAAAGTGTTGCTGACAGATAGAAGGTGAAAAACAGCATCATGGAGACATAAAAAATAAATAAAATCCTTTGTGGCAAGGACTAAGAGCAGTACAGCATAACTATTACGTTCACACCAAAGGTTTGCCACAATCCAGTCATGTTCTTATAGCTGATTGATGATGGAGCTGCGTCTTTTTTCAGTGTCAAGTGGTTTTTAGCTGCTAACTTGTACTGGTACAATACGGCGTGCTTTTCTGTAAGTTTGACTCCAAACCTGAGTTCAGTCAGAACCAAATCCTGTAGTCAAAGATTCATTATTAGCCTCTGCCTTCAGGTGAAGACCTGGTATGAATTCCAACAAATACAAATCAAGTCATACGTCTTGTTTATTTAAAGGTAGATGGTTTAAACAGTTCCCTAAAAACACTGCTCTGGTTAACTTGTCTGCACAGACAGCATTTACTTTTTTGACTATATGAATGTTATTTGTTCATTTTGTACCCATGATGCACCTCAACCCTCCATTTTCAATTCTTGGAATTAAATATTCCTTACTGAAACGACAATAAAATAACTTTGAAGTCAAAACATACAATCTCTTTGCACATGTGTGCAAATTTATATTTATATGTGTGTGTGTGTGTGTGTGTGTTTAAATAACCCCGGAGGAGACTGCATACGGCTATAATTGCCTCCCTCATTAGTTATGTTTTAGCAGGAGCGGATGGGAGGGCAATTAATTTTACCGCTTAATTTTTGACACGGAATCCGCTGCTGTATTGATGTGCTCGCCATTTTGGGTCTCATTTTTCAGGGAAATTAATTGACAAAGTGCGAAGATTTATCAGCATATCGCCAGATTAAGCGACAAACTGAAGCAATGAGGAAATCAATTGTGGCACCATCGCTGTGTTCGAACCTCCTCTGCCCCCCGCCTCTCCACCCTCACCCCTCACAGCACCCAGGAGCCTGGGAAAGGCTGGGTGGGTCAGATACAGTGCACTTATTTATTTATTTGAGTTGCTCATTCATCAGTTGTTACAAATGACCCTGGTGGCTGACGACCACTGAAACCCCCATCACTGCGCTCCTCCTTCTTCCTCAGACATGACTGGTGTGTGAGCGTGGAGCGATTAACATAAAAAACACACAAATCAGAGACGAACAATGAATCCTGTTTGAGGCAGGAAAAGCTGAGTGGAGGTGTTAACTTTTCCCTGTCTTTTAGAGATGGGAGCTCTGCCCATCACCCCCAGCAACTCAATACACACAACAACAGTTTCATATTGTTTATTTTGTGCATTCTTATAAAAACTGACTCTTCTGTGCTGGAGTTGCTCCAGCACAGAAGAGTCAGTGCTGGAGTTGCTCCAGGTGAGAGGCGGAGGGCTAGGGTGGGCTTTTGTTACCCCAGGACTCTCCGTCTGTATGTTGGGTTTTACCTCAGGGGACACAATGGTAGCATCCCTGCTCCTTCAGGTCGGGAACTGGGTCCTGACTGTTTGTGCTTATGCACCAAATGCTTATGCCCCCTTGCTTTTTGGAGGCCCTGGGATGAGGGCTAGATAGCGATCCAACTGGGGACTTCTTAGTCCTGCTGGGGGACTTCAACACTCATGTGGGTATTGCCAGCTTGACCGGGATGAGGTGTGATTGGGAAGAATGGCTGAAGAAGGAGGCCCACAGGGTATGGCAGGTCTGTGAATCACCAGAAGCAGCAGGCAGGTACTGGAGGGCTAAGGGGGGTGCAAAAGCAGCAGTTGGAAGGCAAACCTCAGGCGTGGGTGAAGTTTGGCAAGACCATGGAGAAAGTCTATCGATCAGCTCCAAAGAGGTTTTGTTAAACCATCCAGTGCTTGCTCACACTGTTTGCAGTGGGGATGGGGAGCCGGTGACATCATATGGGGATACAATCGGGTGGTGGAAGGAATACTTTGAGGAGCTCATGAACCCCACCAACACATATTATGATGAGGAACCAGAGCTGAGAGACCTGGGGATGGACTATCTAATCTCTGGGGCAGACGTCACTGGCATAGTCAAATAACTACAGAGCAGCAAAGCCCTGGAGGTGGACGACATCTGTCCTGGTATCTCAAGGTTATGGATGCTGGAGGACTTGAGGCTGACACATTTTTGCAACATTGTGTGGTCATCAGGGGCAGTTCCTGTGGAGTGATATACTGGGGTGATGGTCCTCATTTTTCAGGAAGGGGACAAGAGGGTGTGTTCCAAATACAGGGGGATCACATTCCTCAGCCTCCCTGGAAAGGTCCACTCCATGGTCCTGGGGAGGTGGGTCTGGTCGATAGTTGAATCTCAAATTGAGGAATGTTGTTATCATACTGGCTGTGGAACCATGGACCAGGTCTTCACCCTTACTAGGGTGCTGGAGGAGGCATGGGCATTTTCCCAACCTCCACATGGGTCTTGTCTTTGTTTTTATGGATGATGTGATTCACCAAGCTATGACCTTCAGCTCTTCCTGGGTAGGTTCTCGCAGCTGAGTGTGAAGAAGCTGGGATGAGGATCAGCACCTTCAAATCTGAGACCATGGATCTAAAATCAGAAAAGGGTGGCTCCAACTACAGGTTGGAGGAGGGGTCCTACCTCAAGTAAAGGAGTTTAAGTCTACCGGGGTCTTTTGACAAGTGAGGAAAGAAGAGAGTGAGAAATCGACAGGCGGATTGGGGCAGCACGGGTCCTGTCTGTTGTTTGTGCTTATGCACCAAATAGCAGTTCAGAGTACCCACCCTTTTTGGAGTCTCTGGGACGAGTGCTGGATAGCGCTCCTACTGGGGACTCCATAGTCCTGCTGGGGGACTTCAACGCTAACGTGGGCAATGACAGCGTGACCTGGAGGGGCGTGATTGGGAGGAACAGCCCACCCAATCTGAATCCGAGTGGTGTTCTGTTATTGGACTTCTGTTCAAGTCGCAGTTTGGCCATAACGAACACCATGTTCGAACATAAGGATGCCAATCGGTACACCTGGTACCAGGGCAGCCTAGGTTACAGGTCAATGATTGACTTTATAGTTGTATCATCTGACCTGAGACCGTATGTTTTGGACACTCGGGTGAAAAGAGGAGCGGAGCTGTCAACTGATCACCACCTGGTGGTGAGCTGGATCAGATGGCAGGGGAAGATGCCGCGCAGACCTGGTAGACCCAAACGTATAGTGAGGGTCTGCTGGGAACGCCTGGCAGAAGAGCCTGTCAAGATGGTCTTCAACTCCCACCTCCGGCAGAGCTTCGACCGCGTCCCGAGAGCAGTGGGGGACATTGAGTCCGAATGGGCCTTGTTCCGCTCTGCGATTGTTGAGGCGGCTGTTGCTAGCTGTGGTCGCAAGGTAGCCGGTGCCAGTCGTGGCGGTAACCCCCGTACCTGCTGGTGGACACCAGAGGTTAGGGGAGCCGTCAGGCTGAAGAAGGAAGCCTACAGGGCGTGGCTGGTCTGTGGGTCTCCAGAGGCAGCAGACAGGTACCGGCGGGCCAAGCGAAGTGCAGCAGTGGCAGTTGCCGAGGCAAAATCTCGGGCATGGGAGGAGTTTGGCGAGGCCATGGAAAAAGACTATCGGTCGGCTCCAAAGAGGTTCTGGCAAACCATCCGGCGCCTCAGGGGAGGAAGGCAGCAACTCGCTCACATTGTTTACAG
>SSNR01000076.1:1638623-1649196 GCA_006937965.1 Callopanchax toddi
GTGAGGGTTGGACTCCGCCAGGGCTGCCCTTTGTCACCGGTCCTGTTCATAACCTTTATGGACAGGATTTCTAGGCGCAGCCGTGGTGTGGAGGGGGTTGAGTTTGGTGACAGGAGAATCGCGTCTCTGCTTTTTGCGGATGATGTGGTCCTCCTAGCTTCATCGAGCTCTGACCTTCAGCTCTTGCTGGGGAGGTTCGCAGCCGAGTGTGAAGCAGCTGGGATGAGGATCAGCACCTCCAAATCTGAGGCCATGGTTCTCGACCGGAAAAAGGTGGATTGCCAACTCCGGGTCGGGAGAGAGGTCCTGCCTCAAGTGGAGGAGTTCAAGTATCTCGGGGTCTTGTTCAAGAGTGAGGGAAGGAGGGAGCGGGAGATCGACAGGCGGATTGGGGCAGCGTCTGCAGTGATGTGGACGCTGAACCGGTCTGTTGTGGTGAAGAGGGAGCTGAGCCAGAAAGCAAGGCTCTCGATTTACCGGTCGGTCTACGTCCCAATCCTCACCTATGGTCATGAGCTTTGGGTAATGACCGAAAGAACGAGATCGCGGATACAAGCGGCTGAAATGAGTTTCCTCCGCAGGGTGGCCGGGCTCAGCCTTAGGGATAGGGTAAGAAGCTCGGACATCCGGGAGAGACTCGGAGTAGAGTCGCTGCTCCTCCATATCGAAAGGAGCCAGTTGAGGTGGTTCGGGCATCTGGTAAGGATGCCTCCTGGACGCCTCCCTCGGGAGGTGTTCTGGGCATGTCCTGCCGGCAGGAGGCCCCCGGGTCGACCCAGGACAAGCTGGAGGAAATACATCTTCAGTTTGGCCTGGGAACGCCTGGGCGTCCCAGCTGAGGAGCTGGTGGACTTGGCCGGGGAGAAGGTAGCCTGGGCTGCCCGACTTGGAATGCTGCCCCCGCGACCCGGACCCAGATAAGCGGAAGAAGGCGAGGCGAGGGGATTGGGGCAGCATCTGCAGTGATGAGGACACGTAACCAGTCTATATTGGTAAAGAGGGAGCTGAGCCAGAAAACATTTACAGGTCGAGCGCCATTCCAATCCTCACCTATGGTCACGAGCTTTGGATAATGCTCGAAGGAAAGAGATCTTGAATACAAGTGGTTGAAATGAGTTTCCTCTACAAGATGGCCAGGTTCAGCCTCAGAGATAGAAAGAGGAGCTCCGACATCCCTGGCTGCTCCACCACAATGAGAAGAGCCAGCTGAGGTGGCTTGGGCATCTTGTCAGGATGCCTCCTGGACACCTCCCTGAGGGAAAACGCCTAGAGCGCGCACACACACACACCTTTCTATCCTTTATGTCAGAATTACGATTCCCTGGTTGGGAAACAATTAGAACCTTCTGAACAGGTGAAACTCTGCTATCAAAGTGTGCATTGTCACCATGCCGAGATCTGAAAAGCTCTCTCAGGTCTTCTGAAATTTACTTGCACCATACTAGTAAGAATCCAGGGGACTTCATTTAAATTTATCTCTCCATGGCAAGGAATCTTCTGGAAGTGCTGCAGATTTCAAATAAGTGACAGTTTATTCAAGTACTTGCCACCACAGCACATTCAGCCAAAGAGCAGCTCTGATGCAAAAATACGTCTCAAAGAACCTTTTTCTACCACCAGAGAAATATTACACAATTATGACCCGGGCCGGAGCATGCCAGGAAAAATAATTCATCATGCAAAAAAAAAACTGAGTAAAATTACAGTTTGCCAATGAACATATAGAAAAAAACAAGGCTTTTAGGAGGAAAAAAAACTTGTTCTGGACATTTAAATCACAGAGACATTTGGCCACAGAAACAGCAGACATCTTTGTAGCAGAAAGATAATGAAACAACTCAACAATGTTAGGATTTGAAGTTGCATCTCCATCTTAAAGACTGTAAAGAAGATTTTTGTTTTTAATAACTTTTTTTCAGAAGTTTTTCTTCCTATTAAAGAGCATCAGACGAGGATGATGTCAAAAGCTTACATGAAAGCAGACCTTCCACACAGAAAGCAATCCTAAGCTTTGGCATTTCATCTCACCTAAAATAAAGTAGGCCTGCATCTGCTGCACTTGCTTCATTAATTAGATTTAATGATTTAAATTCTCAAATTTTTAGGTTTTAAAATCATGAGAAAATACCTCTAGAATAATGACTTGACAAAGAACAACTGGGTATTGAACCACTAGTTTTAGACAAACGCTGTGTGACATGTTTCCATTTTAATCTTGTTTTTTGCGTCAGAAGGGGCTCTAAACTCTCAAGAACTCCTAAACACACAAATGCATACTGAGCCGTGTTACCGACAGCCCTGCACTCTGGACAGCTTAGATCAAATTCTGTCTCCTGATTTTATTAGTATTGCATCTCAGCTCGGTGAAGGAGATGATTTATAACCTCTAAACAGATCACAAACATGCAGATAATATTTCAGTGTGTCAGGTCGGCTGCTGGAATGTGATTGCAGTGATAGTAAAGCTGTAGCTAACCGTCCTACCCAGCACCAATTACTGACAAAGGAGTGTTGGAGGTCATGGCAGTGCAAATTGTGTTAGCTTTCTGAGTGTCGCTAATCAAGTCGGGTCTTGTCGCTCACTAAAATGAGGTTGTTTCTGGTTCATTCTTAATTCTCCGACGCTCATATTTGCTCACCCTTGATCTTTCAAGTTCTCTTGTTCAATCACTTTCTCCCCATCTCAATCACCTTCCTTGCTCTCTTCAAGTGTACTTCCTCAAAAAGGCGCGCGCACACACACACACACACACACACACACACACACACACACACAGAGACACACAGACCACCTCACACCTCTCCGGGTGACAGCTAGGTGACAGTGTGACGCCAGCTGTCTGATGAGGAATGATGAGGGCTGGAAACAAATGAAAATAAAACGTCTAATTATGTCAGAGACGCCTTGACGCTACATCACTGCTAAAACACATTTAAAATAACATCCAGCAAGTCTTACCCTCACACACACACACACGAACCAGCACACACAGCAGGCGCCTGTGACGGATGGAGGGTTCTGCTGCAAGCGCTCAGTCAGGCTGTCAGGCCAGTGGCTGCTGCTGCTTCTGTCATTGACTTAAAAGGGCATCAAGGAGCCATGTGTGGGACATTACCGAGGCCGAGGGGAAACTGCTGGGCTGCAGCATAAAGACACTTTCAAAGAGGCTGACTTGGGCTCCTATCGAGGGGCTATTATTCAAGACAGTATCCTCCCACCGCCCACTGAACCATCTGTCGATCCAAAGTTTTTAGCAAGTTAAAAAACACAATTCAGAGCAGTCCCACGGTGCATTTTACTGTATATACAGAGACTAAAAGGAGGGATGGAATTGGAAAGACAAGCTGCTGCATAGAATTAAAAGAGCATAATGAAAACATGCACTTATCTCAGCACTAAAATCCACGCTTTGTATTTCCTTGCAGGAGATCTCTATCTTTTTTTTGAAGGGGAACCAGTAGAAAACAAGAAAGTAGGTGACTACATGTTTGATTATGGCATCAGTTTGAAGCAAACATCTGCAAAAAACTAAAATAAACCAACTTCACAGCTGACATGTCGAAGTAATACTGCAGATGTACAAGATGTTCACATAAAGTGATTCTATTTGAATCAAAATTAAACGTTTAGATTCCAGAAGATATAAAAGATTAAAAAAAAACTTCTCAGAAATGGATCTAAAGTGAGGGACAAAAATTCTTTCCCATTAGAACACTAAAATACTCTTGAGCATCAGATGGATTTGAAGAAAACACACTTGCTGACCAGCTGGATTCGAGGAAAAACACACTCTGTGTCCAGATGGAGCTTTGGGGAAGCTGCACACGGCAACTCGTCGGATTTGGGAAATACACACTACCTTAATATCCTCGCCATGTAACCCTCATCCAAGTGTGGAGGAAGGCAGAAAACAAAAAACAACAGGAATCCAAAGACCCCGTGTCCTGTTTTTCATCTCCTTTAAGCTACTAACTGGCTGATAACGCATCATAAAACAGTGACAGTCGTATCGAGATCACGAGGTGTGTTTAACCATCTAACGACGAGTCGGAGGCACTGCCAAGAACGAGCTCGACTTTCTCTGGATGTTAAAAACGAGTACAGATGGACGAGCTGCGGCTATTATTGGCCAAAACTTGTGAATATTTATTCCAACCAAAGCTGTGAAGATTCATAATTAATGTGAGATTTTCACAGTTCACATAAACTTTATTTTGTGGACTCGTCTTCAGCTATAAAATCATTTGTCTGATACAAGTATAGTCTACTTTGATAAACAACCCTTTGTGTTGGACTCTGACAAACAATAGGCGTCTGTGAAGCTCAAATGTTCTATACTTAACATGTTTTTAGTGTTTTTTCCTGGAGAAGTGGCAGTCGCAACCCGACCGTGTGTCTCACCGGTGTGTGTCCTGTAGTGGTCCTTCATGGCCGACAGGTTAATGAAGGCGTAGTGGCAGGACGGCCACACACACTTGTACGGTTTCTCTCCATTGTGCAGCTTCATGTGGTTGTTCAGGGCCCACTTTTCACTGAAGGAGCGGTCACACAAGTCGCATTCAAACTTCCTGCAAGAGAATAAAAGGGGTATGAGGAGAGGAATGAGGGGGAGGAGGGAGGGGATAAAAAAAAGGGTTATTTACTGATCCAAAGCTGACGTAAAATGCTAGAAAATCTACCCAGAGAGGGAGGAAATGGAGGGTGCCGCGTGCTCGCACACACGGATTCTGTACATGCACACACACACATAAAGCAACACACTGAGTGCAGTTGGCTGCTGGTGTGTCATGTCTGTATAAGCAGGCATTGATTTTTCTGTCCTGGCCTGCCACCTCCACCATTTATTCTCTGCTTTGCACCAGGGCCCAGAGGACTAGAGAAATTCTGTTACAGTCTATACACACACACTGCAAACACGCACACACACACACACCCTGCAGGGCCATTGGGGAGAATAGAGTTCACCTGTCCAGTGTCCCCAACCACTTAGCCAGGGCTAAATGAACAGTTAGCAACATTTTACCTCCCGCTTCTCTCTTAAGGCTCGAGTCGGAGATCCCTTCTATCAAAACCACCTCCGAAAAATGTCTTTTTCTCATCTCTGACATCAGTAATCATCTAGCTTTAGATAGTCAGGGAATGTAGTTCATGATTCATTGTTTGGTGTTTGTAATTTTCTCCTATGATGCTCGAGGCCTCTTTTAAGAATCAGCGTAAAAACTGTGAATATGCATGCCATTCTGTCGTTTCTCCGGACATCTGTCTATTCATCACGCCTACAACCCAACAAAAGCTGTTTTCATCCTGTTTTTTCTTTCCTCTTCCTTTTTTTTTAATCAGTGTGTAGGATGTTTGCACCTATATTCATCTGCTGCATTATTTGGCTTCAAGAAACACAGAAGACAATAGAAAATGTCTGTGCTGGAATTAATCTTTACCCCTGTGCTATAATTTAGGCGCGGGATGACTAATGTGCGAGTCATAAACAAATGAAGTCGGGTTTTGGGGGAGCATTTGTCTTGTGGTGAGGGCCATGTTATTTTAGGGAGGGCGGCTGTCTTTAAGTCCTGATTGTGTCGCTTAATCCCCGCGGTATCTGTTTCATAGCGAGCAGCATGACACTCACCTGAACAAATAATGACTCCGAGCAGCATGTAGCATGTGTCTGAATCAATAATTCAAACTCATACATCTTTCTTACTGGAAGGGAGGGAGGGAATTAAAGACGGGGAGGTAAAGAGAAGGAGAGACGGAGAGGAGGATGTGTCGCGGCTTTTTGGATCAATCTATACGCTCCATAAAAATGAATCTAAATGGGATGCAGACATTGCATGCTTCAGGGAACGATGGTGCTTTTATCACCTAGATTTAACTTCAAATGTACATTTAAAACATAATTTTTCTTTCCTCTGACTTTATTTGACCAGCAGATGTTTGTCTGAATGCGTATTTCCTTCGTTCTCCTTCCTCCCTGTGGTATTTATAGAACCGCTCGTTGCCTGCACCACCATGGGAGAGGTAAATAAGATGAGTGAAGAGATGCTATCTTTTATTGTAAGCATTATGCACAACACTCCTGCTTTATGAGCTAAACGGGCCATTGTTTATCGCGGGCGTAATCGCAAAGTCAGGCAGGCGGGCCTTGACGTGGGCACGTGGCATGCTGGGACGGAGAGGAAGGAAAACCCAAAAAAAATATCGGGAAGAGAGGGGAGAAGATGGAGGAGTCGGGGCTGGCTGAGTCAGTGGGGGTTTTGTAAGGATGAGAGGAAGGTTTGCGTCTGTTTTTATGGGATGAGATGGAGCGCTTTGATCTTGTCCCTGAATGTCAGATCCCGTCACGATCCACCGTCTCGCCCATACATATGCATACTGCCTCTAAACAGCCAGGCACCATGCAAAACGCAGCGAAGGTGGGAGGCAGAGGGAGAGA
This sequence comes from Callopanchax toddi, assembly GCA_006937965.1. Classification (NCBI taxonomy): domain Eukaryota; kingdom Metazoa; phylum Chordata; class Actinopteri; order Cyprinodontiformes; family Nothobranchiidae; genus Callopanchax; species Callopanchax toddi. Next base: position 1,645,058 of record SSNR01000076.1, read on the forward strand.
GACGGAGATGGAGAGGGGGAGTAAGTGCCTGTACAAGCATGTGTGTGAACGAGGGAGGTATGACGGAGAAACACAAGTTGGAGAACTAGTGACTTTTGTCTGTTTGAAATATGAGAATTGAATTTTAAGAAACAACAAAATAAATTTGCAAAGTCCTCCCTCAGATAGCAGATCAGACCAGCAGTTGGAAAATGTTGTGAAACTCACAGGAGGGACTTTAGAGATGTAGGGTGTAGTCTACACCACTGCTCTTTGACTGCATATTTAATTAAGAACTGTCCTCCTTTAAAACTAATGTCTCATTTTAAATTCAGGTTTGTTGTCACCTTGGCTGTTAAAGCCCATTTCATTCATGTCTACATGAAGAGTGGGCCTTTATTACAAGAGTGGACATTGTGGAGGGTTGGGTAGAGACGAGTCACATGTAACATGATTACTTAATGTCATTTCAAAAATCAGTGTAACTGTAATCTATTTTATTTACTGAAAAAAGTTTGTGACAACTTTCATAATCTGCAATTCAATTAAATATTTTATGTGAAAAGTCTAGCTTACAGGTTGATTTGTCTTTATTTGTGTGTTTTTCTACTGTGTAACGTACAGCCGTCTCTCATTTGTTTGTAAACGTGTGCTGTATTTTAGTGCCGTTATCCTATGATGAGCATGTCACCTTAAGGCGGTATGGCAAAGAGGCTAGGTGTTATGAGGTCATTGTAGTCTGGTGAGAGAAAAGTGTGATTGCTGCTCTTTACATGCTGCAGTTTAGCCTTTTTTCTGTCTTGGAGTCCTCACTGTTGGGGTCAAGTTTACATCTAGTTAAATTCAATATTGATCAGTTCAGGTGGCGGTCCTCTCAAAAAAATTGTTTTATCATTTTAACTGTAAAATAAACCAAATGGACAGATGCAGTAGTAGTACATACTACCTAATAAGGCATATCTACTTACCCATACTCCTTTATCAGTGACAGGTTCATCGTGTGATAATTGCACAAAATTACAGCACATGTATGCAAAAAAGAGGTGGAAGGGGGGGGGGGGGGTTAACAGCTGTTTAACCCTCGCACTGTCCTCATTTTTAGACCTATGGAGTTTTTTAGTCATTTGGGGTCAATTTGAACCCCTAAGACAATGCAAGGGTTAAATAGTTTTGATGATGTTTATTAAGAGCTGTGGTGAAAATGAGTTCACCTTGGAACAAAGGTGGTGAGCTGTTATTATAATGCCATTATTAAACTGTTAAAGTACTATGAAGTTGCTTTGTGTGTGCGAAGGACGTTTGACAGGACTGGGTGTCGCTCTCTGCTGTACCGTTTGTGAATGGAGAACAATTAGTTACATCACTTTATTAAAGTAATGAAATATTTATACCACTCTTACATTAATACTTTTAATTGTAAACAATTACAATTTTATTTACAACCTTCCCAAACCTGGTCATCATTTTACTTTCTTTGACTTTAAGAGGATAAAAGTGTGTTCATACATCCTTCTGCGTGCCAATAGCATTTATTTTCAAAACTATCTAATATTAGACATGTTTATTTTATATTTGAACATATATCATAATTTTAGGGCTAAATGTCAACCATACATGCATCATAGCTGGAAGTACTGGTCCTTTATGTTTGTCTGCTCCAACACACCTGATAACACACCTGATCTGAATCAATATTGATGAACAGGCCTTTGTAAACTAGACATGCTGATCAGGTAATTGCATGACTGAATCAGGTGTGTTGGAGCAGAGAACCAAAACTAAAACATGCAGTGTTGTCCAATCCTGGCCCTTGAGGACCAAACTGATCTAAATACTAAAGGCTGTACATTTATAGAATTATATCACATATAAATCTTTAAAAATGTTCTTATTCTTTCTTGTGTAATTATGATGATTTGCATAAATTTATTATAACCGGCTAGACTTTTTACCACAGTTATAAATCCTAAAGAGTTCAGTGCTGGACATTAAAACAGAAATATGAAGGAGCAGATGAATCAGGTTTTATGTAAATTAAATGAATGCGCTTCAAAACGGTGTGACCCACTAATACATCTCAGTAATGTGAACACATTTATATTGTTTGTGTTGGAGTGAGATTTTATATTTCAACTTATTTAGTGTGAAAAACCATAAAACAACTATAAAAGTGAACAAAAAGTCAGAAATACACCAATGTTTTGAATTCATTTCTTCTTTTTTGTATTTCTTGTCAATTATTGATCAACAAACGTGGATAAGAACCCATAATCATGAGCATGTTGGACTGTTCTGTGATTCTTTTTCCGTCTGATGGCAGAGCAGAGCGACGTGATTGACACTGAAAGCAGATTTATTCAGAAACACAGGTGAGTCTCCAGACTGAACACAGAGAAAGCTGCATGCTGCCGTCTCTATACCCTCACTCATTACCATCTCTATACCGCGGTGTGATCCTGCTTCGGTTCAGGCATGAGGGGCTACTGTCAGAACATCACAGGCCATTGCTGGCTTTAATTGTGATCGAGATCCCTCAGGAGGAGCTGCTGCACCTCTAACAGGGGGTGGAAGAGAGACTGGAGTCATTACCACACACTCACTACCGCCCCCAAGTGGTGAGGTTGTGTGTTTGTTGAGAGGGAACCTGGCAGAATGTGTGTTTATTGTAAACTGTAATCATGTAACTAAGCATCAGAGGGTTTGAAAGGCCAGCTTTGACTTGATTAAAGGCAAAAGAGATGAAAAGACGAATCAGATGTTTGCTCTGACTGCACAAGCCTCTGAATAAGTAAATGAAATTTTCACTGACGTCATAATTAGTCCTGACTGACTTCAGATTTCAAATATTCTTTTTTTTAATTGACTAAATAATTTCTGCTGATTTGAGGTTTTCTGTTTTTAGATGTTTCCCGGTCCTCCACCTCGTGCTGGCCGGCCATTGTGGGCAGAAATAACTTGCAATGCTCTCGTGCTGTAGCACAAAGACAGAGGAGGGAGAGGCCGACGCTTGCCTCAAGCCAAACTGACACAAACAGACAACTTCAAAGTGAAGACTGTTGTTTATTTGGCAAAGGGAAAGGAGGGGAAAGAGGGAGAGGAGGAAAAAAGAGAAAATTTATCTGATATGCAACTGTCAGGAGAGCATTTTCACATGTAAAATAGGGAGGGAGTGAGAGAGATTACCTAGAGGGGGGAACATGACAGCATTCACTAGGGTCAGGATGGATCATCATCTTCAGCCCCCTGCTCCTCCTCCTCCTCCCTCGTCTCTCTCTCTTTTCCCTCTATTGCTCTAACTTTATCTCCCCATTTCCCTCCCTCCTTCCTTCCGCTTTCCCCTGCTTTTCTCTCTCATCCTGTTTTCAGACTCCATCACTCTGCACTTCGACAACCCGGCAGCTTAAATCCAGACTAAATTAGCTGAATGAAGATTAAATCATTTGGCCCTGAGCTCTCTGAGATATTGGGAGGAAGACTGAGTAAGCCTTAAATGGTGTCTGACTGGGGTTGGACCTATGTGTGTGTCTGAGGAGAGGTTTTCCTTCAATGGCAGTCAATTGAAACCTGATTAGAGGAGGGGGTCTTGGGTAAAAAATGGGCAAAAGATTACATTTCTGGGACAAGTGTTTCCTAAGTAAAGTCACCGGCTTCGTTAGTTTTCGTTTGCGGGCACGACGCTGACTGACGACAGGCTCGTTTTGTGGGCTAAGATATCGGAGAGGGCAACATCATCGCTCACGGTGCTTAGGAGGAGTGCTTTGGAAAGCATCGTAGTCGGATCCGTTTCTGGGATTGCGATGGTTTAACATTCAAGTGACCAGACATCCATCTCCGACCTGCTGCATGCACACAGTCCAAACAGCTGGGGGGGAAAAAACAAGAAGAAAAAGACGAACCTCTCAAGAGCCACTGAGTTATATCTCAAAGAACCCAGCAGGAACAAACTGAGAGTGTGTCACACAAAGCAACGACTAAAACTTCCGCGAAGAGGCCTCATGCGTCTGCAGAGTATCATAGACGAATCTCCTCTGAGATGAGCGCTGCAGCAGATGACTGCAGTATAAACAGAGGCACTCAACAGAGATGCTGTTGCTGATTTATGTTTACCTTCAATCCCGGGAGAAAGAGGGGGAGGAGAAGGAATGGGGGGGGGGGGGGGG
>SSNR01000076.1:1649206-1724758 GCA_006937965.1 Callopanchax toddi
GGGGGGGGGGGGGGTGAAAAGATAATGAAATAAATAATAAAAGACCAAGCCCATCAGATAAGCTCCTGTTTATCCCGCTGTAGGGCAAATACAAATTGTCAATTTAATGAACACGGTGGACGTGATGAAAGCGGGGTGAAGGAGCCTCCTGCCTGACAAACAATCAGGAAATGTTATCTTAATATTGTTGCGCTGTTATTCAGCCCATAACTTAGGGGCTGTGTGTGTGCGGGGATGAGGAGAGGGAGGTGGCACTGAGGGGAGAGGGGAAGTGAGGGGGGGGAGACACAAAGGCCAGGTCCCTCTGTGGTGGCCCTGTTATTGCCTGTTTTTATTGTGAACCATAGCTCAACGGTCCCAAACACACAAACCTAAATATGACCCTCAGAAGTACAAGCACGCACAAGCGTTGCCCCCCCCCCCCACCCCCGCCTTTGCCGCACGCCAACTACAGGCACAAACCTCAATGATGAAGGAGTCTGTTTTTTCAAAGTAAAAGCCCCAAATGGAATCTACTTTTGTGAATTCTTTGTTTTCAGACTCACTTAAAATCTTAAGAGGTTTTGCAGACATTAGACAATTACTCAAAATGTTTCAACTACAAAAAGTTTCCGACTGAAATGGATGCAGATCTGATTTATGTTTAGTGTTGTGGTCAAACGCCTTTTAAACGGCACTTTAAAAAACGTCCAGATGTTTCACAGATCACAAGTTTTTCACAAGTCTTGAATTTAAAGCGCGGCAATCCACGCATCCACCAAAATTAACTATTATCTCCATTTTTATATATTGCTGGTGCTAAATTGCGTCGGGAAGAATTACTATCAATATGAATATCTGCAACAATAACTCAGCTGCAGTGCTGAGGACAGGATGCTCTTTATCAGGCTTCTGATAGGCCTTAAATACAGCACAAGGCAGCCATATCAGAGCTTTTTCTCTCTAATATCAGGCCGCATTAGCACCTCGTAAATCAAATTACACTCCTAGAATTTCATTAGGCTCACCTGCCAGCGCTGCTGTGCTGCAGAAATATTTATGTTTTTATGCTGCAATTGTGCGCTCTCAGGTACACAAAAGAGAAGTAATAGGAAGAGGAGGTCTGGGAGGGGGGGAGAAATGGGTGATAAACCTAATTATCTTTTAAGAATACGGAGAAAATGTGTCATAAATTGTGGCGATCCTGAGGAGAAGTGGCAGCTTTGAAACCTGAGAGTCGGGGGGACAAGTCGGCGCTGCAGTTTACCATCTTTAACCGGGGCTAAACTGCCACAATCCAATTAACGGCTTCCCCAAATTCGCTCTAAACAGAAATCAAACAGGGTGATGTATGACAACGATCAGCGGGCCCTCAACGACGGGCTAATCCGATCAAACCAAAGCATGGGCGCTAATAGAGAAAATACTTGTTCAAACTGAAATGTAATGATAGAAGTCTGTCTTTATTATTTTATTAGCTCAGAAGAATTTCACATTTCCATTTGTTTCTTTACTATAGCTGGTGAGATTTGCACTGTAAGCATCCAGATCGCTCCATTCCCCTTCCTGTTTGGAGCTCTCTGGGCGGCTGGGTGTGTGGATGCGGGTTTTGATTAGACACAAAGGGAAATGACTGAGCCAGTGACCATAACGACAGCCACTTAATAAAAGGTGCAGTCCATACATCAAAGAGCATCTAGTTGTAAATCATTCAGGCCTGTAACGACGTGCGTCCCCGTCCCATTACTGGGACCCTAACAGGCCACTCATATTTACTCACTGGGCGCCAATATCATTTTACAATAATGAGCTTTGTTCTTTATCTAATTAACAGGGCCTGATTTGTTTTTTTCATCTCTTTCCTGACACTGAAATCCACGTCGGCCTCACTCATGGATATTTATCAAAGCTGCTTTAAGGTTTGATCAGTAAAAGTTGAACAGTTGCAACCAAAATGTTGTTAATCCAGGAATGTGAGTATGTGTGTGTGTGTGTGTGTGTGTGTGTGTGTGTGTGTGTGTGTGTGTGTGTGTGTGTGTGTGTGTGTGTGTGTGTGTGTGTGTGTGTGTGTGTGTGTGTGTGGGGGGAGGGTGTGCTCCAGTGAGCAGAAATAAACCAGGTCCATTCTCCCTCTTATTACTGGAATTGTAATTCAATGATCACCTTAGATCACACGTGTGCCATAAATCAGATAGGCATGACAGAGGATGAAAAATTGTATTAATAATGTGAAACTTATTATACAGTCCCAAATGCTCCCTTGATAAATGACATTGTTTGGGCCTGACAATGATTGCATTTAAAACATTATTTCTTTCTGCCGGTGTGTACGGGAGTGAGCGCGCGCTGCTGGACACAAGCGGCCGCGGCTTGCAGGGCGGGCAAGACAGAGGTGGGGTTCCTGAGCCTCATAAAATATTCAAGATGTTTCCCACCATTCTCTCTTGAGTCAGTGGGCAGGCGATGGTTGTGGCAGTGAGGGTATAAAATCTGTGTGTGTGTGTGTGTGTGTGTGTGTGTGTGTGTGTGTGTGTGTGTGTGTGTGTGTGTGTGTGTGTGTGTGTGTGTGTGTGTGTGTGTGGCCATCAGAAGTCAAATGGCTGGTGGCTCACCGCAGCGTAAACACCCGAGCTCACAAACCACAAAAAGGGAGATGCACACATCTTCAAGTCATAAAGCTGCACTATTATCACAAGCGAGGCAAGTCAGACTTTAGCAAATGTGAGGAAGTGCAGAAATGATATGGTTAATCCTTGGTGTTTATTATAGCTTTTTTTTTTCCTTAAAAAAAATAAATGATTTGAAAGTTTATTTTTCTTCATAACTCAATTCATACAAGAATGCTAATATGAGAAAATGAAGTCTAGACTTGGTTTGAGTAAGAGCCAACTGAGAGTCTCAATGTGGATAAAAGCCAAATACAATGTCTGTACTATTTCCTCTCCTCTTTGAAACATCACATCAGAAGAAGCTGAACAAGCTGAAATGTAAAGATTTGTACTGCAGGTCCAGTCTCCATTCATCTCTTTAGTAGTGTTGCTGCTGTGCAGAGCGCAGACTGAGATAGAAAACCGAACCTGAATGCAAGCGCAGTTGTAAACACACCAGCAAAAGACAAAAAAAGGCACATTTAAAGCAGGCATATTACAAAAAATACATGCATTTTGCCCTTGATTGCATATATTTTCATGCTATGGGTCAAAGTTAAAAACTCAGAAATATATAGTTTGATAAAAGCAAAAAAAATTCAGAGTATCTTACAGGTAAAGAAATATATGCCAGATCTGGTTTTGAGGTATTTCTGATTTTTGAACATCTCTGATAGCAATTTTGTCCAATTACAATTTATCTAGAAAAACTTTAATTAAGAATATTTTCTTTGCAAATTTCTAAATAAGTTAAAATTATTTTATCTTTACATAACAATATGTAATTGTTAGCATGAATCAGCACTTAGTGATGGTTTGTCCACAGACCTGGAAAATGGTCCCATTCTTTTATTGCTGATGGGGAAATAACAATTAGACTGTTTAACAAATAATGCAAAAAAGAAGTTGTTCTTGTAACATTGTTTGTGTTCTTAAATTGCTGCTGTAACATAGTAATTACTCGCAAGTATCCACCTATCCGTCTAGCCATTATGTCATCAAAAATAGAAAAAACGAAGGCCCAATTTTTGAGTTTCATATTGTCTGATCATCACTGAGTTGATGGTCAATATTAGCCACCAGCTGATGTTTTGGTGTATCTCTACTTACTGTGCTGCGACTGTTGGCTACAAATTGTGAACAGCTTTTCTCAAATGTCATAAAAATCCCTAATTTCCTCACTGTGTTGCAGGAACAGTTAATGTTGTGTTATTATGGATATTTCAGACCTCCCTCAAACCATTTCCAGTTTTGTTTCCATGAGTCAGAAAGTGTGAGAAACATGAGACAACTTAAAGAGGGTGTGGTGATCATTCTGCAAATAAAATCAGTGTAAACTGTAAACATTTAAAACTTAAGACACTTTGCTACAAAACTATTTTTCAGACAGGTAATCACATCATACAGTATGCCCCATATGACCACACCAGACATAACTATACATGCAAAAGTTGCTCAGAGAGGTACAGGCTAAAGTGGCACCTGAGGTAATGATTTGTGTAAAATGTGCAACAACCTGTTAGTTCTACTGGCTCAAGAGGAGCTAGGAATTTGCAGCTCTGAGTTCAGAGAGCCTAATTAAGTTGGTGGACAGCTGCAGTCAGAACCCTGTACAGGGACACCGAGACCCAGTCTGGTCTCTCCCTGTTAAACTTGACTCCATCCTGACCAGCCATGTACATGTCCTCCACCGTGCTGTGTAAGCGACCGACCCCCTCTTCCCTCTACTGATCTTATTAATCCCCCTCCACAACCCTCACACTCTTCGTTCTCTTCTCCTCCTCCTCATCTCCACAAATGACCATGATGGGAGGCCATTCATCTCACTCCTTCGGCCGCCACAATGAAATAAATCAAGAATTTTTTCCCCCAAATATAACAATATTTGTATTTGGGGTGGGGCAGACATAATTGATGACTGCGGCCATGCTAATTAAAAACGGCGGAGGTTTCATTAATCTTGGTCATTGCACACGAGGGGGTGGAGAGGGTGGGGGTTAGCAGAGAAGCCGATACAGCACCGGCTGGACAAGAGGGACAGGGCCGCCTCCATCGTCCTCATCGCTCAGGTGATTTGGGCCATTGTCGAGTATATTAGCAACGCAGAGTTAATGTGAAACGGCCATTAATAATAACAACAAAAGTACGGAGTCGGTCTCTCAAGTGTCCTGACAGCGTACCACGACCAAACCAAACGAGACAATACAACCAACAATCACATTTGTTTACTGCCCTGTCCGGGCTGGAGAAATTAATTGCTTTTCTGACTCTGCTTTGTAGGAACTTGATTTGTTTAAATCCCCTAACACACACATACACAAGTATATACTTCTTTTCAGGATTAATTACCAAAGTAGGCGCTTTACCTGCATGATTAACCTTATTTGGAGTACGTTTATGTGACTAGATGGTGACACGCTGGCTTGTGACAAACTAGACGTTTGAAAAAGATTTTAAAAGACACAGAAACCTGGAGTTGATAAAACACAAGTCAAATCTTCATTTTTTTGCCATTTCAGCGTAAACAATTTACTAACCAGCACATAACAATGGCACATACGAGTATCATTATCACCCCCTGATGGCTTCATCGTGTTCATGCACAACTTTAGCTTCTCCACGACGACTCGGCTGCAGAATAATGGCTAGCCTGCATCTGGCAGAGGCAGTGCAAGGCAGTGTGTGAAGCGCCGAGCGAAACAGAGACACAAAGAAAAAGAGAAAGAATTAAACAGAGAGCAAAAGAGGTAGAGGTGGGTGGGGTGAGGTGGAAGCAGGAGCATATGGTGCCACGCTGCCATAAACAAGCTTTATGAAAAGACCGGGGACGTTTATTTAATCATAGAATACCTGAGGAATCGCAATGAGACACACACTTTGTCCCATTATTGTTAGCCCATAAATTTAACCGCTTTACCCGAACGAGGAAGAACCCGATGCAGCCGCTGAAGACGACGCGGGGAAGCAGGTGAATTTATGTATGAGTGTGTTTGTGAAGTGGACTGTCGCAGCTACTGTAAAGAGTGTGTGTGTGGTTTCAGATGTACAGCCATAACTATTATACCTTGGTATCTGCAGACACAGAGAATAATAGACTCTAAGACAATATCACAGACACAGGTGTGTGTTTTATTACCCTTTTCTTACAGAAGTCATATTACATGTAATAATGTTTACATTTTTTATACTTTAACCTCCTTTCTTCCTAGAATGTTTAACCTATCAAATCAAACTAAAGAAGTAGGGTTAAAGTTTCACTAAGGGAATATATTTTAATACTTGCCATAAAGTTAAAAAAAAATACACAAACCAACCTCTACACCTTACGGTACTTAAAAATGGACACCTGGGAACTTATGCACAAATGTCTGCAAGACTGAACAACAAGCCACAATACAGTATAAGCAGCTCAGTATGAACACACAAGTACAATTAGTCTGGATGTGCAATTTTGTGTGTACAAGCATACGTCCACAGACACACACTGTGCTGGGTCAGAGGGACAGCGGTAGCTCAGAGCCAGCTGTGACCTGCCGGTCCAGGTGCTCAGGAAAACCGCTGTTAACGGCCACGATTGATGATCTAATCAAACTGTCACCACGGCGACCCACTGCAAGGGGAGGAGTGGTGATGTTTGTGAATATGTGTGTGTATGTGTGTGTGTGGAGAAGAGGGAAAGGGAGTAGGGGTGTGAGCAGGTGGGGTGGGGGGGGTGCATGCAGGAGACCCTGTGCATGCTTACCGTTAGCCCAAATTGAGAACGACAGTCTCAATAGTGAAAAGACCTCTTTTTTCTCTCTGCTAAGTAATGGAGGAAACAACTCCAGCAGTCTTCCGGAGGATGTCACATAATCAAGGGTGATATGTCCCACCCAAACGCACCGTCTCACCCCCTTCTAAGCAAACACTGGGACCTGGACACCCCAGATGAAGCACAGTATGGGAGGCCTCGAGACCACGGACGTCAGGGGATGATGGAGAGCAGCACAGGACCAACATCTCCCACAGAGCTAACTGTTGGATGTTTTACTGGTAGATGAGACAACCACATTCATTTATGTATAACTTTAAGAAAAACTAGGCCGTAACATCACCATTATTGTTGGCTTGTGTTTAATTGTAAACCATTTTTACACAAAGATAAACTCCAAAATGCAACTTAACAATAAAACCACTTTACCATTCTCTGGACTCAGTTTAATGTAACTTCTGCTGAGGACTCCTCGGAGGTCTGTACACTGCTGATCCTGTTCATGATCCCCGGACCTCTAAACTACATATTGCAACCTTCTAGAATGTGAATACACACACAGCTCACAGGGGAACAGCTGATATGTGTGATTTTTAAATGAGTAGCAGTAAAGGTTAAATAATTATGGGTTAATTAGCTAAAAGGTGCTCAGTAAATTTAGGAAAAATCTTCACAAAACAAAGAAATATTCAGAATATCATCGCAAATTTTAAGATGGATAAAAGAGTTAGTGCTCTCTCCTTTCATCTCAAACTTTTAAAGGGACTTTAAGTTTAAAGTGTGTTTCTGCTTATTAAAGTTGTTCCCCATTATATTTTACCCAAGCTTCCTGAACAGCCTCTGTTAGGAGAAATAAAGTTGACATCCCGCAGCACTGATGAGCTAACGACTAGTCCGAGTGCAGCCAGAACAACGTGCATTAAAACAGCTCTAATCATCAACATTTCATAGCAGCTTATGCAACCTTATTGTACATACCTTTATATGTACATTTTTACATGGAATTATCTGGTTGTTTACAAGAATAAACATCAGCAAAATTACCTGAAACACCCAGGGTTCAATTCAAGCAGGAAGCTCTTGATTTTGTGGAGAAATAATGTGAAAGGACAGTTATGTAAAGGTTTATAAAACAAAGTTAATTGGACCTAAACTCTGTATCTCCAAACAGAGCCCATTAAGGTAGAGATCTACAACAGGTAATATAGTCATTTTTGTAACTTTTACACAAAAACGCAATATTCCAAAACAAAAATAATTCTAAGCATGCTATTTGATCCTTTCTTGGAATTTGTATTCACTTCTATGCCATTATATGCATATTATGTTTAATATATATTTTTAAACAGAATTTTAAATACATAACTTTAAATAGTGACAAACTCCTAAAAGGATACACAAATGCACATCAACGTTTACTATTTAAAAAAAGCAGTCTGTCACCATAGCTTGTGTTAGAAGGGAAAAGAAGTGACAGTCGGCTGAAGACTAGCTCCACCAGTATGAGAGAATGCGATCATGTTTCTCTGGTTTGCATGAAAATAAAATGAATTAAGCTGCTCCATATTTAGCCGTAAAGAGAAAAGTTCAGGAAGTTGTCCAATTTAATAGCAGCCTTGTTGATTGCTGCCTGTTCTGTGTGTGTGTTAATCACCTTCCCCAGGATATATCCAGGACTGCTGCTCGCCCGTCCAGCTCACATTAATTTAATCGCTGCTCAGCTAATTCATTGATTAATTGGTTCATTAGTGATGCCTGGCAACATCCATTTCTGCTGTGACAGTCTGATGTTTCAATAAGGAAGAAAAACAGGCGGGCAACAGCCCAGTTTTTCCACTGTCCCACTGCGCATAATGTCCAACTTCTGTCAACAGTTAGCTGTGCAATTGTGTCACAGCGTAACTGGCTGGTTTAGTGCCACAGGATGTGGAATGAATATGAAGGTGAACTGTGCACATTCTCTGTTGTCTGGTTGAGTAATGTCACTTTGGCTTCAGGAGAGGGTGAGATCATTCTTAGGAGGAATAATAAAAAAAGAAACCTTCAAAAGCTGGTGGGACTGTTGGAGCTGAACCATCCAGATGAGGTAGAGAAGATGAACTACTGTTGCAGATTTATTCCACAAGTCAAGGTCACATTGCAATGACGTGAGAAGTGGCTTCCAACTCCGAGACGAGCTGTCGACTGCTGACCAACATTACTGTTAGTAATAGGAGCTGATGTGACCCCGGTGCACCCTGCAACGAGGAGCTGGATCTCACAGTGACCAACAATAACACACGGACGATGTGAAATCACCGGCCAAACGAGACGACCTGAATACGACCTCCGACTTTACCTCCAACTCACGGGATCAGATTTATAATTGGCATTTTGTCACAGGTGCTGTTCCTAAACACCAGTACTGCAATTTAACTAATCCTCCACAGGAGAGAGGAGTTTAGTTTTTAAGTGTGTCAGCTTCCAGAGAGGCAACACGCCTCCCTCACACACACACGCACACACACACACACACACACACACACACACACACACACACACACACACACACACACACACGCACACACACCCTACCCACAAACACATACTCACAATTCCAACACCATATGCCCGTGACAAGTGCATAAAAATCGTTCCCGAGAGTTAGCACAAGCCAACCCATAAAAACTTAATGCACCTAATTTTCCAGTAATCAAACTTTTATAGACTGCAATGGCTTTTAAACTAACAAATTTTAATTATCGCTTAATTTTAACAGCAATATTAACGCGATCCCTCATTTTGCAAGTGTTCATTCTCCATGAAATATTGAGCGGGGTAAACAGGGAGGCGCCGTCCGCTGGCTCCCGTTCAAACAAGCAGCCAAGCAGACCCAAAAGGTGAGCTAGAGGTCTGAGGCCTCGCCAGCACCAAGCTGGGACAACACGGGCTGCACGGACCTCTGGGAAATAGAGACAAATCAGCTCTCTGGTGCAGGCTGGTCAGGTTTTATTTAGAGATTCTGCCTCCTTGAGATCTAAAATAAATTTTAATACCCTAGCAGCCTTTTTCTGGCTTCCCACTGCTGAACAGCCACACAGGATGTTAGTGACTGCTGCCCTTGGGTGGTGGAGAACTAGGCCTTTACCACCCAACACCATGCCAGAGAGACAAAGTGCTGACACAGACAGATAAGAGAAGGAAGAAAGAGGAAGATTAAAGAGCAGATTCATTATCAATAATTAAGGGAAAGGATTTATTATAATGAATTAGGAGTTGTCTTTATCTACTCTTTATCTCCCCATCATGCTGCTAACACACTTTTTCTCCTTTCACTCACACACTCACATACACACACACACATGCTGGCTGCTGGTTTTTGTGTGACATGACCCCTGCCTGCTCCATGTGGTCCATATTGCCACCATGCTGGTTCCAGGCATGGCTCTTCCGCCCCGCTCCAGCCTGGATGGTCTCGGCCCTCTGTGCCGGGGCAATATGGCCGCGCTACACTGCATGCTGGGACGCGGCTGCAAGCCCAGAGCTCGGCACTGTAAAGCCAGATGCCTGCTCAGCTAAACTCAGTGCGTGGCGCGGCTACACGAAGCACAGTGTGCTTTAATCAGTAGTTCATTCATTTAAACACAGGTTTACTGACATCTTTAACCTCAGTTTCTTACTTTATAAATAACTACTTCATAAAGCAAAGACTTAAACAGGCCAAGTTTAAAACCACATAAAAATACATTTAAATAGTTTACATTTAAATGCTAAAACAGCCCCGTTTTCATGTATTTGTCACTGCAGCTTTGTAACAGTTCTCCCCGTCTTCAGTTTGTGAGTCACCACACCTGCACCGCGTGCATCATGCCAGCTATTTCTGGATCTGCATTCATGCCTTTTCACCTGGATTTCTCTTTCCTTCTATGGGATTTTAGCACCTCAGACATACTGTAATGTTGTACATCTATTTTTTTTTAAAGAAGACAAACAACACTCCAGCTGCAGGTATCATGCTCTGTGCTCTCCGTCCGACTTTTAAACAAATCTATCTTTCTTCTGGCTTGTCAGCACTCCGTTTCTAAGAATGATGAGTGTATTAGTTGGAGAAGTTTATTATTACAAGCGTGAAAATGGCCGGCGTTTTAACAATTACCTATGAAAACAGGTATGTGAGACAGGTCAGTTGTCTTTCGGCGGCCTGTTTTAAAAGAACTAATTACAAGCAATTGAGTCAAGGTTGCTGCTGCCAATCAGGCTCTCAACCCGTGGCCTTTACACGAGGGTGTTTGTTTAGGTGCCTGCAGACCCCACGTAAAAAAAGTCTGCCAAGCTACGGAATGAAAATGGCATATGCAGAGAAAAAGAAGAGAAAATGTCAGCATTTATACCTTAAAGAAGTCAAATGACTGAATTTACATTGAAATATTTCTTAAAAGAAGTGTTGCTCATTATTTAATCCTGATATGTTCCCATGTTTCTCTTCAGGGGGTGTTATTCTTAATTCTCCGTGTTCCATCCTCCTTTAAGAATCACAACAATTCCATTGTTTTCTTATGAAAAATGAGGAACCAGCATTTTTGACTCAATCAAATTAATAGAACCTGATTCTGAAACTTTTGCGACTCCCCGCCCTGTCGGTCCGCTGGCTCAGACCTCACAAATAAAAATACGTTGATGGAAATACATTAAATAGAAATCCTAACAACTTTATAATATAATTTCAAGGCATAATGCAAAATATTCCAATGCAGTCGCTTCACACAGACACAAAAAGAGGCCGGTTGTTGTAAACTTGCGTGCTCTTGATAAGTACACTCGTACGTGACAGCACACACACATGCAGGCAGATAAAAGGACAAAAAGCCCCTCATCTGTGCTCAGTGCCTGCAGTGAGGAGTGGTGGTGTGACTGAAACAAAGACCCAGTTGTGTCACTTCGAAACAGTTCAGCTCTATCTCTCTCTTCCTCTCTTTCACCCAGAACCTGTCAGATAGTCCGAGTTTGTCGTCTCACCCTTCCTCCCCTTCAATTCATCTTTCTTCTCCCCTCCTCCGGGGTTAGAACATAAGGGACTAATGTTAGCTTTTTATTTAAAGTCAGATTGAGGCAGCAGCAGCAGCCACTAGTGTCCACGACTCATTAGTGGGAAGTGATTGTATTGAGACACCGTGTCCTAATTTCTAACAGGTACAGGATAAACTATATGAGACTCAGGAATCAACATTAAGCAGTTTTAAAGTGGATGTTTCTTTTGAGTTCGTGCTACAACTTATTCTAAATCATATACAGACGTCATATATTAATACGATATGAGGATTTGAGGCCAAAGGGAAGTTTTACGTGTTGAAGGAGCCATCAGAACTTATAAAACAGAAACATACACAAAAAACTGATTAAATTATACTTTAATGGTATTATACTCTGATGTTGTAATACTTTTTGTCATTATGACATTGTTATACTCTAAGGTCATTATGCTCAGATATTATTACACATATTATTAGTGTGACAAGTTAACTTAGAGGTAGGTAAAATAAACTCATTAGTTTATTGTATTACTTTGATATATTTTGAAGCTTATATCTTAATGTCATTTCATTATTTTTACTTTACAGGTTTTTTTTCTTGTTTGTTGCTTTTTCTTTGAGACTTCAATGTATATTTAACCTTGTTCAAAATTAATATATAAAACAGAAAGTTCTGCAAAGGCTATTTGTTGCCAAAATTCTTAATGTTAGAATTAAAGGAAAACAGCATATATACAGGTAAGTAGTGCTGAACATATTGAGTGTGTCTGCACTGCTCATAGATGCGTTTTGATCAAAGATGGATGAACTGTATTAGTAGACATATAGTTTGAGCCATTAGAGAGTCTGAGCACTCAGGACGTGGGACTGAATGTCTCACCTGGTGTGCATTACAAAGATAATTAGTATAAGGAAAAATATATTTGTGAACAAATAGCAGCAAGACAAGAACTAAGTGAATCAACAGAAATCAACACCTGGAAAGAATTATCAGAGGTTTATTTTTATTTTTTATAAAAGAGCACTGTCTCATTCATTTCCATGCAGGGAGCAGGAGTTATTCTGCAGCCAGCCACTAGGTGGGGGTGTTTTGTTTTAGCTTCTATGTCCACTTTATATTCCTGTGTCTAGCTATATGTCATATTAATTGTTTTAAAAAATGCACATTTAGCAAAGTTCTTTCTAACGCTTTCATAAGAAGAGCTAATATTTGGTAAATTGTTCAGCAGAGTGAGAAAAAAAAACTGGAAAGCAAGTATTTCTCTACAAAGTCAAAGGTGTCTTTTCCACTAACAAAAACATCACTGTAAATTAGGCATTTATTAACAATAAAAACATATTTTAAAGTTAAATTGTATACTGCATGTATTTCCTTAACACAGGAAAAAATAAACTAGAGAAAAAAGTAACATATTTTATTTAGTTTAAAAAATAAAAGGCAAGAAAAAGTTCAAATAAAATATATTTTTAAAAAAGCAAAGCACCTCTATTTGTTCATTTTTTAAATTTTGAGTAATAATAACTTGTAACAATTTATTTCCACTTGACAGACAAACATAGTTTCATTCCAAACACTAACTGAAGGATTCTCCACAGATCTGCAGCAGCTACAGATCCACAGCTATTTTAGGGAAGTTTCAGCTGAATTACTAAACTGGCAAAGTTCAATTATTATTACCACAGTTGTCAGCTCTGTCAACACCCATGTCTTTGGGACTCAATCTTCTTCACAGAAACTCGCCCAGAATATCTTTGAGGTTCCAGACAGATTTGGCTAAGTGGAGCCTGGTGTAACCAACAGCTAGCCAGGCCTTTTCTTCCTCCTCCTCCTCCTCCTTTGACTAACAGATCTCCCAAGTGTTCTAAAAATACCTGGTGAACAGGGCTGTAGAGATGGTGATGAAACTGCCTCTCTGACACTGTCCCACTGCAATCCATCTCTCCACCGCCTGCCAGCCAGCATATGTTTGCAATTGGCTCCCCCCAACAACCCCCATTGCCTCTCAACTCCCCGCCCCTCCCCAAACTGGTCCCCAGTTGCCTGTTCAGATACACACACATGCACGCACACACTCACACCCCCACCAACACACACTAGCACACACACACACAATTCCCCATCCACTCCCTCTCCCTGTCTCTCCTTCTCCCTCAGCAACCGTCCTAGTCTCCAGGTCTGGGCTTTCAAAACCAGTGCAGTTATCAATCACTGAGCCAGCTCTGTCAAGTCAGCCCAAACCGCACACACACACACCTACACACACACACACAGTTCCTCTTTTCCTCCATTTCCTTCTTTTCTTTCTTTCATCTCCCCTCTCTGCCTGTCTCTTTGTCAACCTATCTCTCCATCTCCCTTCTCCTTCCTCCTCACTCTTCCATCCTGCGTCCTCTGCCTCCTCTCCTACACTTGCCCAAATTTGTTCCACTTAATAAGCCCTCCCCAATGACCTTGTGCTAATTAAGCTGCACTGTGTTGGAAATATGATGGTTAATTAATGATGAGATAAATTCTGTCTGCAGGACTGTCAGAAAAATGATGACACCGTGTTTTACAGGTTTAAATAGAACAAACCTTGTGGCTGTCCTCCCTCTAAGTGTGTATGACTCTGTGTGTGTGCATGTGTGTGTCAGTGCATCTGCTCAAATGTCTGTGTCTGCACATATTTAAGTGTAAGAGAGAGAGAGTACAAAAGCCATGAACAAAAAGAGGCAAAAAAGTGATTTTTATGATGGTGGCTTGCAGGAACAGAAGGGGGCCGTTTATCTTTCACCATATGTAGCATGTAAGTGATGTAATAACTTAGTGTGACGTATAATTTTATGGATTTACAGCTCAGCCTGCATTTATCTTTTTGTGTGACTCAATCAAACACTGTTAGGTAACACGGCACGCACGCAAACCTTACAGCTCCTTTGTCACCAAGTATGTGTGTGTGAATGTGTGTGTGCTGCTGAATTTTTTGACACATTTCTTTCAAAATCAAAGTGCAAAAACATATTTGAGATTAAAAGCATAATGTGGTAAAAACTAAACATTATGCAATCAAGCATGCAAAACCTTAAAAAATGCCTCACAAAATTAGCAACAATCCAACATTAATGGCTGATTCATTACAGTAGTAGAGTTCAACATCAATGCACTTTCATAACAATGACATAAACTATAATTGGATTAATCGTGGTCAGTATAAGCTGCTGTGGTGACCTTACAAGGTTTACTTTCTTCTTATGATTTTAAATTAATAAACATGCAATACATAATTTATTGTAATCAGATGAAAAACATCTTGTAGTGAAATTCTAAATAAATAATAGTGGAATTAATGTCATATGAGGTCACGCGTGGTGAGCAAAGGGATGGACAGCTTTATGTTTTTGGGCTGCCCTTGGTGTCCGGATGATGTGAGAATGAATAAAAGTTTAATAGAATGTATTTATTTATTTAAAGCTCAGAAAAAGCCATAATCAAGATTTAGATTAAAATCCCACTGAATTAAGTGTAAATGGTTTGATCATCATGGCATTTGGCCTAATGTTGACAAATGTTTTTGCAGTATTTTTGATTTGCATTTAGTTTTTTTTTTATTAACTTTTCTTTTTTTATTTCTTGCCAAAAATAAAACAGCTTGAGGATTAAGGGCCGCTTAATAAATGCCTATATAATAAAACGCCTTGTGAAAGTTGAACTTTAGTTGATGTAGACTGAAGTGAGGAGCTTGTGGAGCTGAACTCATCAGAACACACTGGGCTTCTTCCACTTTAACAAGACAAAGGCTAATGAGTACTCTGCTGACTTCAACTTTAAGACTTTATTTTGACATCGTTCAGTGACTTCAAACATAGAACATGGTCTCTTGGACACTGTCTGGACTCCAGTGATTTAAGAGGGGAAAATTAAATAAATCACTGTAGTATTAAAGCATGGATTAACAAGTGACATCCCAGTAAAGTAAAATAATCTGTCTGTTATAGACTGACAATCTTCTATCAAGCCCAGCAATACTTATCTCTACACAATAGGTTTAGCAATAATCAATAAATCTGCTTCCTTCTGTTTTCAGTTTCTTAAAATATTTTTAAAACTTATTTCTTCTTGATGATCCAATCCAACTTCATAAAAAAATAAACGTATACACATTCAGCAAAGAACCAAAATGCTTCACAGGAGAATCAAATAGGAGTAAAAACAATAAATAAAAAACATAACAGCAGTCAAACGACGTAAAATAATAATTAAAAAAAAAACTATGTTGATAAATATTCAATCCTAGCAAGTCTTCAAGGAATGCAAAGTGTCTGGCAGATTCTTTTTGCCAGAACTGTATCTTCTTGGGATGGCAGTGGATCAGGGGGTAGGAGTCATCAAAGGGCTGCTGGTTCGATCCCAGCTCCAGCATAGTCACTTTGTCTTTGTGTCCTTGGGCAAAACCCTTCACCCGCCTTTCCAATGTGTGAATGTTAGTGATCAGAGGAGCCGATGGTGAAAAATGGCCGCCTCACCTCTGTCGGAGAGGCTGCAGATGTAGTTTACACCACCAGAGTGTGAGCGAGTGAGTGATTAATGCATCCTCTGTAAAACGCTTTGAGTTTTCTTAGTAAGAAAAGAGCTATGAAATCAAATCCATTCATATTATTATTATAATTATAATTATTATTGATCCTCTTATATTGAGAAATGATGGATTTGGAATTGTTTTGGTCATTATGAAAATTATAAAAATTGACCACAATGCGCAAAATGATAAAATCCTGCGTTAGCACTTAAGAGTGTACCCTGAAAAACGAGGATGAAACAGACTTGGAGCAGTTGAGGAAATCAGGAATTTGTTTCCATCTAATCCAGATGAACAGCTGACAGCAGGAATTGAGTTGATAATGTCTGAAAAGATGGAGAGGCATCTGGCTGGGCTGCTTACTTTCATATCTGAGGCCACTTGTCATATTTAATACCGCATGTTGTCAAAAGTATCAATTTGGTTGTGGAGTAATGAAAAAGCGGGTCTGTTTCTATTTTAGCAGCTCGCTTGACAGATTGAGAGGTGTTTAACGTCTCATTTTGGCTTGTCAGTGTTTAGGGGAGGGCGGGGGCGCTTCACAACTTCATCTCCTCATCACATTTAACACACACACACACACACACACACACACACACACACACTTACAGCAGGGCTGTTTCTGATAGACAGGGCCAAGCTAGAGACACATACACAGAAACACACACTTGCATACGCAGACATAAACGGTACAAGAAACATCATTCACCCTTAATTCAAGAGGGAGAGCAGAAAGTAAGATGAGGGAGAGTGCAAGATAAAGTTTGACAGAGAAAAAGTGATGTAAGCAAGAGAGGAAGACAGACAGCAGACAGCTATTTAACTCATTAGGGAAAGAGAGGATCTCAAGTTATATTTAGCTTGAAATTTAAAAGCTGGGAAATGTTTTGCGTGAAAGCTTACAGACCTTCATAGAGTTTCCTCTAATCATTCTTCAAAATCTTGAAGTAATGTCTGTACTCTTGCCAGTAATTTAATATAATTTTATAATATTACAACATAGAAAAAGGTCACTTAAACTTCAAAACATGCAGACTTTCTTATGAGTTTCCCCTATAAATACTTACAAAAGTCTATAAAGTTAAACAGTAGTTCTGAGTACAGATTCATATTTATAAGACATGCAGATAAATGGGTTTGACTTACCTTTCCTTACGCTGGCCGACTCCATGTTTTCCCAGCAGGTGGGTATTCAGGTGTTTTTTCATCACAAAGGCCCACCTATTTAAAAAACAGAGTTACTAAGGGAACATTGTCAAACTAAGCTGATCAAAGACAGACACAGATGTGAAATGATAAAACAAGATAACTCAGAAAGCGTATTGTCCACCCTGGTCAATCATTTTTTATAAAGTCATCCCCAACATATTCATAAACCAAAAGGAAGGTGGAGGAAGGCATTTCTGCAACATTGAGCTTCCAGGAGAATTGTTATAAATCAGTTTTAGAGTCATATAACTTTTGTTGCCTGCAATTTAATAAATTATCTCACAGACCAACAGGTGTGTCATCATGTTGAGGAACATTTTTAACAATGTCTAGCCTTATTTAGAGGAATGCCCATCATATCATCTTATGTTGAGAAAGGATGGAGTTATAGCCATTTTGGGTTAAATTTTGAAAATATAAACACAAAAATTATCACACACTGCAAGAGTTTGAGCAATATGTTGGCACTCAGAGTATTGTTGTGAATGACTCAGTGTTACTACCAAAAACATGTAGCTCAGTATCTGTAAAAATGACAGAGTTAAAGCTTTTTTTGCGTGTGTATGTTATGGTTGATTAGCTGTGGTGTCCATGCTGAATGGAGTTGACTCCAAAAGTAAATCAATTTCAGGTGTGCATCCAGAAATTACTATCTGAAAGTATCATTAAAATACGTTCAGTGGTTCATGAGATATGAACACACACACACACACACACAGGCAAAAACATCACCTGCCACTAAAAGGCAAGAGGTGCGTGATAACAGAAAGACATTAAAGTGTGTGTGTTTACTTAACTGACACCTTTTTAGTTAAACACAAGAAACCTTTACCACATGCCGTGTCGTGCCAATATGCACATGTGCAAGGATTTAAACACACATGTATCTACAGTGCACGTCATAGCACGCACACAGTCTAAAACACCAGGGTACCATTGCATGACAGCGACCACAACGTCCTAACTTTGTCGAGGGCCCTGAGTTTCCCGTGTCTCCAAAACAGCTTATGAAAACATAATGAATGGATGACAGGACTAACTACTCTGACATCCAAGCGGCTTCACCAGTGTTTTCATCCCCTGGCCTTTTCATTTAGCGCCCATCACTTCCCATTATTGTGCAGCTGAGAGACAATGACCACATCTGAAAGCCAAGGATGGAGCAACATGAAAGCGGCCGAGGGATTTGAACCAACAGTCGTGCGGTTGGCTCAGTTACTGCACAGACTCGGCTCCTCCCCTGTGCTGCCCCTCCCTTTCCTTCATCTCTGGATGTTTTCACTTTCCCCTTCTTCCAAGTCAACCGTTATTCTATTTTCTCTTCGGCAAACTCGTGTGAGTCGTTTCGAAGCTTTCATTTTCACTCAGTAGCCAGTGTTTTGTGAAGCAAAAACATAATTATTTCACCATTTATGTTGCCTCCGTTTACGCCAACACCCCTTCTGACGTCTGGACACACACACACACACAAACACACACACACACACACAAGAGGCATCGTCCTCCATCCCATCATGGCCCCAGAGTCGCGTCCGTCATCGAGGCCCCTGAGGCCGACTCTAACTAACACCATCGTATAAATATTCAAACATGTTCCACTGTTTTGCCTCATTATCGTCACTCTAGATTTTCTCAATCCTCTCCAACTCAATCCATCCACTCGTCCAGAATGTTGCCTTGGAGTTAAACTGGAAGCAAGCGTACGATTAAATCTTGTACATTCCAGTCAGGGAGACAGCCAAGATCAAAATGCGGCGTTTCTTTGGCCTACTGAAAGTGCCTTTGACTGACGCCATCAACTATAAATAAACAAACAGCATAATTAAGATGTTTCTGAAAGGCTGCAAAAGGAGGGGGGTATAAAAGAATTAATCAATACATTTGAGAGAAAAGCACGGCCTTGAAACACTTCACGGATGCTTGTTAAGTCGTCGTGTTTAGACGTGAAGAAAAAAGAGCTTGCAAACATTTCTGTTAATTATGTATTACAGCTGTCCTTCATAAACCTAATTACAGAGTGCTGAAAGGCAACAGGGCCAATTTGCATATGCACATGAAAGACAAGACATATGCAAAATATGATTTTAATTAGCATTCTTTGATAGCAAGGGGTACAAATCAAACTGGCATGTTGTGAGATTCTCATCTCACCCTTTTTTACTGGATTATTCTCAGAGTGGCACCAGCGCAAGATGGGTAATGCCCTGTGGAAGCACCTGGCACGGGCTGCGTTTATGTACACAAACACACACGCACAAACAGGAAGGAGTTTTAATATTCACAGACATGCACAATAATACCATGCACAACCCTAAATAACCGTGAATAAATGGAAAAATAAAAACCCAATATGCGCACAAAGGCTGATAACACACAATCACAATTAGTTCTTCACTATGTGATTATCTAATACACTCAAGGCAGCATACACACACATACTGATACAAATACAGACAAATGGTTATCCTTCCTTACAAAAAAAGACACCCACAAGTACCCAATCTTTCTTGCACACACACCCCAATGGAGAAAGATCCCATATCTAAATGTTAAGGGGGCAAATCCATTTGTTTAAGGCAGTGTGTAATCAGCCCCCTGCCCACGGTGTGTGCGCATCCGCTGCCATCCAGGTCAAGGCCTCAGCTTGTCGTCCTGCTGCCTTGGGCTGCATCATCAGCCCAAACCATCAGCCTTGATGGTTATTGTAACAAAGGGATACTTTAACATGCCATTCATCCATATCAATTCTCTTCCCCCTCATGAATTGAACTAATAAGGCTGTGCCTCTGCCCTCCAGGGATGCTCATAATATCCATTGCAGACATGAAAAAAAAAAGAAAAGGAAAAAGAAAGACAGAGGCTCTGGTGTTTCACGTTCGACTTTCCCCTCAGACTAATCGGCGCGCCACAGCTCGTTAGGTCCGTGACGTGCCGGAGCTTTACCGATAAGCAGGGGAGACACGGCTCAATTACCCACAGTTACAATCTTTCTCTTCTTCTTCCCTCCCGTCGTCTGATGATGAAGAGATAGCATGTCAATATTTGATACAAACAACTTCATTTGCCTAATGGTGTTCCTGGATAGGCCCATCTACAGGTCCAGAAGGCATGG
This sequence comes from Callopanchax toddi, assembly GCA_006937965.1. Taxonomy (NCBI): domain Eukaryota; kingdom Metazoa; phylum Chordata; class Actinopteri; order Cyprinodontiformes; family Nothobranchiidae; genus Callopanchax; species Callopanchax toddi. The sequence goes on from SSNR01000076.1 coordinate 1,669,471, forward strand.
GAGATCTAAGAAAAGGCCTCAAGCAAGAGTCGGCTTAGGAAAACCGTAGCACCACACCCCAAATCATTCACGCCCATTCCCATCAGCTGTGCACAAGGCATGCTGGGATAGAGCCAGGTCATCCCTTACCAACCTTTTCTAGAGTTCCTTTCAAATGGTTTCTTGAAGTTTACATCATTTCTGACCGATCTCTCATCATTTGAATGTCCTGCAAAGGTCGACTGAGTGAGGCAGGTTAAAGTTAACTTCACACACAAGATCGGCAAATAAAGACTGCTGGATAATAATATAATTATCTTCAAATGATAAGTAATTAGTCTAGTCCAGAGATACAACCCTTTTTTCTAAGTGTCTTTCCAGTTAGGACAGAGTTAAACAACATGCTGGCCAAAACCCTCCACACCAGGGAAATTAAATGGATATACCTAAATCAAAGTTATGTCCTCAAAACATTTTTATGAGCAGACATAATCAGACAAAAAGCAAGTAGACAAAGGTTATGCACAAATTTCAGTATAGCTTGGTACACTCATACCCCTTTTTTCCTTATAATTTCCATTGGACGTCTATTTTTTTTCATGAAGCCAAAGCATGTAAGTAAATCAAAAAACGCTGAGGCAAAAAATTCAACCCAAGTCAAAAAACATTAGTATTTTTCTTTGTTTAAAGTAAGTGAAAAGCCATTACAGGGAAGCCACCAGATGCCAAAACCGGTCAACCCAAACAGAGGGAAGCAGCTGAGGAATCTCGTCGAGGAGGAGCGGTTCTGTTGGAGGGGAAGATGAAACGGCGAGGTGGGTATGAGCTCTGAAGTTATGGGACTATGTTTAAGCTCTTTTGGATGAGTGCACACACACAGACACAGTGGTCCGCTGGGTCCCAAAGAAATGAGCGCGCACGAGCTCATCTAGCCTCCTGTGCCAGTCCTAATGATGGCCCCCACCTGCTGCTTTAATGTCACAGCTGGATCGGCCTCCATCCTTCACTGACTCTGACTGCCATCAGCAGCAGGTAGCTCCCCTCTGCATACTCCCACCTCCATCTCGTCTGCCATCTCAGATTCCTTCATCTACCCTCACTTCCATCTTCTGCTTCTCCTACCACTCATCTCAACTGAGCCTTGCTCCATCCATCTCCCTACACTCCTATTTCTACACCCTTTAGGCCAATCCTCCCTTCACTTCCTCTCCCCATTTCTGTCCATCTTTTCTTCCCCTTTATTAGGATGTCTTCCACACTTAGAATATATATATTTATTAAGTTTCTAAATCACCAAACTCCTTCAAAATTAACTTGACAATTCTGGGTTGTTGCAGTAGAAATGCTACATTTCTACTGGATACTATATTTAACACCGAACAGGGAGATCCACAAAATGAAAGAGAACATTTCACAATGTCACAACTAATTCTCTCATCAGAGTAAACATAATGCGCTGCTTCCTTGTTTATTTTTTTATAAACCCATCCAGAAGAAGGCAGAAAATGCTGGAGCTAAGTTGACACATCTAATCTGAGAAACTATGACAAGCAGGTGAATTGACAGGAGAACAGAAACCAACACTTGGCTGACAGCAACCCTGGAGCGCCGAGACAGCTGCCGACATGTCAGACAGACAGATGAACAGACAGGAACATGAAGTCAAAAGAGAAGATATTTATTGACAGACAGAGCGGCTGGTGTTTCTGACAGAGACGCAGACGGGCAGACATCAAGAATGAGGACCGAGGAAGGAAGGATTCTGCTGAGTTTACAGTCTTAAGTTTAATGGATGTTCTCTGAGCGCGACTGCAGCAGCAGATGGGGGCAAACTACAGAAAACGTGATGTCAAATTTGCAGATGTGCTGCAGAGATAAATGTTGATGGAAAGACGGGGGGAAGAAAAAGTGTAAGAGATGAAAAAGAAAAGGGAGGGGGGGTAAAGGAAAAGTCATGATGGAGTTTTTAGATGAGTCAGAGTGAAAAGCAGAGGCCGGTTTGCGGCGCTGTCACAGTTTGACTGAAGCAAGAAGCGACTCCACGTCAATACCGCTTGGACTCAAGAGAGATCCACTTATGGAAACATCCCCTAATGTAACAGATATTGGGAGGAAAATAAATAAATAAAGCCTCCAAATTGATTCTGTTTTTAAGCCTGAGCCGGCGCGAAGGAAGCACTTGATCTATTCTAAGATGATCTTGATAAAAATAAAAGGGAGGTAAAGTGGTTCTCTGACGACTGATCAACGTCAAGCCTCTCAATGAAACAGACACCTCTCACTTGTGATGCTGCTGCGCAAGTGTGCGCTCGCCTTCGTGTGTGTGTGTGTGAGAGAGCGAGTGTGTGTGTGTCCTCTAGTCTTGGAGGATGTACATAAAAAGCTCGCTCCGCCTCTCCGAAGGGGTTTTTGGATCATCTGCTGAGGCAGGTGATGGGGCTTGACGGATTGATTGAGGCGAAGTTCTCATCGACAGTGGCAGCGCCCCATAGAGTTCCCAGCTCCAGTGCACACTGTTCCATTAAAGGATCATTTAGAGGGAGAGCAAGTTCCACCTGCACTTATGCAGAGCACACCCTAATGTGAGATGAAACACACACTCTCAAGCTACAGGAATGGGAGGGAGAAGGAGGAAAAATCATAATAAAAAGAAGAAAAAAAATCAGCCCCTTTCCCAAGAGCGTATTTCCATCTTCAAGAGAACAGCGATTGATGAAGTAATCTATTATTGATATCATCATCGCCAAGCGCCGATGGCGGTTTCAGCTTTACGGAGCCCCCAGCTCCGAGCGTCATAGCGCTGTTTGCATATTATGCTACTTAGCTTCATTATATTTTCTAATTAACTGCTTTAATTTGGGATTTAAATCCTAAGTGAGAGGAGAAACTTGAAAATGCTGAACAAGAAAGAATAATGCTGTATTTTGTGTCAAGATGAAAAGAGAGGTGTTAAAAAAAAAAGTACAGGCAGTTACAAAAGCAGCTAAAGCACTTTTCAAAATAGATTTTCCAAAAGCTGGCATATTGTGTGGTATCAGCACAAACATGATCTACTTTTATAGATTAAAAAAAAAAAACAGAAGGGATGAAACACTTTCCGCTGTGAAGACGGAGCGCGTCCTGAGAAACCTTTTCAGTGAAATACCTAACATGCTAAAATTATGCCGTGTTACGACGAGGTGAAGAAGTCATTTTATACAACAAAACAAAATGAATCAAAAATGCAGAGAGTTGAGGGCTGTTAGCTTCTATTGCTAATGCATCTTTCTCTCTTTCATTCTTTCTCTTCCTCTCTGCAGTGCAGTTAAAGATATGAAAAATATATGTGCTCCCCCCTTCTCTCTCTCCCTCTTCCACCGCGCCGTGTTAAATCATTAAAGAGAAGTCCTGCTCATTATCTCTCTAAACAAAACTTCTCTTAAACCAAATAAATCACCGTTGCGCTGCGCGGCTAACAGCCGTGAAGGGATAAATTACAAAGCGCCTCACTGGCAGCGCTGGTATTTTAAAAAGCTTGCTGCACAATTTCTATGATGTGCAGTAATTTGTAATGCAGGTTTCCTTATGTTCGCTTGGTCTCTTCAGGTGTGTGTGGTGCATGCTGGGAGGAGAGGTGAAGGGGTGGGGAGTTAAAAAGTAAAAAACAGCTTATTTGTGCGCTGCACACTTTCAATAATATTAAGCAAATTTACTTTACAACCCCGACAATATTTTAAAAAGAAATATGGAGAACGTTTCTAAAACCGCAAAGCAAAAGCATTACCAGAGGGAGCTGGTGCTGATATCTGAAAGCATGTGTTTATGTTTGGACTGAAGGACAGCTTACATTTCACATAAAACTGCTCCCAGGAGTTCCCAGTCGGTGGTAATTTTAAATAGCAAAACATTTAATCATTTATGGCTTGAAAAGACGCGTTTTAACCAGCGGGGTGTTCTCAAAGGGGTGGAAACACCTTTGAAACAGTTTGTTAGGATCAACCAATGCAGCTGAAGGACATCTTGACATCTTGAAGTCGTTTTAAGAGGCTCCAGTAAATTATATTCTAAGATTTACTTCCTGATTCTACTAAAGAGGTAATATAAAACACTTCCTCCATGGAGAGTGAGTGCTAAAAATACCAAACTAAAGCAAACAGAAAATAAAAAAAGTTTCTGCATTCTAGCAAGAACGCTGATGTTAGCAGATGATTAATAATCAGCACCTTTTTTTTTCCCTCCAAATGACCACTGTCATTATGGCTACCTTCATTATGAGAGGAAAGCACCCCAGTAGGGCCTTGTCCTCAGTTAAAAAGCCTAATTGAGGGGAAAGACACCAGGAACCCGTCTTAACCTCTGCACACTTTGAACTCCTTCGTGATCCAGGAGTCACAACGAGCCCACCCCCCCCCCCCCCCAACGCAACAAAAAAGAAACATGATTTATTCAGTCTGTTTACTACATAATCTATCTGCCTGTCCTCTGAGAACAAATTAAACGTATGAAAAAGACTTCGAAGAAAGACCGCTTGAATAAGAACAGAAGGAAATAGAGAGGGAAATGAAAATTAATAATGTAAACTAAAATACATAACAATCCCAAAGCTGGAGATCTATAACAACTTTATTCACAGCAGGCTCATCCAACTGTTATCATTGATGTATGCCACACACACACACACACACACACACACACACACACACACACACACACACACACACACACACATTCCAAAACTCTAAGCTTCATATAAAAATAAACAAATAAAAGAAGTGCCTTTTTTTGGTGCTAAATCAAAGACTACCGGGTCGGTGTGTTCAAAACCTGAGTGACTGGAAGACGCCGACAATCAGAAGGAGTGGTGAAGAAGCAAAAAGCTGAAAAACAAACAAAGAAGACAGCCTCTAATTTCAACCGGTGTTGTTTTGGTGAGCGCACTCGCACATTAAAAAGAACTGAGGCAACATGACAAGCGAGAGTTGTATTTCTCCCACCATAGTTTTGCTAAAGCAGATAATCCATAAAACATAAGGCCTCCGTATTGACGTTTTTCCTCAGCCGGCTGAGTGAAGGGCGCAGCTGGGATGTCAGGCCTGTCTGTCGGCCCGGATACCACTCTCATTATCTTCCCGCCTTTGCGAAGGGCAGCTAAGGTCACACTCCAAAGAAGCAAAATAAACTATTACAGTTTGGATCTAATATTCAGCCATCTCAGGAAAAAGAATGACTTATTAGGCTCGAAAAAACAGAACTGTTGATGGAGAGGAAATACGACCCTAAGTTCACATTTTCTGGATATGAAAAGTTGAACTGATAGTGATGTGAGACATCTTGAGCTGGCAGAATTGAAAGGAACCTTCCTCGGTTGTCCCTATCTTACATTAACTATAGATTGGAGGTCAAGACAGCTTTGGAATTAAAAAAAAAAAAAACAGTGGTTTTATGGTTTCGGACATTTCCTGGATCTGGAAAACAAGCAGCCAAGCTGGGTGGCTGGGTATAGCCTTAGCAATAAGGTGAGGAGCTCGGAGTAAACTCGCTGCTTCTATGTACTGAAAGGAGTCAGCTGAGGTGGTTAGGGCATGTGATTAGGATGTCTCCTGGCCACCTCTTTCTGGAGGTTTTCCAAACACATGCCATTGGGAACAGACCCCTCGAAAGACCCAGTGCTCACCAGGGGCCTTATGTATCCTTGCTGGCCTGGGAATTCCTTGGAATCCCCCAGAGGGAACTGGGGAGTGTCGCTGGGGAGGAAAGTGTCTGTGCCGTCCTCTTGGACCTGTTAGGCTGCTAGCCAACCTTGGATAGTAGGAAAAAATGGGATGATGGAGTTCTGATCTAATATTCAGCCATTCTCATTGAGCTCAAAGAAACAGAACTGTGACGGAGAGGAAATACGACCCTAAGTTCATATTTTCTAAATATGAAAATTTGAAAAACAGTGACATATGTCATCTTGGGTTTGGCAGAATTGTAAATAACTGTTAATTTAGGTTCAGACTCTTAAATTATGTAAAAGTTTAGACTAGAGATCAGCATAACTTCAGGATGTACAAAACATACCATTTACATGTTTTATGGTTGATGCCTCCCACTGAAAACCAACGCACTCCTACACTTCACACATTCACGTATTCACACACACACACACACACACACACAGACAGAAGACGTGTTTGCTTGGCTATTGCTGCCGTTGTCTTGACACCCACCATCTGTCGCCCCGACAGCAGCGAAGAGTGAAGAGACAGCTTTCTCTTTGAAAACTCACCGGCCACCTTCCAAACTCCATCACCCCTCTGGCAAAAACATCCAGAGAGGCTTCACTCAGAATCACGCTGGCCTTTGACCCATCGCTGACGCTCTACAGGTTGAACCACCGCTCAGGAAACGGCTACTTCCTGTCCTTTCTAATTCTTTAGCACATCCTTACAAAAATGTACACAAACACTTTACATTCCAGGTGATGCTGAGATTTTTCTTTTGAAGCAAAGAAAGTGATTCAATAGTTCTCATACAGTTATTTTTTTATTGAAGTGTGTTTGTGTGTGAGTGTGTGGGAAGTGAAGGTGAGTAAAATTGGAAAGGTCCTCCTCAGTCGCCATCTACAGACGTGAGATGTATCATGGAGATCAGGCACTCAAAAAGTAAATGAATAAATAAATAAATAAGTAAATAAGGCTCGCTATGCAGATGAGGGTGGCGACGCCTTCATCTCGGCCCATTCTGCAACACGCCGGCCATTCATCACCTGCACGTGCAAAGCGCCAGCTTTGGTCCTTAAGCATATTCGCATATTCTAATGAAGGCTTGCATGCAAATGACGACGACCTTTTCCTTTTGGCTTTTTCTTTTTTTCTTTGGCAAGTCTCTTTTTCTTTTTTTCCTTTTTACAACTTTACATTAACAGGAAGGGAGTGGTGAGCAGTGGCTGTAATGGCTATTAGAGCGACAGGCCGAGTACGTGACGTTGTGATCTAAACTCAGGGACGCTGTAATTAGGCTAATTTATTACCAGACGGCAGCTGTCAGGGAGCTTTATGGCAAAGGACAGCCTCGTGAGACACTTCATTTCTTAAAATTGTCTGTGATTTTTTTTTAAGAGATGGTCAGTTTTAGACAAAAATGATAAACCCACACTGATGTAGACTCAGAGGTGTATAAAACAAACGTACATGAAAACATGAATCTCTGGGATGCTACTAGCATAGTGAAATTAAAGTCTCCACCCTTCTTTCTGACACCGCTTAGATTTTTGTATTTGTTTTGAAAAAGTTAAATTTAAAAACTGTGCTTTTACTTTAACGCCTTCAGCAGAAAGGCTAAAGGTGGGGATAACGTAGTTTCATGTTTGTGTTTGTAGATTTTTATCAAAAAAATCTCATGAAACACTAGATGGATTTTAATGAACCACTCTAAAAATATTCACAGAATGGACATCTACAATTAATGAACTTTTAAAGTTAATCCACTTCTAGACGGCAACTGCAGCAAATCAACATTAGCCAACATAAAAATGTTGAGCGCTCTGAGTGTTGACTGATTGCACAAGATCGAACGATGCCCAGTGAAACCACGCATGATTTTAGTTTTTTTAATTTTACCATAATGGACCATTTTACAAAATCATGTTTAATTAAAGAGTTTGGCCTCAGTAACTGTTAAAATCAGTTTTCTTTGTAAATTTCTTAATCTAACAGCTTCATTTAAATCTAATTTAAATAGACCTGAAGATAACGAAACATAAATGTCTATATTTGAACCTTTTTTTGCAGTTTCAGGAGATTGAGTAAAGCATAAAGCTATTAAACTATCATTTGTCAGTGTCACCTTTGTTCTATTGATTACTTGCTACCTTTCTGTATTTGTATCCTGCTCCTCAGGACAAGGCCTTCTTTTTGTCACAAGTGACCAGAAGAAGGGAGGGGAAACGAGCCGTCACCCGCCTCCCCTCTCCTGTCCACCAGGCAGGGTCCTGTGCTGTCGGCAGGGAGGAGGGAGAAAGTTATGCCTCCTTACTGTGACTTTGAACTTTTCAGATGAGGCATAAATATTGAAATATTGAAATGAAAGATGCGGCGGGCGCAGAGGGGGCAGGAGGGAATTGGAAGGGGAGAGAGAGAGAAAGAGAGAGAGGGAGAAGAAGGAAGATGGGCGAAGAGACAGGAGGCCCACTGAGAGAACAGACAAGGCCCTCACCCCTCTGCCAAGCTGCGTTCTAGCAGGCCGACAGTTATGGATAGGAAACATTACGGCTGCTGGTAATTAAAGCAAAAACTAATACTGTCTCTTGGATGAGAGGGTTTCATAGTGAGCATCCATTTGTCACTGCTGCACACTCGCCAAGGCCAGATTAAATCACACACATATTTAGTTTCTGCTGTGCACACGGGATCCATCTATCTATCTATCCATCCGTCTATCCATCCGTCTATCCATCCGTCTATCCATCCATCCATCCATCCATCCATCCATCCATCAATTTATCTACATTTACATCCATCCATCCATTTATCCACCCATCTATATACCCATCTATACATCTATCCACGTATCCATCCATCCATCCATTTTCCATTTATCTGTCTATCCATAGATTGACCCATCAATTTATGTATTCATTCTTCTATGCTATTCTTCTAATAATCCATCAATCTATTTATCCATCAATCTGGCCATCTATCCATCCATCTCTCCATCCATGCATCTATCCAACCATTTGTTTATCTATCAACGTGTCTATTGATCCATTCATCCATCAGTCTATCAGTCATTTACCAATCTCCCATCTGTCACCTAACTACCATCCATCTATCTATTGAGCCATCTATCATCTGTCCATCCATTCATCAGTATCATCCATCTTTCTATTATTCATTATTTTTACCCATCCATCCACTCATCCATCCATCCACCAATCCATCCATCCATCTTTATTATATGGTTTCCATCAGTTTTAACTAAGGTTCTATAGAATATAAATATTCTAGGATACCTGAACTTATTCCGTCTTTTTTCACTTTCCAACTACAGTATATACATTTTCCTAGACAAGGTAAAAAAACTAAGTCAATCCAAAACATCTGGAGTATCAACATTCAGTAATTCATGTAGGTCAGCTTTTACTAAAGAGTCCTCAGTGAGGCAGTTAGTGACTGACTGAAGTGACTGACTGCAGAGTGGCAGTGAAAAGGCCACTGGCTCAGGGAGGGGGGGGGGCAGTGGGCAAAGACTAGGACGAGGGAGGAGGGGATGCCATGTCACCAGACGGAGGGGATCGGTGACACTGAGCGTGTCACATGGTGATGGTTGCACTCTGCTAGGACCAGCAGCCCCTCCAGCGCTGTCAGAGGAACCAGCAGCTCCAGATACTGACACTAGCAGCCATACTGACAGGCCAAACATGACTCGTCTCCGCTCTCGCCACAGACGAGGCCTGACGGCGCACAGAGACACCACGGAAAAGAAGGATGGAGGGATTAAATGTTGGCAGGAAGAGCAAAAAAATCTGTGCAAAGAACAAAATGAACTGGACAAATGATGCCAGCTACAAACCACAAATAAATCAATGATTTATTTACCGCAGATATAGAAAACTCCATATGTTTTTACATGGTTTAAATAGACTTCATACATATTTTTCACTGAATAAACAGGTAAGGAGAAAAGCGTATTCTCTTAATACCTGTATTTATGTGATGAAGTTAAACAAAAGGCACTAACTAACCCAAAACCACAAGAAATTAAAACATTAACTGGTCTACAACCCATTAACCAATTAAATATTAATGTAGCCTGAATTAATGAATCTGATGTTTGGATCTGAATTAAATTCATAGCAAGAAGCCAACAAATTCTATGCTGTTAGACCCAGTCGCACAAGTATGAAGGAAGGTAAATAGGGGGAGAACAATGATGAGATAGAAATGGAAATATGGTGATTTGAGGAGAAAAACATGAGGGGGGAGGTAATGCCAAAAGGGGAGAGGGCAGAAAACAAAAAGGGGAAAGAAAGCGGGAGGAGATGTGGAGGACTAGGACAGAGAGAAGGGGAGAGAGAGTGAAGCAGCGAGACTGATCGCTGTTGATCTTCACGATAAGCGCTCCCGACAACTTGTGACCAAAGTGGCGCTTCGACACTAATCGGCCGTGAAGGCTGACCTGCAGCGAGGCAGCGCAGTTCAGATCACATAGGGCCGGCACCGCGGCTCAGACGAGATGGGCCCAGACAGGAGACATCCAGGCTTCAAAACTCCCTGAGAAATTGCGACATGGCTTCAGTGCACTGAGAGGAGAACATAACAGGAGGGGAAAAAAAGCAAGCAGTGATACTCGTTGCTCTTGGCAGTCGAAGCAGACTTATCTGGCTTGAGATGAAAAGAAAAGGACACTGGCAAAGGAGAATGGAGTGAGGGAGTGAAGAGGAGTGTCTGGTGGAGGGGAAAAATATGAGTAAAAGAAAAAAATCATCAATATTATTGACAATTATCTGTGAGCTGGGCTGTGTTGAACTGGAGAATAACCTCTAACCATGCATGTCCGACCTCTGCAAGACATAAAGATTATATGTGCAGACGACACTAACGGGGTGAATATTCTCATGAGCAAAAATAAACAGATCAGAGATATCAGAAATAAACTGATGGAGAAGGAAACACCTGTACCACACTGAGAGCGACTCCCTGGCGGATTAGACTGGAGGGTTTCTGTTCACACTGTCCCACCTTATTAAAAATGCAGAGGAAAAGAATCATTAAGAGCAGATTTTGACCAAACTAAATTGTCTGTTTGCTTGATTGGAAAATTATTGAGCTTTAAACTGTTGCTTGAACAAAAGAAATCACTTCAAGAACATTTAATCTACAAAAGAGCAGAGCTTTCAGAAAAGAACACAGGCTGGAGCTGCAGGTATCAAGTGTTTTATTAATTCAGAACTCTATCCAATAATATACCGAATAATAGAGTACTCAGATATGCGTGTACTATACAAGTTGTTCCCTACTTGTTGAAAGTTGTGTTCTCCACTCTCTGCCTGCAGAACAGAGTGCTTTTTGGAGCACAGTTAAAGATTAATTCAGTTTTTATTTTTACATTAAAAATGTTTCATATTTGTCTTTAATAATGAAAACAACCAGTTACTGGCATGTAGAGATGATTGAGGATTACCTGAAACTCAGTGTTGGGTCTGACCAAGTACAATAGTTAAAATCCTAAACTTTTCTCATTTGTTCTTGTGGAAATATCTATATTCTACCACACAAGACAGTTGAGTCATTCTTAACATCTTAATATGTATCTTAAAAGTCTTTATGCTGGAAATGCAGTCCAGTGAGTCAATGCCTATAAAATGTATCTTTTTTTCAAGAAGAAATTGGGTTTAAAAATCTTTTTCTCATTACAAGTCTCAACTAGTCAGAGCTGAGCATGAATGAAATGATGCAGCGCTGCGTTTGTTGATTCTCTCTCTATTTCACTATAAGCAGGATGATTCAGGATGCTGCATCAAGCTGGCCTCATTGTAAAGACTGTTTCTGCAGGGAATACTATTTTAGTCAGAAATGCATTGATGTAGCTTAGTTGTGGTGAACTAATTCAATTTGATTCCAGTGTTTTTTGTTTGTCTAACGTTTGAAATTGTCCCAAGGTTTTGATATTTTCTGTTTTCCTACGTTATTTTCTTTTTTCTTCCATCACACAGAATGTAGCACCAGCATGCTGTCCGACAGTAATAATGGTCCCCGTGAAACAAGTGATCACGTTTCAGCCCTGATACAAATGATGCAATGAAAAGTTCTTATAATATATATTTTTTAATATCAAATATCTTAACTGAATCTCTCCACAGACATTTCCTTGTGCAAATGCACCATCAGTAGCTTAGGTAATACTGTAGAGGACAGCCTGAGTAGATCCAGTTCAGGAGGAGCTGAGTTGAGCTGTCAGTCAGGACTTTAATTTACCACACAATGCCTGAGTCCATCCACTACTTTTTTTGACACGCTGCCCCTCTGCAGACACATTATACATTCTTAGATAAATATTTTCCCATTCCCCTCAGAGTGGGGTGTCTTCTGTTTGCCAGGGTGCTGCCATCAGCCACCATGACACTTGTGAAAGGGGGGAGAAGCATAAAGCTGGATCTCAATACGAGGGGGGAAGACGATGTTTGTTCTGGTGTTAATGACGACCGCCTTCCACCTCAAGGAGCCTCGTGCAAAAACTGTCTTCGTTTGTGTGAGAATATGCGAGATCTAATCATATCTGGCACCGTAAATCATCTGTGACTGTGTCCCCTTTAGGACAATTTACAGCAAGTAAACACGAGCTGGGTGAAAAGAGGGGGCGGTGGAGGATGTATGTGCAAGACAGAGTGAATCCACATGTGAGTATATAGTGTGTGTGTGTGTGTCTGGAGAGGACAGTGGAGTTCTGCCTATATTCTATATAAGGTGTAGTATGACTGTTGAGGTGTTTACCTAGATTGGCACACTAACAAGAAGCACATATGATGCAGTCTCACTGCAGAGCAGCAGCAAAACAAAATCAGGCTCTACACCCCCTCCCTGTCTCATAATGTGCCAATAAATTTGATAATTGCAGCAAAGTTGAACCTAACCACTGGGACAAATGAAAAATTGTCAGTCTGAGATTTCCTCACATTTGTACACACAAACAAAAACACAAACACACACACGGCTGGTTAAATCAGAGACAGAAGCGGAGAATCTAGAAATATTCTCTTATTGATCTGTTGTGGAAAGATGCTATCTCTTTACATGAGGAGCAGACCACTGGAGCCAGAACACACACACACACACAAACGCACACTACAAACACGTGGCACAATGAGTGTATGGAAAACATAAATATGCATGATGCATTTGCAAACTTACAAACCAAACTCACCCCCAACCTACACAGGTACAAAAGTCCGTAAAGGAAAAATAATGCTTACAAAGTAAAAGTATTTCAATGCACATTACAAACACGCCAAAAAAAGCTGTTTACCTAATTATCGAAGGATTTAATTGCTCGTTAAAAGTTGGACATGAATAGTTTTGCAAAAGCTGCATAAAGATTTTGTGTTCTGCCTCTAGGAAGAAAGTTTATGAGAGAAAAAAAAAAAGAAAATAAAGCTACAAACAGGAAAAAAAAGAGAACTGGCCTCTTTTCACCTAACGTTAGTCCACATCTTGGATTCTTCCCTACAACAAATTGCATACATTTATTATCATGTTACTGAAAAACGTGTTTCTTTAGAAAAGACAGGGAGAGTAAGTATTATGTTCTTTTTTTTAACAACACAGCAAAAGAAGTTTCCAGGAGATATGCAGCGCAGAGCACATTATTAGTTCTGACTGTTTGAGCTTCCCATTCCTGTACTTACAGTATGCCGCAAATAGGACCATCACTTTTCATTACTTACCGTTTCCAGCGGAGCTTCACTCTATCATTGCCGCGGCATGCTAATGTACAGCGGGCTACTGTCATGTAAATTAAACTGTTTGTTTTGTTTGCCTTCCCTCCTTCGGCTGATTGTCAGAGCGACTTGCCAGGAGCAGCAGGTGTGTTTGTTTGTTTGTGTAGGAGTGCATCAGTGTGCCGGCTTTGCTGTTTTGTGCGCCGCGGCTGCTGCTGCTGCTTTACTCGCACGGGCTCCGGCTGCACAGCAACAAGTGTGCTCATGAATGTGTGCGTGCGTGTGTGTGTGTGTGTGTGTGTGTAAGTTACGGAATGTGAAACACAGAAGTGACACACCACGCGCAAAAGCTCCCAGTAAACCAGATGTGCTCCTGACCCTCGGCTCAGCCTACTGAAATGCAAAGTCGGATGCCTGCTTGGCGCTCATCCCCCCGGCACAGGTACAACCAACTGTCACAAACAATGGGGGAATATGCATACCGTGGGATAGGGTTGGCTACAACATGCTCTCAATGTAAATCATGTTTCAGAGGTTTCCGAGAGACAAGCCAGTCAGCCACCAAGTCAGCCACCAGCCACTCAGCTAGCACACCGCTCCACTGTTTCCTCACTGCTACTGGGTAATTGACAGTGAAGTAAAAAAAAAAAAGAAAAAGCAAGTGACCCTGTTTACAGCAGTTCCTTCAAATATGGAAACTACTCCGCTGCTCATTTGTAGACACAGTAAAATATCAAATGGCACTAAAGAGAAATAAGAAGCCATCATGATTCCTCATTATGAGACAGATGACGGTGACTCCATCTCTAATTAGACACAAGTGTTTGTTTTAGTGTCGACTGGCAAGTTTTAGGTTGGTAAACAATTTGTTAACATCTGTAGGGAGGTAGCTTTTCAGTGAATGTACAGGAGGGATTTAAAAAGCTTGAAGAAATGTTTTCTCTTTGGTTGAACTGAATGAAGATGTATCAAACATCTTCAGCTTCTCCATTTATTGAAAAGTGAGGCTATCATATCTGGTTTCCAGGCACCTCAAGGTTCAAGCTTTGCAGATCCTGGTTATGGGAATTAAAACCCCGCCTACTTATCTGCACGCAACCATGGTGCTTTATTAAGCATTAAAAAACTAAGAGCTACATATAAGACAATCATTATATGCTCATACTGCAACAGGTAAGAATAATGTGACTCAATAAAATGTAACACCTGAAAAAAGAATATCTGTGAATATCCTATAAGTTGTACTGCAGCCATCCACTAGAGGGACACGTGATGTGTTCTGGCTTCAGCTTCCAGTTCCCAGTTGGATGTGTGGTAAATATATAGATGGGTCAGACACGAGCACACCAGTAACTGAGGGAAGACCCATTAAAACTAAGGATGATTCAACGCTCAAACACAGAAGTCATTCAGAAGCAGCACTAGTTAGAAAATGATCCCACCTTCTTGCTATTGCTGTACTTTGACCACATCGAACCCCAGTCTTTAATTAAGTTAAATCTAAAAGTTAACCAACACTTTCAGCTTTTCAGACTTTTTTTAAAGAGCTGTTGAGCAGTTTGAAGTGTAAAAATACTATTTAAATTAGAACTTACCATATTGTCTAGCTGAAGTAATATAATGTCAATTATTAGATATAATAAAACTCACATTGTTACTCTAATTTATTTTATACTGGGAAAAAAACATATATAAGTTTGTCCTTAAAAAGGTCTATAAATGCTTTATAAACAGGTTGTTGATTAGTTTGTAAACACCTCATAAACCATTAATAATAATGCTATAAATACAAAGGAAAAAAGGGGTTGCTTCTTGCCAAATTGTGTGACATTTTTTTTTACTTTCCATTTAAATATTTATTATTCTTTAATAAAGGGTCATGTGGTTTACACTTTACAACGAGGCTTCTTTTTAAAGTAATGAATAAAGACCTTCATATGCAAAACAACCAAAATAAGCTAAGGTTTGTATCTAGCAAATATATAAACCTCATTAAATAAAAGTACAGTACTTGAGCTGGTCAAACAGTGAGTTTGTGTGAATCTATAAACAATATCTTATAAAAGGTTTATTAATGCTTAATAATGTTTTATAAAGATACCATAAATGTAAAGTGGCAACTTTCAAAATGGTTTAGGATTATACAAATATTTCAGTCTAACAGCTAATATTAGGCTTTTACAGTGTAGCTTTATTTTAGTTTAACAAGGTGCACATTGTAACCAAAAATTACTAGATTTCACTCAAAAGGTAAATGTTGACGTCCATCCTCAAGAGGAACTGCTTTCACACTTTACATTTAATCTATGTGAATATTTGCTCACAGGTTTCAAACACAGCCACTAAACAGCTGCATCAGAATAGATGAAAACAATTAAGAGACAGGAACACTGTGGAGAGACCGCCTTCCATTGGGTCTCACACACACACACACACACACACACATACACACACACACATGGCAGTCCCAGCCTCTGCCAGCTCCGTCCACCAACAACAGGCCCCGTCTGTCAAAGAGCATTACTCATCACGCCTTATTCTCGTGTTTGGCTTTCTTATTGGCCAAAACAAAACAACAGCATGCCATAGCAACGTTAATGTTATCCCGTGACAGAGGTATCTCAAATGCAGCCAAACTTAAAGTAAATTAGCCCTGCGTGATGAGTCGACCACGTCCGTCACTACGAATTGCTCAGCTCTCCTCTAAAGCAAAGCAGATGCCATCGGAGCAGACACTTTCAAATGAGCACTTGGTACCACGATGATAAAAACGAAAACAGAGCTTTTTTTATGGACAGAAAATTATGTGTTTGGAATTTTTTTCCTTTTTAAGATAAGCAAACCAAATTGCTGCCATGTGTATTACAAACTGACAGCAGCTTTTAAAGCAAAATAACCCTTTCACATCTAGTTTAATGTGATTTCTCAAGAGCTCTGATGATCCATCTACTTTTACTTATGGAAATATAGCATTCACTTGATGTTAACACACTATATGTTTCAGGAAGATGCAGCACCAAAATAAAAACTTGATCCAGAAAACATTAAGTATGTTTCTGAACATATAAAACCATTTTTAGACTGCCTGACTTGTGCTGACAGTTAAGGTCACATCGTACTAAACGTTTCTGTGTTTAGAAATACAACCAACAGTAATAAACTCATTACAGTAGTATCTTAAAGGGACAGTGTACTTCGAAAATCTTTGGCAATTCTTGAAAACACAATAAACTAATAATCTACATGAAGCTTGTCTGGCAGACAAGACAAAACAAACACTTAGGAACAACAGAACTGTGTTATTACAGCTGTGAGGCTTTTTTCTTTTCCAATTAAAACACTTTTAAAAAAAGAGGAGAGCCTGGTTCATACTCAGCTGAATACCAAGTAAAAACAAGATGTAACATTTGCAGCAGCTAGCCCACTGCAGCACACTATCTAGCTCTTTAAGTGCTTTTCTATTAGCAGTACGACTAAAATTGTATCATATTATATTCTGGGTTTTATATGCAGTGACAATATAAGAGGCAATGAAAAACATTACAATTCAGTTTTCATCCATCACTGCAAACACAAATACTGCTCTAAAAATTGAACTTTTACATCATCAGGAAACCCTAACCCTTCCCAACACTGTTTACATTTAAACAGCGAAACAGTCCACAATATTGTTTCTAATCAATTATATTTGAAACAACTCTTAAAGCAAACACAGGGACAATCTCAAACATACTGACAGTTTGGGGGACTTTAAATTTGAACAGGAAGAGCAAATTGTGTTGAAACATTCAAACAGCTTTACAAAAATGTCAGTGATGCACTTTTACAATTAATGAAAATGTTTTTTTTTATTGTTGCAGGATGACTGTGAACCAAGGGTGTCTATAACTCAGCCCTCAGACTATTTGTGGCCCTCAGAAAAGCGACCCTCAGGAATGGTAGGATTGTGACCTTTCATCACAGGTGACTGACACAGACAGACGTGTTTTTAAGCATATGTCTCATGATTTTTTACTGATGTGATGCCCAAAGAACTTTTACTAAAAAGCATACTTGTGAGCTCCATTCATAAGGCTTGACTAAACACAGCAGCAGTAGGATTAAAGAGAAAGACCCACATCCTGCTCTTGTTGCTGAAAATGAAACAAAACTTATTTTAATAAAAACTCGAAACTAGAAAACAACAGACCCATCAAATCCAGGAAGTTTGATGTTTCTCTTTTATTAAGTCAGAGACCCTTTTTTGAGTCTCCTATCTACAAAGATTTAAACGCCTCTTTCTACTAAAATCTAAATACTTTGTTCTTTTTATTAAAATATTGTAATTAATGTATTACTGAGCAGGTAAAAAACAAAGAAATGTCTCATTTAAAAAATGTTTTAGAAACATTTTTGTGGCCCCTGAGTACTTTGAACTATTTTTTTATTGCGTCTCTAAAAGTGAGGACAGCCCTGTAGTAAAAAATACAAAACGTATGCATGCTTTAAGTGTTTTTTAAATAAGTTCTCATAGATGTTGTTCAACCAATCTCGTCTCGTCTCCTTCCGCTTATCCGGGTCCGGGTCGCGGGGGCAGCATCCCAATTATGGAGTTCCAGACAGTCTTCTCCCCAGCCACTTCTACCAGCTCCTCCGGCAGGATCCCAAGGCGCTCCAGGGCCAAACCAGAGATATATTTTCTCCAGCGTGTCCTGGGTCGACCTGGGGGCCTCCTGCCGGCAGGACATGCCTGAAAGACCTCCCTGGGGAGGCGTCCAGGAGGCATCCTAACAAGATGCCCGAACCACCTCAACTGGCTCCTTTCGACATGGAGGAGCAGCGGTTCTACTCCGAGTCTCTCCCGGATGTTCGAGCTCCTCACCCTATCCCTAAGGCTGAGCCCGGCCACCCTGCGGAGAAAACTCATTTCGGCCGCTTGTATCCGCGATCTCGTTCTTTCGGTCACTACCCAAAGCTCATGACCATAGGTGAGGATTGGGAGGTAGATCGACCGGTAAATCGAGAGCCTTGCTTTCCGGCTCAGCTCCTTCTTCACCACAACAGACCGGTTCAGCGTCCGCATCACTGCAGACGCTGCCCCAATCCGCCTGTCGATCTCCCGCTCCCTCCTTCCCTCACTCGTGAACAAGACCCCAAGATACTTTGTTCAACCAATGTTTAAGTTAAACAATTATGATGTGTTTTGTTGGAAGTAAAAAAAGAAAAAAGTCAGTTGAAGACAAAGAAATCAGACCGTCACATCAACCATCACCTGTCCTATTTTCTAAAGAGCATCAACAATTAAAAGACTCTCACTGTGAGTTATAGGTTTTTTGGAAATGTATCAAATTGTAAACAATTTTTCATCCAACCAGAGAAAAGAACAATTAATTAGATCACTTCTACAATAATGCTGAACTACGTGGATGAGCAGGTAGAGCTGTTACTTTTAGTTTGGGAGGATTTGATCTCAAAGTTTCCGCTGACCCAGAGCTCTTTAGGTCTCGGCCTGCTCATGCTAACGTCTGGCTGGGTCTCCGTCACCGTGGGCCGGCCCTGACTCTCAGGGAGGAGGGGTGCAGCCAGAACGAGGCCACTTAGTGGGTATCTGGTTAAATGAAAGACACGACGACTTGGGAAAGACTTTACCAGCTGAGGGGCAACAACAGAAGCTAAATTTGAGGTAGGACATTTGATACATTACAGCTAAATGAATATGCAAATACGACAATATAAGTCTCACAAAACAAACAGATGCTCATGAGTTTACATGACAATTTACAGACAATAAAAACTACATTTCCTCTTGTGTGTTTCTGTTTGAGTAAATCATAAAGGAAGTTTATGAATTTCAAGTGTAGGTGACGTTTAACTGGCCATAAACAATAGAAGCCAAGAGAGCAGGTGTAAAAGTAGCTGAGCAGGTCGGTCAACAATGTCCAACCTCCGCCATGCAGCGTGGACATCAGTGGAAAACAAAGCAGAGTGGGATTGTGCACAATCATTACTCTCATATACACACACACACACTGACAGACACACAATCCGGTGAAATTACTCACACGCACCACAAGAGTCTTTGGCCTCCTTCATCTCTCTTATTCTAATCTCAAACTAATCTTTTCTTATTCTTACCTCCCAAAACCGACTCATATTTCACCTCCGTATCTTTAAATTTTCTATTATCCACTGCTGAAAAATATGACCAATGCAGGGAGCTGTTTTGAAATAAAAAATGAATCATCTCAGATAAAGATATAGTGTTTGTGTATTTATTGTATAGGTATATTTTTTATTTTTTTTAATTCCCAGTTAGCCATCTTTGGCCCCTGCTTGCTGCACGTAGCTGCTTCTTCTTTCTGTGTGAGAAATAAGTTATTTTCCCAACAACCTTGTGACATTACTGTCAGCGGTGCAACTGGCTTGTTTTATTCTCAAATTTTCTCACTAAAAAAGGTTCCTTTATGAAATAAGGAAAGAACTGAGGTCTGGTGACCAGCGAGTGGTGTCCGATCAGATTAGGACACCCACAATGTAATACAGTTCACACAAACATATAGAGCCACACGTGAGCCCTTATATCTACAACTGTGCCACATATATAATGGAGAGAGAAATAGGAAATATGAAGCCTTCAGCCACAGCGCAGCGCCGTTACATATGAGGGGAGATCCCATCGGTCCGGCTCTGTATTTAGTATTTCTCATGAGTAATCTTTTGTCATTTTATCACAAGAAGTGAAATAATGGGGCAATCCTCTAATGAAAAATGAGCGGGTCGCAGAGACACAGGAGACACGGAGAGACAAAAAAGAGGAAGGGAAGAAGTTCAGAGTTTCAGGCTTTCGAGGATAGCAAACACCTCCATCCTATATCAGCTGAACACGTTTAAATAGACAAAAATAAATATGAGAATCATAAATATAAGAGTAACAGTCACTAAGGATGACAGTATTGTTTTAATGATTACTATTGTCAAAATGTCCTGGGTTTAGGGGTCCTGCCAGAGGAGCCGAAGGAGAAGGCAGTCTGGGATTCCCTGTTTGGGATGCTGACCTCGTGACCCGGACCTGGATAAGCATAAGGCGGCGAGGCAGGTCTGCATATCCTCCACCCTCCTTCTGCAGTTAACATCCACCTGCAAAGCCTCCACCCTCCATCCTCCGAGGTTTAATAGTAAAGTTTTAAAATGAATTTACCAATAAAACAATATTCAGACTCTGAGCTTTTGATAGTCCAGCAGAGACAAGGAGACAACAGTAAAAATGTACTGGGGAACTTTAATCTTCCAGACAGGATCAAACTTTTGTAGTTTGAATTGTAATGAAATGTTTAATACTTCCATCTGCACAACATGCAGAAAGAAAGTGGATGGGGATAAAAGAAGTCATCTGCTTGTTGTGATACAGCTGATTTAAACTTTATGACCTTATGTGGTCCTTGAAGTAAGACGTTTTTAATCAAGCTTTTCTTTTTTCCTTTCGTTATCGTTGTGAGTGTATGCACATATTTGGTAAAACTGCTAAAAAACTAGTCAAACCTTTTGGTCAAACAGTGCCGATAGTATGAAAATCAGCATTAGAGTGGATCAGTTGACACGAAAAACAACTAAACATAGCTTCACCCTCTTCTTCCTAAAGTGAAACCAAAACATCCTGTTTTCAGATGTTGCCATGTAGTTTTGATTATTGCACAATCAAGATGTTGGGGCTGAAAGTCCTTCCTAATCACAACACACAATCATGGTGTTTTTAAGCATCAAAAAACTGATTACAAATAAACACATTAGAAAAATGAATATATAAACATGCAACAGTGTAGTAAGATTACAATGTCCCATTCTTTTTTCTATTAGGGGGGCTTAATACTGCAGCCAGCCACTGGGGGGGCTTTAGATTATTTCAGCTTCAGAAGTTATGTTCCTCTATCTAGTTATTTATGTTAACAAGTACAACACATCTTCCTCCAATACTTTCACAATAAAAGCCCTAGGTAGGTAAAATACACACAAGTAACTTATATTCTCAAGCCACAAATTTATAATACAATACATTTACTTTTAACTATATAAACATAAAAATGTCATAGCTTCAACTCTAACAGTGAAGGGTCAAATTTTAGATAAATTATAACAGAAAATGTTGCCAAAAAATGTCTTAAAAAGTTGAATTTATTGCTCTGACAGCTTTGAAATGTGTAAAAAAAATATATTTTAAAAATTCTAATCATGATTTATTTGAGCCCCTTTTAAACAGAATACCTACACATGGTTTTTATATACTTCATACATTTCAATATGTTACTAAAGCTATCAGTAGTGAAACAAAACAGGTGGCAGAAAGCATAATACCAGTTACCATAACACTATAGTGAAGTCATAAAGTGCATAAAGTGAATGTTGTTATAATTTGATTCTAAACTTGCAGCTGTTTGGAGCATCTGGACCCCGTTAGTCCTCTGATTACTTCAGATCTCGATGTGGTACATTTTGCATCAAAGGTTTGTCATTAAGCATCCTCCTGGCTTCCTTTTCTTTTTGCAAATGGATCCAATCAATCAGCCGTCGCATCATAGAGGATTAAATACAGTCACAGCAAGAAATACATAATCTATTTCAGCTTATTGGACCACAGAAGAAGAGTTTGGATGATGCTCAATGATAAGTAAATAAATAGAAAGACTAACCGTATAAAAGTAGGAATAATATGTTTATAAGATGAAACACGTTGAAATAAACCTACACTTCCTTTAAAAGTGCTCTGAAAAACCCACATAAACAATTAAATATTCAACTTTCCTCCACCTTTTAAAGCCAGCAATTTTCAAGCATAATTTAGATGAAGGTATTTATCCCCTTGCTGAGCGGAGATAGAAAGAACTTGCTTCCTCTTACACAATCAGGCGCTCCCACACCGAGTCTTTCATCTCCTTCAACAGCGTATGCGTCTGTGTGCATACATGTCTGCATGCATGCAGCTGCTGTTAAAGGTCTGTGTGACAGACAGTCTCTCCCACCATGCATGTGTGTTTAATTAAAGGCAGAGTTTTGGCATCCCAAGCCACCGCTGCAACCCACAAGCACATGTACGCACACACACACACACACACACACACACACACACGCACATATATATATGTACACAGCGACTGAATGAGCATGGGAGGGAGGCTGGCCCTAATGTGCATAATTAACTTAACCCTCATCACTTGACTTTAAAAAGGCTGTTTAGAGGACTGAGCCAGGCAAATGGAGGCAGGGAGAGTGGTCCTTTATGTCTAAAATATTCATTACTGCATTTTCGAGCATTTTTAAGCATCCTCTGATTTTTGTCTTCCCATTTGTGAGGACAGATTGTTGCTAAGTATCCTGAAATGACACAAAAGGCTAGCTGGAAATGGGAATAGTCCTTTCAAATCACAGGAAAATGAATCACAAACACCATAAATCTACAATTTACAAGCCTGAAAGTATCTCATGTGGTTACACTCTTCTGTTGCTGTCACTGCAACAAGAGACAAGACTTAGTGTGTTTGCATGTGGAACGTGAAGTAAAGCAGCCAAGAGAGGCTGTCATGAATCCAGCCGAAAAGGAGTTGAGAGTCTGAGGGAGGATGGGAACAGGAGCGACTGGCCAAGAAAACCTCTCCCCCTCCGGCCTGGTCCTTCTTCCTCTGCCACCTCCTCCTCATCATCCTGCTGTGCCAGTACTGACTGCTACCAGCCACACACTTCACCTCCCATCAGGGTCAGGGCGGCAGAGAAAAGGTCAGCTCGCCGACAGCTGATTGGCCGGGACGACTCCAGTCAGCGACCGGTGGCCAATGGGCATCCTGACGCACCTGATGTGACACACACACAATGCTCGGAGCAAACTCTCCGCACACCAGGCCAAAGAGGATGGGCATGGCAAAAACAACAACTGCAAACAAAGGCAAACTGGAACAGACTGTCCAGGCTCGCAGCAAAAAAAAAACATCAAAAAATCTAAAAGTTTATCAAGCAGCTTTTAAATATTCAAAGCTTTGAATGAAAATGTAGAAAATGCATAAAAAACTATGGAAATCAGCAATAAGAGCACTAAGCTGGCAGACCTCCAGTGCGGACTGAATTAGAGCTCAGATCTGCAGCTGCTGGACCAACTCCTGGGGTCATCTGTTGGCCAACATAATCAATTACCTCTAATGAAGTATCAAACTGACTGCACGTGGAAAAGTGCAGATCTAAACATCGTACCAGCTGAAACAATCTAAATGTCCCTCAGTGATGAAAATCTACACCATGACAAGCAGACCAGTCTGAAGACTCTGATCCTGGATTCTGCTGAAGAGAGGCTCAACTGAATAATGAAAGGCATGACAAATCAATTGAGAAAATTAGGATGAATATATTCATATTTCTGTCGTAAGCATGGGGAAATGCATATTCATAATTGTCCAGTTGCTAATTATTCACTAACAGGAGTGTGTGAGTGTGAGTGGGTGTGTGTGTGTGTGTGTGTGCGCGCTTATTTAATGGGTAATTAGCTGAGATAAGAAACTAATCAACTCTGCACCTCAAACACTGGCATCCTATTACAATGAGTCTACAAATGTTTCTGAAAAAACAAGTCATGTAGATGTGGAAAAACAAGATGCCAAAATAAGTCGGAACCTCTTCACACTCACTAAGAGATATACTCTAGAGCAGGGCTATAGAACGTGCAAGGGGCCAAACTGCAGGGCTGTGTGTGTGTGTGTGTGTGTGTGTGTGTGTGTGTGTGTGTGTGTGTGTGTGTGTGTGTGTGTGTGTGTGTGTGTGTGTGTGTGTGTGTGTGTGTGTGTGTGTGTGTGTGTGTGTGTGTAAGCCTGGCAGCAGAGCTGTTCATGTGCCTCACACTGGAACAGATCAAAGGAGACGCATCATTTTTGGGCATGTGTGCACTTGCAACCACTCGTCCCTTCCACACCCCCTACCCTACCCTAAACACACACACACACACACACACACACATCCTACACTGTAGCGGAAAACAATAGGAACCAGCAGATCCGTCGTCAGCAGCTGATGTGGACGGACACCAGCAGGAAATGGATTTGGAACCTCCTCCAGCGCTCTGTCACATTTCCTCGCACTCCGCTGCTGACAAACAAGACGCATCACTGTTCTGTTTGACCGCCCCTCTGCACTCCTTTAGCTTTCTCCCTCTTTTACAAGTATTTGACTTATGCAGGAGATGTGGGTGGAGTTAACTGCTGCTTCTGTTGTTGTGCCCTTGAGCCCACATGCCAAGCTGGACAAGTTCACATCCAGCTGAGTAAAAGAAGGATTTGTTTGAGAACATTGGGTGGGCTGGTGGCTAGCTCAGTCTGGAAACAAACTCTTGTTTATAATCACAGCTTGTACTATTCCTTTACAGAGGAGATGTTAGTTCAGCAAGTGGTTAATAAGTCAACAATATATTTAACATTATAGTTTTTGGTCATCTTCACCAGGGAGCATAGCAACACACGTGTGTGTGAATGTTTGACTGTTAACAAAATATCTTATGAATTGCAGAATAGTTTGAGTTCTCAGAAATTCATCTTTGTAAGCACAACCGACTCACTTTTGGGGTCAACCAAAGGCTGCAACAGGTAACTGATCTTAGCAAACACAAAAATGAATAGAACTCAGTCAATTTAACAGACATTGAGCTCAAATTTGGTGTCATAGTACTAAAGCATCAACCCCACCACACACCCTGAGCACTATACATCGAATAAGCTCGTTTCTTCAAACTTTACAACTAAGACCAGTATCTCCCTGGGCTATGTCTGTTGGTGACTTGCTAGAGACAAAAAATTTAAGAAAATATGCTGATTTTGAGTTCACACTGAATTGAAAATGACCGTTTTATTTATGGTCAGGTCACATGGGGCATATAATTGCACACTAACATTCTCACACAGATGCCCTGCTGAAGTTCTCTCATTTCTCTCACTTTCTGGCTCATGAAAACTAAACCGATAGGAATTCAAGACACCCACAACTCTTTATCTATTTAACAGGGAAACGCGTCTAGAAAATTGCTGAAGATGTTCAACATTTTATCAACACAAGAGTGAGGCCGTACCTTAAGAAAATTGAGAACTCTCATAAATTAGGCTAAGCTTAGCAATCTGCTAGCAAAATTATTTATGAATCACATAACAGATTTGAATACAATTCTGAGAAACTAATCATTATAAGTACATCTACATCTGGTTAACTTTGAGGTCAACACAATTCAAGGCCACCGCAGCTAGTCAACATCAGTAAAGACAAAGATGTCTATAAATCATATTGAGCTACATTACATGAGGTAAAAGCTGAGTCATTCAGAACTCTTACAGCACTTAGAAATCACATTATTCTCAGCCTAAACAGCTACCTTGCCATCATTTCTTACCATAAGGTGATCTTACTTTAAACTCTGGCATTAAAGCCAGTGGGTGATCGAAATTCCTTCAAGAACTGTTAGGTCTTTGATAAAGATTTTCTAAAAGATATAATCATTATTAGTAGCAATCCTAAAAGTATGTAGTAAAATATGTGATTGTGATACTAATTATTTTACTCAAACCCTGCTTTTGTTTAGGAGTAAAACTTCCTTCCTCTTTTAAATACTACAAAAAATCATATTCAAAATCATGTTAGAAATGAAAATATGTATGTGTTAGTTAAATGCAAAAGAAAACATGAATGTGCGGGTGTTACAAAGCAGAGCAGTGAGCCCCTCAAATCCAGTCCCCGCCCCAGCGTCCCCACACCAGCGCTCTGCCACTGTAAGGCAGTGCTAATATTTGCCCGGCTCACTTCTAATATACATCAGCATCAGGAGTGTGTTTTCACTGTGCTGTCGCAAGCCAGAGAAAATATTTGCCTCCCTCACTCCTCCCTTCCCCTCCTCCAAAAGCCCCTACCTCCCCCAGCTCCACCAGCTGCCGCCCCTCCCAACTTCTCCAGACACACATCAGCGACCTCCCCCGGTAGATAAATGCTGAGTGGATTTGCTTAGCAAATTGTTACGCAGCCTAAAACAGCGAGACTTGTGTGGTAAAGATACATGTAAATAGTCAACGGGCAGAAAGGGATTTTCTGTGATGGCCGACCATTAAAATGGGGCTCTCCGGCACCGAAGGGTGTTATTGGAAGGGAAACCCTACACGACTCTACAGAGACCACTCCTCCAAGCAGCTCCATGAGGTGGATGGACCACTAAGACTTCACTCACACACAAACACAGACACGCATTAACACTCAACGACCGGCGTGTTTGGCTTCTCGTTTCCCCCCCAGCTTGTGAAGTATCATGACATAGCTGGAGCCAGCCCCATTAAGGTAGATCTTAAAGCAAACATTACGGTGTCATCACACCATTTGAGAGCTCCCCATTCACAGAATATCAAAGCCAGAAGAGCTGTCACAAGCCTACATTAATCAATTTCAAACTGAACAGAAAATTGTTTCCTACTTCTCCACCCTTAAAGGCTCTGAATTAGAGCAATCTCAAATCCTCTGGAAAAAGTATTCACCTCAGAAACGCCCGAGTCAGAAAAAAAAGAGAGAGATGGCAAGAGGAGGAAAAGAAGGGAAAGAAAGAAGAAAAGAAAAAAAGTCAGGGTCTAATTAGAAGTAATTACAGCCTTTTCATTTCCAACATGATGAAATAATTTGATTCTTTTTAAAGAAAGGGGTCTGGTTTGCCTCAACGCAGACAAAGCGCCCCTACGTCGAGAGTTGAGAGCTGTAGCAGGACAATGGCGGTCCTTCTGAGAGCTGAGCGTCACACGGGCCCATAAATCATGCCAAAGGTAGGCTTCAGACACGGCTATTTGACTGTGCCTCGCTGATGGCCGCCATGCAGGGGTGACCCACATTAGCAAGATAAAATAAATATGGGCAATGGCAGCACTGAGATGGAGGAGAAGTGGCATGTTAGAAGGAGAAAAGGGACATACGTCACCACAAAAACACTTGGGCCTTCCACGGCATATCGATCAAGGAGCAAGCAATTCAATCTGTAGCTACAAAGTAAGAAACAAAGCTGTATTTAGCTTCTTCTACAGGAACAACTCCTATATGAATAAGTTCTAAAAGACCTGAGTAGAGTTTTAAAAGTGATGAAGATGGAGCCGAGGAGAATACGTTTCATCTGCAGGAGGAGACAAGCAGGGAGGGTGTAGTTAGAGAAGAAAAGAGAGGAAAGAGAAAGAAGGATGCTGGGGCATAATTACAAGCATAATGCAGATAAATTAGCATAGAGAATAAAGGCTTTAAGTTTGTCTCTCTCTCAGGCATCCTCCCAGAGGTTCTCCCATTGGAGGAGCTAAGGTAAGAAACAATTCGGGCTAACTTCAGCTCCTTTTCATCTTACTAAGGACAAAGCACATTTAGGGCTTTCACAGCTTAAAAGGCCTCCTTAATCAAAACCAACTCTTTCATGTGTGTTCAGCAAGAAAAAGAAGAGACTCCTGTTTCCAAAGGCTAACTAGATACGGACTATGAGAATCTCGTCTCAAGTTCAAAACTGAAGATATGTTGAGTTGAAGAAACAGAAAGGAAAAAAAGACTTTATTAGATAGATGTATGCAAGTACATCAATCAAACACTGGGCCTGGATTTTACTAAAGAATTACACTGAATAATCTAGATTTTGTGTATTTAAAGGGTTTAAAAAGGTTTTCTACTCTAGAAAACAAGAATGGTAGAAAAGTATCACATAAAAAAACAATCAAAAATATATTTAGATTCTAACTCGGTTCCAACATTTATGAAAAAACAACTAGTTTTTACTAACTAGAGTAACCATGTGGTAAAGTACATTTTAGTCCCTATATCTAATTAAAACACTGGACTGAAATTAACTGGAAAAAATACAATTCAACTAAAATAAATCTAAATAATATCTGGATGTTTGAATAGAACTCTTTATATATAATTATTTACCTTCCATTATATTATAACCCGTATTCCCCCAAATGAATAGAAAATGCAAAGAATAAAAATGTGTCATATAGATAAAATTGTTAAAAAAGTTTTAAATGTTGTCAGACAAGTGGTCAAAGGAGGAAAAAACACCTCAGACAAACTGAAATAATGCAAACTGTAGGTGAGCAGTTTAAAATGGGTTACCTGGTTCACAAGTTACACTAATTAAATTAACAAAGACGTCATTCTAATAACACAACATCTAGAGCAGTAATCTGGTTCCTTTGTGTATTTTAGTAACTTTATGACTACATTAAAAGAGAAAAAACTTGCACACGCAGCAGTTTTCACTTCAAAATTCTTGAATTTGGTCTTATTACCAAAGTAAAAAACTGAATATCGTCACACATCAGTTACAGTCAAAGAGAACGTGGCAGCAGGTTGACTGGAGCTAGAGGAGGCCAAGAGGAGAAACGGAATACTAGCAGTCCTGCTCAGGATCAGCAGCCTGCCTGCAGCCAGCTTGGAGCAATCTCCTCCGACTCTGACAATCAATAGAGCTGAACCGCTCCCTCGGGCCCAATCAGGGGCCAGAGGGTGGCCCCGCCGTGTCCTCCGGGAACACACCGGGGACACCCTCTCCCACCAGGGTAAATAACAAGGAGATAATATAACCTGAAACTGTTAATGGTTCACTGTGTTTCAAAGAAAGAAGGAAGGTGTTTTACAGACCACTGGTAACACTTAGGAAATATATGTAATAATCATGTAATGGTCATACATTTACTCAAGAGTTCCTGCAAGTTTAATTGAGCTGAATTTAAGATTTTTTAACACCATTATGATTCAGATTCAAGACTGGCATGAATTATGAGAAATAAGCTTCTTTGGAAGTAACAAACTTTAGCTCTAAGTCCCCAAAATCAAAATCAAAAAATCTAAATTCTGGGAACTTCTAAGATATTTGAATATTTTTCTGGACATTTACTACCAGACAACACATTTAACATATGTACTTTTAGTGTAGCATTATATTCCTCAAAATTATTATTGTTATTCATATTATTCCACAATAAACAAATATGTACTACTTTGCTTTGACCTAAATACTGTTGTTAGATTTTAAACATTGGATAAATACTGTAGTACATTTTGGGGTTTGTTTGTTTTTTTGTCTGATTTTGGTATAAACAATTGTTATGATAATAACCTTAAAACTCCTATAATACTCAAAAAATGATCTGGCAAAATGTATGTTTATTTATTTAAGTCTACTGGGCTTCTATATGTTTGTTTGGTAAATGGTCAAAATTGTTCTTGGAAAAATTTAATAGAACATTTCACAAGCCATAAAAATTAGGCGATATGTAGACATAAAGTTCCCTCCCCCAGCCCTA
Source organism: Callopanchax toddi (assembly GCA_006937965.1). Classification (NCBI taxonomy): domain Eukaryota; kingdom Metazoa; phylum Chordata; class Actinopteri; order Cyprinodontiformes; family Nothobranchiidae; genus Callopanchax; species Callopanchax toddi. The sequence goes on from SSNR01000076.1 coordinate 1,699,153, forward strand.
ACACACCTCCTCACACAACCCAAGTTTCTTATTTTAATGGTTTTTGGTCAATGGAAACAGCTTTTAGCCAACTGAAAGTCAAACCTTGTTAAATAAAAGCTTTCCCAGGATGAAAGCGCTGGTAGTGGATATCGCAACAGCAGTGTTGGTTTTAATTCCCCAAATAAAATAACTACAAACCGTTTTCAGAAGCAAAGCAACTGAATCGTTTGAAGGCTGAATGCATGTTTATAGATTCTTTACAACAAGGCTGCTGTACTGCTGCATCATGGGACTTACTTATGCAACTTACTTAAAATCCTCAGACAGAAATCAAATGAAAAAAGATGCTGTCAGCGTACTTCTAAAGGAAAATAAAATATGGAAGAAGAAATGAACAAGCATTCAAATTTAAGACAAGAATTTGGATGTAGCCATTACTTCTGGTCTAAAATCTAGATTATAAAATTCAGGACTTTTTCAAACTTGTTGCAGTTTTATGACTATTCTGGGTGAAATCTTTGGATTTCTGAGGCTGAGATCTTCTTCTATAAACCTCTTCTTTCCATTTCACTTCATTTCTTTCTCATCCTTCCTCCCGCAGGTTGTTCATCTTACTCTGTCAGGATCTTCCAGTTTCATCCTTTTGCTACATTAAATAATTTGCAGTTTGCAGAAAGTCATGCAGATGTGAATCTCTGTCACATCGCGTTAGACTATCCGGCCTTTTGTTGCGTCACTCTCTGCAGGTTCTAGTCAAAACCTGGAATCACTGGGTGAAAATATGTTGTATGAAAAGTGATTTTTGCCTACAAGATGATGTTTGACCTGTCAGAGAAATATACCTCTTGTCTGCACAGCTTCACGTTGATCTGTGCGTATGTGTGCATGTGTGTGTGTGTGTGTGTGTGTGTGTGTGTGTGTGTGTGTGTGTGTGTGTGTGTGAGAGTGGGGAGGGGTATGTCTGTGTGTATCTGTGTCTGATTCCAAGAGAACCGGAAAATAAAAGCAACAGAGATGATGGAGGTCAGAGCCCCCTTTCATGCTTACAATCATAGCAGAGGCCCCATTGGGCGTGTAAAGCTGAGCTGAGCATCTGTCTGTCTCTTCTCTCCTTTCCAACCACACACACACACACACACACAATCTGAGATATAGACGTAACTACCCGTGCAGGCTTTCCCTTCCTTGCCTCCCCGTCCACCTGGCCGTTTGATGATGCCTCACTCGCTCATGACAACGCATCGATTTTACTTCTAACCGCCGTGTAAGCCGTCCGCCTGGAGAAATCCATTAGGGCCAAACAGTTCTCATCCTCCCATTGAGTGACAGCCATGACAGCCCCCCACCCCCAATTGCCTCATTGCAGACTGACAGCTCTGCACTCAAACAGGCCTTTTACACAGCAGCTCTAATAGTTTAAAACGCTTACCATTACCAGACACCGACACACGGGGGCCAGATAGTGGCCAGGAAGGAGAAATGGCTGTTGGATGTGAGGTGTTTTGGGCAGGACAGCGTCTGATAGCAGCCACGACTCCCCCCTGCCTTCTCTTGCATGCCTGCATACAACATGTCCGTTCCCTATCATTTTCTAACAGCAGCTATCTGGAAAGGCTCTCACGAGGGGGAAATCCTTGATCTCTAGACCAACCTGCCCTGCATTTTCTGTGAAAAACTAACCGGCATAAAAACTACTATTCAGACCCTCCACCACTGAGAAGTAAACCACTGACAGCTGTAACAGTGAGACGTTTATTCACCCTTTTTGACCATGACCCCAAAGATCAGCTTACACCTTTGGTAAATTGTGCTTCCAAGGCTACCACACAAGATATGAATACGTTCTATGTGTGCAACAAAACTGGTAGTTGTGCTTCTAACGTGTAGAGTGCAATTTATGAATGCATGTGTGATCTGTTAGGGCATTACTTGTGACCACCTTTAAATCTGAAGGTGAATAGCTGTAAATTGAGCTAATGAAGCCATTTTGCTGGTTTGAAAAGATACGCTTTGTGTTAAAGGGCATTTTGAAGTGTGTTTTGCTGTCTAAAACTTAAATCGTATAGCGTACAAATTGTAGGATTTTGGAGCTGTTTTAGGATAGCAGCACTGGAGATGGATCCAATCAGACATTACACTTTTGTACATTGTCAAATGGACCCAACTCTGAAGACCTCAATTTTTTATCTCCTATCATTTTAATGGACACATAACTAAGATGCAAACATACAGACAAAACAACTAAGAACAAGTAGACACTTTGTTTCAGGCATTAAAGGTGCTCTAAGTAATCTGAAAAAGAAATTAGCATAAAACATTTTATTCATGCCTCTTAACAACGTTCTAACATAGTATAGCCATAAATATATTGTGGCGATAAAAAAAAACACAAAAGAAATTAATAAAGTGGTTGTCTCAGTTCTCTAAAAACCTCAGCCAGTCACACATATCGGACCGAAAGCAACTATTGGACGATCCGGCTGTCTGTCTGGCCGAAGCGCCTCACTTCCGCACTGCTTGGATCCTCCGTTCATGGGCGCCGGAGCATTTTGCAGCAGAACATCCCGGAAGTGAGAGAAGGACAGAAATATCCTGATTCAACACACCTGAATCATTTGTTGAATTACATCTTCAGGAAGTCCTCAAGTTTTACTGAAGCTTGTTAATGAGTCACTGATTCAATTCAGGTGTGATGGAGCTGAGAGACTTCTAAAACATGCTGGACTTCGATCCTTGAGGACTGGAGTTTGACATCCTTGATGTAGAGGATTATAATAGCGTTTGCATTAACCATCTTAAGATTATCAAAGTAGAACAAACACTATGATTTATTTATATCATCAACTATGCTTAAGTTACGCTCATAGTGGAAACTAATGTATGCATTAATGTGGATTTTTGCAAACAAGATCCAAACAGTTGGGTCTTGGCTACACTCAAACTAGCCATTAGCTCATCAGTCATATGGAATGTAAACTTTATTTCTCCAAACAAAGGTTGTCCAGGAAGCTATAGAGTAATTAATTATAACTTTTACACAGAAACACATTTCAAACTGACTAAAATATTCCTTTAAGGCCACTTCATTTGACTGAATGACTGCAGAGCTGGATAAGACATTTATATGAAGCTAATTTCAGCCTGAGTATTTGTTGTTTTAGCATCAATGTAGTCAGAAAAAAAATCCAAACAGGCATGAAAATGAACCAAGAGCTACATACAGTATATTCAGGTTTCCAGCATTTGAGTCCTGACTTGTTAAACTCTGATCTTTTGACGTCTTCTGATATTTTTTCCATATAAAAAAAAAAACCTGAGAAAATCCTGTTCTGATTGTTGCATTAATATTCTCAGCATCAGAAGCCAACCTTCCTATGACTCATGTTCTCTATCTTAACAGCCACTCAGGAAGAAAAACCATGACCTCACATAAAAATGACCCCAGGAGGAAATTCAAGTGTCAGACACACACGGAGAAATATGCCCGAAAAGATGGGGGGAAAAGAAGGGGAGCTTGGAACAAGTACCCGGTGATTAATTAGCTAATAATTAAGTCACGGGGTAATATGCGTTTTTCAATTAATTAAATCTCGCCTTGGACCATAAATCAAGCGAAACTGTCACTGGTTCACAAATTAAATATATACATTTCCAAGCAAAAACACTGTTGATTGCGGCACTGCGGGGCTCATCAGGGAGGGGAGGCATGACGTGTGTGTGGCAGGCATCGATTCAGTCCAGTGCCCCAAAAAAACCCTTTGACAGGCCCACGAGTTCAAGGCATCCAATGTGCCAGAGGCGTCCTCCAGTCTTGCTCCACATCAAGCACCTCCTGCTTTCTGCATGGGACAAAGTGTCTGAGCAGCATTAAATTCTATAGATATATTTATGGAATGTTTTTTTTTTACTTCAGAATGAATTTGTTAGAGATGCAGTTTATCATCGACTGAGAGAACATCATGCATCCAGTTGGCCTGTTCAAAAAAAAAAAAAAAAAGTGGCGTAATATCTCCGCTTTTATTGCTCACAAAGGAAAATTCATTACCTCACATTTACAAATGCAGACGCCAATAGATGCAATCATTATCCAAAATATATTGTTTGTCATCGATAGCAGATGATGGTATATTTTTCTTCACGATGGTTCCGACGTTCATTTGCTAAAACGTGATGTAAAATGACAAAAGCAGACAAACACACACACACAGACGCACACACACACCTTTAAATTTCCATGTGACACGGAGACATATAATGAACAATATGAACCACTGCCGTCATTATCCTACACAGTGTATTTGTTATCACGGCTCCCATAATGAAGTGTCTGTTTGATGGTTAGTACAAAGTCCCATTGCTCAATTGCTTTTCATAAAATGGCATCAATATATCCATGTGGACAGGAACACACACACACACACACACACATACACACACAGAGACATGCAGATATGAAAACTTACAACTCAGATGCAATTAATCAGAAGTAAAAATGCTTGCATGTGCAGAGAGCAGCCCGGCATTATGTTACATTTAAATTAGCTCCAAAACCACGTTACCTTGACCTTTTTCTTTGAGAAAAATATTAAATCTTTAATTTTGTAGAAATAAATGATTACTATCTGTGCAGTAGCAAACAGAACCCGTAACGTCTTACTCCTGTCCGTGTGTAAATTCATTTCACAAACAGGAAAATAAATATTAGGTTGCAACTTTACATTTAAGTTGCTTACAGGTCACACTTCATTATCATCAGTTAGTTTGGAGTTCAATTGTTGGTTCAAAGTTGAAGCGTTTCACTCTTTTTTTAAAATGTGTATGTGTCTGAGTGGAACTTGGTTTTTGTCATAACCATTTTGCCCTTGGCTAGCATACTAATATGGCCTTGGGTTGGAATAAATTACAGCTTAGATTAGCAGGAAGGATGAAGAGGAGGTTTTATTTTTGGAAATTAGAATATTTGTTACATTATTAAAAGGGGGAACATCCTTTGATTCCTCTCATGTTTTTTTTTCTTTTCTTTTTACCCCCTTCGTCTTACTGAGATAGTCCCCAAACTGCCTACCTGTGTAAAAACACAAGTCTTCAGTGGATGTGAGCATGGCTCAGGGATATGAGAGCAGCGCGTCTCTCTCCTGTAGCCCAGCGCTCCGCTCCGCACGCCACACAAACTCAGAATTTACTGCCACAGCAAATTTCTCCCACCCCCTGCTCTCCCCGTTGCCTTCTTCATTATTTAATCAAATCTTTTGTTGAAGGAGTTTTGGTTATTAGGAGCTGAATGACAGCTATATGCTAATATAAACACACTAATTAGTGATAATTTAACTTTTTTCCACACAGCTTCACAAAAGTACGACTTTAACCTTAAATTTACTAAATATACGAGTAGATGAGTCAAATCTGGTTCAGGTGCAATAACAACTGTAAGGCTGACCTGACAGGAAAGAGAGAATAAAACGCTTCCCTTCGCTAATCTTATTTTCCTCAAATGATTTTATGACAAAGGAGCAACAAGGCTGAAACAGGATTAGTTTGGTGCGTCTGAAAGCATTTAGCCAAAAATTGACGATGTACTGATTTTATTTTAATCACAAAAGACCCTTTTAATTATTGCAGTAATTAGCAGAATATATGTGCCTTCACCTAATATTGATCTATATTGTCTGTACAGTTAGTGATTCAGAGGTCTCAGTATTGACTAGCAGCCCCCCCCCCTTCCCCAGCACCATCGCCAAACCTCAGCTACACACACACACAGACACACGTGCACGCACACACACACACCATCCCTTTGAGTTCCCCCCTCCACAGCCCTCTGCTAACCCCCCCAGGCCTTTGATATCTCTCCCCCTGTCTCTTCCTCCAACACACTGCTTCTCTCTCCTGCCTGCGGGTGCTTGTAGGGGTTGGTAGCAGGGTCACTCAGCATGTGTGCGTGTGTGTTTGTGTGTGTGTTGGGTGGGCTGTTTAGGCTGATGGGCCCCGAAAAGGACAGATGACCAGCAGAGCAGAAGAAACTGCAGAACTGAACAAGTCCTCCGTCTCTCCGTCACGTCAGGAGGAATCCGAGGCAGCGCGAGACACACGGCCTAAGTGTTGTGACGCCTAATTACCACCAACAGCAGCAGCAGCGCCCACAGTGGAGGAGCTGCTTCGGACGGACGGCCCTTTGTAGTTCAGTAGAGGGGTGTTGTAAGTTGGCTTTAAAAGAATGTTTGAAGTCGGGAAGTTTTTACCTTTCCCAAAAAGGTCCTTTTCTGACTCATCAAAACACCCCTCTTTCTTTCTCACCTTCCTCCCTTTGTCTTTGACTGTATTTTTCCCTTCTCTTTACTGAAAGTGTCACTTTGTCCTACTTTCTCCAGACAAGGTACCTTTAACAGCACCTCTAAAGACTCAGTGGGGCTCTCTTCCCTGTGCAGTGAGCACTGGAGTCTCGGTAGCTGTGTGGGTGGTGTACTGTGTGTGTATCACTTGATTTGCAGATTTTGTGTCTGTTCACTGAGGCTTCTGGAAGATTTCAATCCCTCATGCATTCCTAAATGTATAAAACCTCCTGTATTATTAGAAACAAAATGATTTGTGCAATTTTCATTACAAATAAAAAACAAAACACGCAGCTTTTTTTTTTTTTAAGTTCACATGCACTATAGTGCACTATCTATTCTGAATGGGGAGTGTGTAAACGGTCAGAGTGCATCACAGCAGAATGACGTGTTTTCTTGCTCAGAGGAACATTCCAGCAGAACCAGTCCTATGCCATTAGCTGTACAGCAAATACGATTTCACGGCATCCATTGAGTCCTTCACCAAGAATTTGTGTTGAGGCTTGAACCAGCGGAGCAGCAGGGCGATCACACTTTGGTCCATCTCATTTAGAGCTGCCATGCTTAACGCAGCCTCTCTCTCTCTCATACACACACACACACACACACATATATAGGGTGGTCTTGTGGGGAGAGGGGTGTGAGAGCCATGCGGGTGTTCAGTGGCACACTAATCAGCATGACAGAAAAAAATAAAGAGAGTCGGACTCCGTCAAAACATGTATGGCCCCTTAAACAGAGAGCTAATAAAAGAGCTAAAGCTGCTTGTCCTTTTCAGCTGAGCCCGCCTGATCACACACCAACAGTCACATTATCTTAATTCAGGGGATTCTTTTAAGTGTCTCCTTAAACAACAGAGAGAACGCTGCTCCGGAAAGACAAATGAGTTTACCAGTTTTAGCAGGGGTAAGTGCCTAAATCCAGTGCCATCGATCCCTATCTGGGTTATAATGATGCCGTGAGCTGCCACTGGAGCCCCCGCTAGTCGAAAAGGCTTAAAATATTACGGGCTGACGAGGGAGGAGAGGTGCGTTTGAAGGAAGCCACCTCGTCCTCTGCGCTGGTCAATACCTGCAGGCGCCACAAGAAGGGCATTCACACATGCAAATACTCACAAGTGGCGTGCCGACCTCCCAGTTTAAACGCGTATCGGTAAAGCTATGCATTCAGAACCCCTCTGACTCCACAGGAAAAATTGACTTTTTTTCTTTCCTAGGCAGGTTTTTAACCTAACACTTTAACCTGAATGTTAATGCACAAAGAGACATCATGTCCATTGATCCAGTGGTGTCGCCAGAGCTTCTTTAAATGTCTGAGGGGGAAAAACACAGGGGGATCATCGCTTTCACAAAGAAGCTTATTTATTATGTATTTAATGTTGTTTGCAATAGTATTTTGATGCAATTTATATAATGTATAGTTTTAACTGTACTATTTCAACTGGCTAAAACCTGAAGTACACTAAAACTCATTTTGATTCTGCAGAAAGTTTTGCAAAACACACACACACACACACGCGCACACGCACGCACACACACTACCTGCAACAGTGATTAGGACAAAGAAACTCCTCCAACCCTCCAGTGCAGCACATCCTGTCTCCTAATTATGGTTATAAAAAATAAGATAATAACAAGGATTAATAATACATTAAACACAACCAGAAGAAGAAAAAAAATCCCAGCCATAAAACATATGTATTTTTAATATGAATATCACTGAATCAATACCCTCAATTAGCAACAGCAAGCAAATTGCCAAGCGAGGCGTAATTACTCGAAGGTCAGTAGGTATTATTCACAGTCACTTTAGTTTACCACATTAGAACGAGACAGTGCGTCGGGCTAAAATTATAATTCCATTCCCATATCTGTCCTTTTCTGATTTAGATGGATGAAGAATAATTAACTCCTAATTATTCAGATCACTTAAGGCACTTTCTGGATCCACAAAAGCGATGCAGTCATGTCTGTCAGCCCACTTCAGCTGCTATCATCTAGAGCGATCCCACAACTTGACCAATGACAGAAAAAAATAGCAGATTAAAAAAAAAACACAGATCCGGCTGTCGGTCTGTGTCCTCTACACCCCCTCCTCCCCAAACCCCCTCCAGCTCCACCAGTTTCTACCTCAGAGGGTCTTAAAGAAGCACACTTCCTTTAAATTCACCCATATGCAAATTTGCAATGTGATTTGCATTTTAAAGTATTTAACTCCCCATATTTATTGGGCTCTGAGGCCTTGCTGATCATTGATTTATGTGCTTCCGGCAATCATATTTCCATATTTTGTGTGGTTTTTAACGACAGTAATAATTCAAATATGCAAAAAGTTGTTCTTTGAACGATATCTTTAATTATATCCTCAAAGCATCATTCCTTTTTGCTCCTTATTTTCCCCCTCTCCACCAGAGCTAAGATTGTCTTTAAATACTTTTTTTTTTTTTTAAAGCTGAGGAATCATAAATTAGACTTTGCAATGGGACATTGACGGTCAAAACTCCAGTCGGTTACCTTATGCACGAGGAGACGTCTTAGCATGTTTTGCCCATCTCCGGAGCCGCAAACAGACTCGAGGTGCTCTGCTGTACAGAGACCCGTGTGACCTTGTCCCCAAAGCCTTTTATTAATGCTGACATTCTTTCACCACAAATCCAGTCTCAGATAGTGAAATTCGTCTGTTATGCTCAGAAAAAAAAACCCACACATACAAGACCTTCCCCCTCTGTTTTGCCACTAACGCACAAACTTTTTCTGTCACCTCTTCTTATTAGAGTTGTCAGAGTCGCTGCATGCTCTTATGAAAGCCGTCACCCCTCCACATGATTAAAAGTGGCGGGTTCCCACCACCGTTTGGCCTATCAGCTTCACCGAGCAGCCGTCAAACGTGTCCACACTCCTTCCTGCCCGGATTCCCTTTGTCACCTCGGCACGGTGTGGAAACTTTATAGAATAATTGCTCACACATTCAAGAGCACGGGTGACTAATATATTAGATTAGTGATGTTTGGTTGCAAAGCAGGAAGGAGAAAGGGGGGGTGTTTCATTATCTTGTTCACTTGGTAGGCTGCTTAGAGAAAATACAGAGGCTGCACATTAGACCTCTGACAGTAATGAGCTGCACAAAAAACACATATATATACATTATTACTCTTATCATAATACAGCTTGGAAAAATCTAAAAATCATTTACATTAATGCAGTTGCAATCCACTCCAAATATATAATTATGTAGCAAATATAGGAATCATTATTCTGCAGAAGCACATTTAAAAAAAGGAGGGGGGAAAAACTGAAACATTTCTTTAGGATTAAGTTGAACAAAGTCTCATAATAGACTAAATTTAAATAAAAAAAACTAAATTATTTGGTTTCTAAATTATCTTTGAGGAACAAAAAAAAGCTGTAAATTAAAAGACACTATGTTATTAGTAAATTAAAGATGCCCAATTATTAGTTGCAGCAAATTCACTTATTGCTGCAACAACTTGAATTTTCTTAATCATTTGCATCATTAAAAACATTCAGTTGGAGCAATTCTTTTCACAGAGCCGTGGTTTGCAGGACGTGCAGAGGCTGAGCCAAACACATTACCACGGAGGCCCTCGGAGGTTGCATTTCACCCCAGTGTTTAACCATCACTGCTGAGCCTTGCACTGGGCGCACGCAACATATGCTCCAACCCCCAACACACACACACACACACACCCCTGAGAATCGCAGGAACACCACCCTCCACTCTGCAATTAAGCTTTGAGCTTCACTTCAGATTTCTGCACAGTGGCTCTAAAACTGATCACTGCGGATCAGAGTTATTAAACTTAATTGATTTAATGTAACACCCGCATGTGTGTGTGTGTGTGTTTATGCAATAAATGCACAGATATTACTAATACATACCATCCCTAGTGCAGAGCACATTTTTCTCCTGAAACTACGAAGAGTGAATGATAAAATCTGAACTGGTCATGTGACATTTGAATATGTTTTTAAAATAAATAGAGAAGCAAATTTTGACTTTAGGCATTAACCTATGAGCATTACCAAATGCTAAAAATCCCTGTAATGTATTAAAAATGTTTAAATTTCTCCAACATCTGTTCAGCATCCATTTAATCAAAATAAATGTTTTTTTTTTTGTTTTGTTTTTAGGGTCTGTAACGCAACACCCTGCATAAAGCAAATCAATTAGACTATGCTGAAAATCTCTCTTCTTGTGCAGCAGTGAAACAGAGTGTAAAACTATTCTCTCTGCCTCTCCAGAAAGGTTATCGCGTTGTATCTTATTGCCTTTACCTGCTCCCATTCACTGTGAACATGCACTGATTTGAATAAGTGCCGCTCCAGAGGCTCTCTTATCAGATCCCAGACGGGTGTGCCAACACAGCAGTATCAGGTACAAGCCATCTTTCTCTCTGCTGTCCCCCCCTCAACAAAAAAATAAAAAAAGAAGAAATGGATACCAAGAGAAACAGATGAAGAGCTGATGAAGGGTGGTGCTGCTTTTGGGTACCGTCTCCTGATAGTACAACAACTATATCACATCCAGGCTGGATGTGAAGGAGTGACCAGAAGAGGAAAGCAGTTAATCCTGTGAAACAGCTAGTTGTTTTTTTTTATCCCCTCAAACTTCTAGCGTTCATGATTTTTACTGTAGTTGTGATAATTTATATATAAAAATTATTCGTAGTTTGGTAAAAAACTAATTGTTGATTCGCTAATGTGCAACAATTATCCACCAAAGGCGTGATATTTTAAAGGTTTTGCTTCATTAATAGCTCGTCTTTCTCCCCACGTGGAGCCAAAGGAATACAATTCCCTTAAGATGAACTGGTTTCCAGTTTCACGTCGTTGTTTGCTTTTGCTCCGCGAGGAGAAAACACCATCTCGGGAAGGCGTCAGTTAGTGAGGTTAGTGAGGACGCTGGCAACGTGACCTCAGAAAATGTATCCTCCTCGGGTAGGTTAAACACACACGTAAACATTTTTGCTCACAAACAAACAAACAAAAAAAAAAGCACCGAGGCCATTTCCCCTGGTCCTCTTAACAGGCTAACCTGCTCTCTTCATTAGGGCTGCGGCGGGGACTTATCACTGTGTAGTCTTTGTCCTTGCTGTAATTGCCCTCTCGGCATGTCAGCCCACACCCATCCACCCACCACCACCATCATCATCATCATCGCAGCAGCCCCACACCCAGCCAGCCAGCATCAGCTCCCTCATGACAGGCCTGGTGAGACAGCGGAGTGGGAGCCTCTCCTGAGACCTGCTGATCGGCCCCTGAGCTCCACCGGTATAGAGAGGCTTGTCCTAGTTAAAGCAGCACCGGCAGGGACACCTCCGTCTGCCCTGCTGCAAGCCCAGCCTCCAACGTGGCTCTTTTATACCACACCAGCATTTAGTTACCCATTTCAAAGAAAAGATTTTGTTTTTGAAGAACTGGATGCTCTCTTTGGTTGCATCAATTTCTTTAATTATTTGTGGTATATGAAGAAATGTGGTTTATTAATAAACAGTTATAAAATGCAATTTAACAAACTCCAAGAAATTCAGGAACATTTACCTTCAAATTACAAACTAAATATTCCAGTATTTAAATACATATATGTGACTGTACATACATGTATATGTGAATGTAGTGTCACACATCTGAACTCAGGTTTCAACAGAACCAACAGAATTTTATCCAATCAGGATTTCCACACGCACACAGCAGGAAGTCACCTACTGCAAATGATCTCCGTGTTGGTTTCTAGCAAGTTGAATGGCGCCATCTAATGTTCAGCAAAAAGACCACAAGTACCACACAACTTCTATGGGCTCTGAACTGGACTTGGGGAAACTAATTAGTGTTCTGATTTTGAAGATGATTTTGCAGGACAGCAGGCGTGCTTTGAAATGACCGTACAAGTGGGCAGAGTGAGCTGGCTAATTTGAAATTTAACCGTAATAGACAACAAGCAATCGGTGTTGCAGCATAATCCTGACCTCCTGTTTGTTTTGCTGAATAAACAGAATAAGTAAATAAATGTTTCTTCTCCTTTTTTCTTCATGTGGTGCGTTCCTCCTTATCAAGCTCAACTTTTTTTTCTTTTTTCTTGAGTGGTAATCGATGTGTCAGCGTTTTCACGGCTGGCTGCAGGGGTTCAGACCCGTGCCTCAGCCTGGAGGGGCTCGGGCGGAACAGAGGTTAACGTGGTGTTGTGCCCGACAGAGCAAAGACAGGAGGGGTGACAAAAGGGGCTCGTACTTTTCAGGCTACATGTTCTCTCGTCTTTAGTGTGGGACTGAAACTTGTAGATTTGTGACTAGAAGGCGAGAAAGTGTCCCCCGTCTATTTCTACCCTCCGTCTGCCCCTGTCGGGAGGTTGAACACAGCTCTGTGGCAACCATGCTGATGAGGAGATCTAAGTGGCAGCCACTGAGCCTGACCTAACCTTTCTCGCCACCAAACACGACATCGGCTACAAGGGCCACAAAAGATGCAGCCAAACAAACGGCACGACACAAAGGACATGTGATGTGTGGTGTATCGTTTAATAACACTGTCATGGTTATTCTGAAATGTAAACACATTACATTAGGCGCAGTGTCCCTCTCATTAGACGCAGGGTGGATGTTGTGCAGCCCACCCTTGAATTGCATAAACAAACACAAAGACCCTGCTGCCTTTCTGCATCCTTCCAACAGATGCCATCGACGAGCCTCAGGAGTTTTTCTACAGGGGTGTTTTATGCGTCCCGCAGGGCTCAGAGACACTGAGATGTGGCTATGGCACACAGAGGATCCCAGTCAAGGACACAGGCAGCATCACTCACTCTGCCATTATTTGCTCATATTTAAAGCTTAGAAGGTGCAGGGGTTACCTGGGGGACTCTGGGTCCATGCACACACACAGAGAGAGAAAGAAAGACGAGTGATTTCAGAGGCCTACGGGTGTTCTGAGCACTAAAGGAGATGCAACACAGGCGAGGAGGGAGGGAGGATAAGAAAAAGAAAGGGGGTAAGACAGAGGGCTTTATATGTCAGCCCGGTTATACCAGCATTTTTACGGTCGAATATTTTTCCTCTTGTCAGAGCTGGGATAAGGAATCACCATAAGGTTGGGGAGCATGAATATTGCCCTTGAGGGTCCGCTGTGGCTGCTCCTGTTTATGGTTGACTAGCAATCAGCCACCGATTCAGGACCAGCAACCCCTCATCCATCCACGTCAGCAATTAATCAATTAAACAGGCGGTGGGGAGGACTGGAATCGGCAAGGTGTGTTAATACAATAGCCTGTTAAGGTTGATGTAATTTTATCACTAATGTCAGCCATTCATCACGGCTTATTATCTGTTTCGCATAGACGATGGTCAATATCGCTTCATAAATGTGAGAATCATGGGGATCCTGTGATATTAAGCCCAAAGGATGCCACTAAATAATGGGCTACAGAGCAAGAGGGCCAAATTTAACAAGTAAGCCTCCTCAAACAAGTAGAGTCTAATGTGAGTGAGTGTACGGCAGGAGAGCATGCATTTCATGCTATCTCAGTAGATCTGCAACAGAAATAGACCACGGGAAACAACCATCTGATAGCAGTACCAGTCCATGGTTGATCAAATATTCTCCCAGAATAATCTTATTGGCTTCAAAACCCTACTTTTGATCTTTGCTGACCTTGTGACCTGTTCAGAAACCACAAACAAGATTTGAAGAAAAAAAAACTACTTGAATGTCAATGTACTATCAACAGGCCTTCTATTCTAGTACTGAAGGCAAGTTGGTGTTTATTCGACTAATGTGTAAATAGATGGTGGCGTGTAGGCGGAAGACCTGTCCGCGAGCTTCCCTGGTATGAGCGTGTGTGGGCCAGACAACATGTGATACATGAAGTGAGAGTGGTACTTGGCGCGCTGATTGATACAAGGGCTTGAATCCCCAACACAGTGTTTTGGACTCAAGCCTCTGACAGCTGACAGTTTGCACTAACATTTTGTAACTTCAAATGTCACCATTTTTTGGGCCAAAAACACTTTAAAACTTCAAACAGTGTGGTTTGTGCCAAAAATGTTGTCTAAGCATGGATAGAGCAGAGTAAGTCATTACATCCAGACAATAAACAGTCAATAAAGCATGCAATTGTTTTAGGATGTTTTGTTAACTTTACAACTTATTTATATTATCAAGCTGTATTCTTGTTTGGCCTAGAGAGATCAAACCCTTTAAAAAGACTGATTGTGGGCTCGTGCAGCTCATTGAAACAGAATAAATGGCACTGGCTCCAAAAAAAGAGCTCCATTTGACTTAACAATCATAATTATACTCTATGGGTAATTATTTGGGATCCGGTCAAGCTGGTACACTTAAGGGCTTTCCTCAGACAGGGGAGCATAGTGTTGATTAATTCAACAATAAACACAGCATGTAATCAAAGGAACTACAACATATCCATCATGTCGATTGGACAGCACGAACTGGCTGACATCCAGCTCTGAGCAGAAGGCCGGAACCTGCTCCGAGTATCGGTATAATGCTACTAACAGCTTCAGTCAAACACAAAAAAAGCCCTCCCTCCACCCGGGCCAACATTTCTCCAGCACTCCCAGCAGGTACATCAGCTCAATTATGATGATGGCAATGAGTGATTGTGTTTTACCTCTCCCACGTTGCCCAACTAAGTCTGGCCATCACAATGAGCGAGATGGAGGAGGAGAAGCAGAGGGAGACAGAGACAGAGATAGCGGCGTCATCTCCGGTGAGCTACAAGCGTACTAGATGCCAGTCTCCGGAACGGTATCAAACATCTCGGTGGCAGACGCGGCATGAAAATAATCTAGACCTACAGGAAGTCAATTAAAAAGTGCCAGGGGAGATTAAGAGCAGCGTGACAGCTTTTCGTCAGGCCACGGGTTTGTCTGAGAGAAGCAGCGTGTTGCGTGTCTGCGGTGTGAGTGGAAGGTAAAGTATGTGTGTGTGTGTGTTGGTAGCAAAGACAAGTTGGAAAGCAGGCTGCGGTGGCAGCGGCGGGAGGAGACCGTTGCTGAACACTTTTAAAAGCCCTCTCATGAATATTAAAATGGCCCTTGGCAGTCGGCAGCTCCGCCACAAGTTTGCAAACCAGCGTAATGTGTCTGTTTGTGTTGAGAAAGAGCTCAGCCTGGATATCAATTAAATCAAGCGTTGTCACTCTGATGGTCCTCTCAATGGAGGGACAGCCCATTCCCCTCCACACATCAACTCAGCTTTGTGTCAACCATCCATCTCTCATCCCACCCCCCACCCCCCGCCCCCACACACACACCGGTTACCATCTTTATCAGCGTCGGCACACTCTCCTCTCCTCCCCTCCTTCGTTCTCCCTCTCTTTTCCCTCTGTCTCTCAAGCAGCCGGTAACTGAAAGCACAAATTACTCTCCCCTCCACCTTTAACTCACACTAAATCTTTCGCCTTTTCCACTTTGCTGAGCCGGGATATTTTATTCCTCCATCAAATATGCATCCCATTAATTAAGTTAAATTACTCCTGACTGCCAAATATCCCCTGCCCCAATGGGTGTCAACACAGAAATGCATGGCTGTGAACCCACAATGACACGGCCCCAACACTTTAAACGTGAGTTACAGCCCCTCCGTAGCTCCATCCACGGGTAGATCACCAGACACTTCGGGCTGCAGGGATTAAGCGCTCCTTCCCCTCCACCCAGCTTTTTAATAAAAGCACAATGGATGACACTCGCACTTCTGACAAAGAGCGGACTGATATTTTAATTACACCCCTTTTTTTCATCTGCCTCTCTCTTCATATTTTAATTGCTGTTGTTAATCACTCATTAACTTCCCTCCCTTTATTTTCTTTCCTCCAACATTATACCTATGACATGATTAGCTTTATACAACGGTGGGTTCAGCGACTTTTTCAAAATTATTCAGCTACTTCATCGGACAAAGTGTGCAGTTCCTTTGTTTTGAAGACGGAAAGTCATTTCGCTCATACTCAGAGAAATAAAAGGACAAAAGTAGTTTAGTTTCAGAAAAGAAGCTACTAAGATCATGAACAGAGACAATAGCCTCTTAACTTGAACAGTCCTCAAGAGTTGTATAACCCATAAGCTTTTGTGCTGCGTCGGCTCCCTGCTTTAACACCCGATTTTGCTGTTTAGCGTCTAGACCGAGTGTTTGTGCCGCTTTGTCTTTGATTAAAGGGAAATGGTTTGATTACGAAGCCCTCAGGCCGCCGTTGTGGGCCCACAACAGAATATGAGATTGTTATTAAAACCTAATGGGACTGATGTGCTGACAGAGATTTCTCTCCTTGTCTCTGGAGCTCAGAGGTGCTGAGTAGAGTCCTATTCAAATTCTTGAAAAGTATCCTTTCACCACTATAAGACTGACGGAGCAAACACACTATTTCCCTCAAGTACTTGTGCTGTATAATTTGAAACATAAATTTAATAACATTCATAGCCTCTTTGCTCAGTATAACACTTTACAACACAAACTTAACTAATGAAGCCATATGTTTGTGCTTTCTACCGCCGAGAGTTACCTGTAAGAACACATGACTTATGATTACATAAAGCCAGGCAAATCCGCTTCGAGACCAGGGATAAAAAGTGAGAACCGGCCAGTGGATTTGCACTGATTCATCAGCGTTGTCTGAATTTCTTTCCCTTCTCTTTTGCCTTTCTCCGCGTGTACAAGCGCGCCTGTGTTAGAGTGTGTTTCTATTGCAAAAAACATTAATTTTACAAACATCAGCCCAAGGCTACTAAACACATCCAATCCATTATGCCGCGCTTTATCGTGTTATGGGGGGGTAACGGGCTGTAAAGCTGTCTCGGTCATAAAGAGCGATCGCAGAGCGCCAAGTCAAACCAGAACGCAGAGCTCTCCGAGCCATACGCAGCCCTCGTTATCATCAGAGCAGCTCCGTCACATACTTAACCTTTCCAGACCAGCCTTTCTGCATTATTTTCCCAATGACCTTTAGCGTTACTTATTTCATTCCCGATAATGGCGCACTAAATTTAGTTAAATGCATTAAAGGAAAATGTGTTTATTTTGGTGAAGGAGTCTGCATTGACTGACAAGGACCATGTTCCCAGACTGAGACTCTAAAGTCTCCCAAGCAGTAAACAGTAATACATCTTCCTGATAGGAAGTACCTGACTCTGTGTCTGATGAGGAGAAATTATAGTAGATGGAACAAGTAAGTAAAAAAGAAATATATATATATATATATATATATATATATATATATATATATATATATATATATATATATATATATTTAGATTTTATAGACACTTTCAGCATCCACTGAAGGGCAAAACTCAAGGGTCAAAATCTAAACGAAAACTTTTTTAAAGAACTTTAAAATTAAAAGCCAAAAAGAGATCTATTAAATTATCCTAAAATTGTTACTGAAATAGCTTAAGGTTAATTAGTAATAAAAGAAAAACAGTCCTGTAGTAATTCTGATGAGTGTAATATCCAGCACTGTTTTATATTGAAGGTTTTGGTCTTGACATCTGAATATTATTACAAAGAACTGACATTTCCCTGTGAAAAAAGCAACAAAGCATCAAAACTCCCTTTGAGCCCTTCAAATGGAAAAATGTTGTTGAAACAAAACTCAGGTTTGGTGTAAACCTAATTTGGTCTCAACTGGACCAAATGCAGACTGAGAAGAAATGTTCTAGGACTACAAAGGCAGTTTAACGTAGCCAATCAGTAAACGTCCTCACCTTTAGGCAGAGACATAAGAATACACAACACGTTAAATAAGCAGGTCTAGAAGTGGACTCTTCACGTCTCTTGTTCTCTTCTTTTTTGGTTTACTTTCTCCCCCATCCCTCTTTCTGTACCCTTCACTTCACTTTCAGGCTCCGTGTCCAATCAACCATAAAAATATTCTAATAAAGATTTTGGGGGTTATATTTAAACAAAAATCAGGAGGAGTTTTATAGCAGTGGCTGTAACCTCTCACCTGAAACAGCAACACTGTTGGGCTTGTTTTTGGCACTCAGACATTATTCTGTTTGCTCCACAGCCGGACAGGACACGGGGTTTAATAAATAAATAAATAAAAAGGACATTTTACTTCTCAAATTGATGAAAAAAGTAGAGCTCCTTTAATAAATTAGGGTTTACTTTTGAACCCTCTGTCTTCTGGAAGGGATTGAGTTAAAACATCCAACAGCAGTGAGAGACACATTTGGTGAAATAAATCTAAATATTACATTTTGATATATAATATAAGCATGTATATAATAAAAGAAAACCTTGTTTGGTTGACTTCCTATGCATTGCTTCTGCAGTCACCAATAAATGAAGAAAACATAAAAGGCTTCCAGTTTTAATGTTACTTCAGTTTTTTACCAATCCTGTCCAAACTTAATGTCTGTTACTGGTTGAACTTGCTGAATTATTTGGAGCATATTGTGCTTTTATGTCTAACAGTAACCTAAATGCATTATCTATCTAGGAGCTGTAGTATCACACGAAACAATCCCTCAGCAGCCTGCAAGGAGCAGTTTCTTTCACAGCCTTGCTGTATGAGCAGAGGGGGTGGCTTGAAGGGATCTTAGCAAAATCGCTAATGTACGTGATGATTAAGTGTAACTCAAATACCGAGTGTGTTGTTCATGGGCCTGACAGCCCGTAATTTGGTGTATTATATTCTGCGGTTTTAATTGCACGCCACCAACGTGTCCCTCTGACACGTTATGAAGCGATGATGTACAATTATTTCGGGGCGGCAGGGAGATCAGCGGAGTGACATTATAATCATCCTCATAGGGATCCCTCTCTTCATCTGCAACAACCATTAATGTTTAAATGGGAGGAAGGGAAGGGGAAAAAACATAAAAATAGTTCTCAGGGACTTCTAACCAGAATCTGTTTGAGGATTACAGAGAATCATGTCAGAGGAGAAGGAAAGGGGTGTGGACAGACAATAGAGAGGCTGAGTTAAGTGACGGCTTTCTCTGGATAAGCAGCGAGCTAAGATGCTACTCCACTGTCACTGCTGGGCCTCACACTACTCATACAGGCCCGGGCATTAAGGCACATTACAGCGGATGAGCCACGCAGGGCGGAACTGATGGGCTATTCTGGGAACAAACCAGACAATCTCACAAGACGGGGGACATAAAAACCCTGACATCAGCCAGCCCTATCCTGTTAACAGTCAAATCACACACACAACATGAAATCATGACTCTATATATACCCTCTCCAACACTAAAGTCAAGGATACTAGAGGGGGTGGGAGGAACACAATGCAGCGTCCTCCACGCAGCGCATGAAACTTTTGCGCTCTGCAAACTTTTTGTCTTGGCAGAAAGATGTGTTTTTTAAAGCTTTGTTCAAATTTCTCAAGTGACACTGGGAAAGGGGCAGCTCGTGACCCATAATCATAAAAAGCCGGTCCACATGAGGACAATCCACGTCCACGGGAGTGTTACAACTTGCGAGGCGTAAGCTGAGATATTAAACCAATGCTTCAAAGCATTTAGACTGTTTATCCATAATTTAACACTTACAACAGCACTGGACGTCCACTGCATCTTTAGGGAGAACAAGAGAGCGGGAGCAGGAAATGCTGAATCCACGGCCTTTCTGCTCGATGATGGAGGAGAGGAAGAGGAGGCTCATTAAGTAGCCAAGCCCCACTGTGGTCAAAACACGCCAGGAGGAAATGCAACAATCTGCCATCCGTTTTTTTTTCTTTCTTTTAAACCAATTAAATTTGAGAAATCTTATCTTGCATGCTAACAGCCAATTTGTGTTTCTCTGCTGCTTTTAGACTTCAAGTATTCTTTATAGGCAAATTAAGACAAATACGCCTTTTCAAACATAAAGACAAAAGGTAAGCAGACCAACATGTAAGGACGGCAGACAAACAGATGTGGAAGACCTAAAAGAAATGGCGAGGCGGACGTGAAAGCCGATAAAGTGGTAGGAATCGAGAGCGAGACGCTGACCAACACACTCAGGTTTGATTGGCGGTGTGGTCAAGGGTCCCAATCTGTCGTGGCCTCGCATTTGCATTTCTTAATTAAATGCCAAAACAATATGATCTTTAACTATCAACAACTCCCCCTCGGCTCCTGCACAGAGAACAGCGGCAGTGAGCTGGAGCTAAAGCGAGGTGGACAGCAGACGTGCAGCACATCGAGGCAATCTTCCAAGCTGAAAGTTTAACAACTAAGACAAGGCAATCGATGGAAGTGTGGAGAGATCCTTCCTTTTTCCTTTTTAAAGGGAAAGAAATGGAGGAAACTGCACACAAACAATGTGCTGAGACGAAACAAAAAGGCAGTAAACTCAACCCAGAAACGCCGTGCAACACCGAGGCCAAGAAGCACAAAAAGGAAGAACGAAACCAAAATGCTGCGCTGTAAAAAATGGGAGCTTAAACATAGCGTTGTGTTAATTGACGTGATAAAGTGTGATTACTTGCATAAATAAAAAATGTAAAAGAATCCTGCAAAACATTTTTTTTGGGTTAAGCAAAAATGTTGCCCCATCATTAGTATCTGCAGGAGAACGCAAAGCTTAATCGCGCCATAATCTCACTTTTCTAGGTCACCCTTAAAAAACAAAACGGGTAATAACATCACGCATTATACCTGATCCATGGCCATCCATTAGTAGCATGCTTCGGATTCAGATTAAGGACGTATCAAACGTGAAAAAGTTTGGGTAGAGGAGCGGGTTATGTGTATGTATTGCTCTGGCCTTAATGAGGTTGTTTCTGGGGGTTTTCTTTGTGTTTGCTGCTCTTTAGTCAAGAGGAGGGATGGCCTGGTGATCAGTCAGTCCTGAAAGCACACACAGGGCCGATTTGTCACCGGTGGCTGGCACTGGCAGCACGCAGCTCCTACAGCCGCATGATTTGTGAAACCAGAGGCTGTATTTAGTAGTCCCATTTAAAAGCATATTGGAGAACTGTTCCGATTGTTTGTGTGTGAGTGTGTGCGCGTAAAGCTCGACACTTGGTCAAAGCCTAACATACAGTATTTGCTGCACTTGGGAGAAGGGGGTTTTCAGCTTGGGAGGGGGGGTTGTGAAACATGATCCTCTCCTCTCATTAAGGGAGAAGCAGTGTTCAAAGCAAAGCTTGTTTGCTCCTGCTGTAATATGTTTGCGAACATCAGCGGGAGCAAATAAACACATTTGGAAGAACAAAATCCGCCTGCAACTGAACTAAACGGATCGGTTCGCACAGAATCACACAGACGGAGAAACTAACAGCTTTTTGTGTACCTGCAGAAGCTTGATGGCAAAAAAAAACAAAAAAAACTGAAAATCCCACAATTCTCTTTATTCCCCGACTGCGTGTTAAACAGCTTAACACGTTTATTTGAACACGGCAAGGCTGTGAGGAGGTCTACCACGGGAACGCACGGAGCTGAGCACAACATATGGTCAACATGTAGGGGGTACAAGGTACCGTGATAACAACCATACTGCAGAACTACTGGGTATTTATAGCCTCGTGGTAACCTACATAAACTTCCAATTAGGATTATTTGTACAGCTGGCAAAATAAACTCTTTCACCTTATGTCTTGAGAGAAGTTGACTAGGAGCCTTACATTTGTCTTTAAAAAAAGGCCAGCCAGCACACATTCAGGTTATCGGTGTAAGTTGTGTTATTTTAGGGCTGCTGTGAGAATCCTATAAAGAACTATGGCAAATGTTTTAATTAATAAACATCTGAGTGTGACGGGGTTTATTTTTTTAATGGCAATCGCACAATTTTCAAAAACACATCTGCTTCACATAAACAACACACCTCTTTTTTATTTCTCTTTCAGGTGGCCGTGCAGGATTAAAGATTCTGTATTAGCCAAAGATGAATTCAATCTAAAATGGGCTATAGGAGAGGTGGTTAGCTCTAGATTCATTTAAGAGGGAAGGGAAACAGCAAACTGGAGCAACTTCTGGGTTTCTACTATTTCACTGGGTTTTGACTGTTAGTGACAAGTTGGCAACACAAAATAGCAAGAAAATAAAAAGTTTTCTGTTGGAATCACCCTGAATTAGTACTTATGACACTTTTAGAACAGGTTTTATAAATGGCCCAGTTACATATAGGAAAAGACTGAATTACTGACTCATGTGAATGGTCTTATCATTTATTCAGCCTTGATTATGTCTCAGTTTGTTCACAATGTATTCTCATTTTCTTCACATATTGTTCACCAACCATTTCCAAGGTTTTCTCGTGTTTCTCACATTTTCAGAGTCAGGAAAACCAAACAGAGGAATTCGAGATGGGTTCCACATGTTCACGACTCTGAAACTATTTTAAGAACAAAATTCCAGATAAAGGCCCTGAGACTGACACAAGAAAATTGAGAACCCTCGTAAATGATTGAGACACTTTGTCATCAGGCAGTTTGTCACCAGAAAGGAGCTTCGGGCTGCAAAAATCAAAGTTCAACCAAATTGAATGAGCTCAGTTCACGCATGGTTAGAACCATTAAGCTGAACCTTTGACTTACTTCATTATAAACTAAAAACATTTCCTGACCATAAACGTGCTGCTTATCATCTAAAAGCCAACTTCATGGGTCTGAATCTGTATTTTAGTGAGGGATAGAAAGTATGTGACATTATTATGAAGACTGTCTTCTGTAATGAACTGAACCTTTCTGCCATCAGACTTTAAAGTTTAAGTATGACTCACTGATTTTTGTCACTTCTGTTGCTCTTTAAAAAGTTATGTCCCCAACAAACCCCAGATTTGTTTCCAAAGAGACTTTCCAACCACATTTAAAGACTCTGGTCCTTGGAACTCACCCACATATGTCACATTTGTACTCTCGCATGCCCAGATGTCTCTTCACGTGGTTCCTGGCGTCTCCCAGCTGAGCAGTAGCAAACTTGCAAATCTTGCACATGAAGGGCTTAGATCCTGGAAAACAGATTGCAGAAAGGAAGAAATGACAAATTTGAGAAATTGCATCCATGTATCAGCTGTACAACCACCAGATAACTTCAGATATACAAAAGAAAAAGTCCGTTCTCTGGTAATAAAATAATAAAAACTACAGTCACACTTCAAGTGCCAAGCAGCTCTTCTTTCACTCTCCATCTATCCTTGTCACTCTCCTTCATCTCTTACCAACTCTTTCTTTGCCTGTGGATGCGTAAATTGGATTCCAAAGGTCAGGGCGAATACGTAAATCAATTCTGTGTGCACTCGCTACCTCCCATTCCATCATTAAAGCACTAATCACTCTGGCGGGCTTCACAGGGAGGTTTCTTCCTAATTATTGTCATTAATAAGTCCAGAGGGCGGGGTAGCGTTTGAGAAAGTGGCAAAGCTTCTCTTTGCTATCCATCATTTAACAGCAGAGCAGTGAGGGCGGATGCCTGTACTATCAGGGAGATGCATGAACAGTCACCGGAGGACATTTAAAAAAATAAAAAGTCACTTTTCTGTGCTTGAAGGGATGTATTTGGATGTCTGAAGTCATGGCAAACTTTAAAACAAACAAATATTTCTATCTTTGTTTCAGATTTGTAGGGGAATGTATGTTGACTCTTCTAGTACTAATAAGAGAAATCCCACCTCTTCATCCTGAACTCCTCCCAACATTAAAAGGATCTTTTAGAGAATTTGAGGACGGCTTTGTGAAGGGTTATGAAAATGTAATATCTTGTTGTAGATTGCTCTTTAAATGTCCTCAGTTTGGAGAAATAGGTTAATTCTGACCAACTGCTAAAAAACAACTCTAAATAAAAATCTGTACCACTTACAACAAGGTTCCTCTAAAATTAGTTTTCCAATGCTTTATAAATAGGAGGTTGGTTAATTTGTAAACATCTTGTAAACCATTAATGAGAAGTTGTAACACATAGATTTTTTTTCTTCTTGCCAAATAATGGACCAAAATCTCTTGAAATACTCCAAATAAATGTTCATTACTCTTCACTAAAGGGTCACATGGTAAAACACTTGACAGTCAGGCTTCTTCTTAAAGTTATAAATGTCATTACAACATTAATATGTAATAAATAAATGAAGGTGACCATTAAGCAAAAATTACATTTACCTAATTAAATAAAAGTACAGTATTTGAGTTGGCCAAACAATGAGTCTGTGTCAATACATCTTATTACAACTTATAACAAGGTTATCCTTATTGTAAAGTGGTGTATAAAAACCTTAGTGGTTCATGTGAATGATATTTCATAAATAAATACACTGTCATCAGTTTCACATTACACAATTATTATAATGATAATAATAAAAAAAAACGGTTCCAGCTGAAAGTGTCTCTGGATGCAGTGGATGTGACACAGCTAGCTGCTGCTGCTATTATTGATTGCAAATATTTATGGAGTTTTATACAAATAACCTGCATTGTAATTGTTTAGAAAATAGTGTTAACATGAACAACTGAACAGGATCAACTCACACAGGTTGGACCTGCACAGCTATTCCAGTCAGAACTAATCTCTGCTTCTCTAAACTGAGGTCATTCCAAAAGCTTACAACAAGTATAATAATTGTTTAAAGACTTTCCACAGAAAACTGATCTTTATTTTCTAAAGTATCAAAAAATCATGTTGCATTCACTCACGAGTCAGGGATCAGAAGTGGTTCTTTTATAAACATTAAGTGATCTGTAGTGATGTACCGGGATTTCACTTATCAAAATGTATCTAGAATTAAATAAATCTAATGTTTTATAGATAAACAAGAACTAACAACTTGTCAATATTTATGATTTGTTTTCTTTTGAAGAGATAATTTTACATGAGTGAGTTAAAATGTGATGCTTATGTCTTTAATGAAATCTAAAATTCTTCTTATAGTATTCTTCTGGCCCAAAAAATAGAAAATAACAATAAAAACTACAAATATATCATTTCTACAGAGATGCCTCCTCTTTCAGTGTAGGAAAAACTACATAAATGTTAAAAAAAATACTAAAACTACACATTTTCATGTCAATTTGAATACTTTGTTGGCACTCAGAGCCAGATTTGGGCCAGCATGACACAGTGTGACACTTGGGTCTAAGCGGCAGCCTGGTATGATATCCACGTACGCATCTTTGAGCAAAACCCTCACCCTCTCCCAGCGAATATCCCAAGACGTTCTACAATATTTATTCCGGGGGCAGCTGCTGATTTGATTAAGCACTTTATGTAGATTACTAATTCGTTCATACACGGTTCACTTGCTGTGAGCTGGAAGTACGACACATCGAATTTTACGCTGGTAACGAAGATTGAAAGGCAAGCCTGTGCTAACAAGGCCCATAAACACAGGGGGGGGGGGGGG
>SSNR01000076.1:1724768-1953364 GCA_006937965.1 Callopanchax toddi
GGGGGGGGGGGGGGGGGGTCCACACATGGGCAGCAGCAAGAGTCTGCCTCTTCGCTTCACGTGTCCCTAAAGTACACTACACAAACATTTACACAAACACGAGTAAGAGGAAGAAAAAGACACTAAATGTGACTAGACTCTTCACACCTAAATGTTGAGAAATCGCACAACAATATCATCGACACCTAATAAAAACAAAAAGACAGACGCACAGGGTCACACCACACCCACCATCACACCTACATGGAGCTTCAGAGCCCCACCTCACAGCAGACACATTATAGTCCCAAAACACAGTCACCCTTAGAAATAAAAAAAAGAGAAGAGACAATCATCCCCTCTCCTTCTCACTCACACACTCTCAGACACTTTCAGCCTAAAGTTGAGAAGAGAGAGAGAGAGAGAGAGAGAGGTGTGTGTGTGTGTGAGTGTGTGTGTAGATGATTTGTCCAGATGGCTGGCTGAGTATGAAACATGGCAGAGAGGAGAGAGATGTACGTCTCCCCCCCCTTCGTTCAAACATCTTATCACATTAATACTCCACCACTCCACTTAAACAGCCTCCCTGAAACTGAAATTGACCATCAATGCAGTGTCATGTTAAATTAATACTGCCATCCACATAGGGGCAATGTGGCTCCTCACATCCCAGATGAGACAGAGAATGACTAATTCATTTCCTGAGAGGAGAGAGAACCTCGTGCAATGCTTCATCTCTCACACACACACACACACACACATACGCTCAACGTGATGTCTTAAGCCTTGTGCATGCCACACACTCCTGTCACAGCTTTTGCTTCTACTTTCGGGTTTGGAGGAAGAGTAAAAAGAAATGATAATTTCACATAAATAAATGTCTTCCTTAGTGCTCATGTTCCTTCCATTTCTCTCTGACACAGAACTGCCAGGTAATCACATAAAGTTTATTTCAATCTTTAGCCTTCATTTCAATTATTTTAGCCTACAAATAAATATTTTCTTCTCCAATATAATGAGTGGATTTGAATTGGGTTAAACATGAGCCTTTATTGAAATGTTTCACCTGTTCCTGTCAGCAACAAAGTGTGAAAACTTCCTCCTGCCTGCAGCCACAAAATCTGATGGCATCTGTGAAAAGTCTCGTGTGCACAAAGCCAAGAAAAAAAAGTGTCTCAGTGTGGCACTTCCATAACGCTGGGAGACAAATGAAAGACACAATAAAAAGAAAAACAAAAAAAGAATGAAGCAATGGTGTCTAAAATATTCTGACTTTTAGTCCATTATACGGTTTCAACTCTAAAAGCATCCTTCACTTCCCAAAATGCAACTTGGTAGCACCTTTCATTACCCCGTTTAAACCTAATGATTTTATTTTCAGATGCCAAACCTCCAACAAGGTTGTTGAATGAAGTCCAGGAGTTTCCTCCAGACCTTCATACACTCAGCAGAACTAACCAATGTGAGGAAACTAAATAAGAAGTGTTGCTTCATGAGAAAAGCCTGAGCAAATTCAGAATTAGACTTCTAAAATAATATACAGTGCTAAAGTCCCCGTACAGATTTCTAGTTTTTGCTTTTATAAAATGTAGTTTTTTAATGATGATTTCATTTATTAAAGGGGAAAGAAAAAACTCCAAACCAATCTGGCTCCATGTAAAACAAGTAATTGACTTAATAAACTTAAAAGCTGGTTGTAACACTCTTGATGGCAACAACTGCAATCAAGCATTTGTGATAACTGGGAACGAGTCCACTCTTCCTTGTATTTTAATTGAATTGTTTTATTTCAGCCATATTTTAGGATTTTGCAACATGAACGGTCTGTTTAAGGTCAAAGGTCAGACATTCTCAATCAGGATTTTCTGATAGTCAGCAGAATTCATGGTTCCATCAATTACAGCAAGTCATCCAGGTCCTGAAGCAGCTAAGCACTCCCAGACCGTCACACTACCACCACCATGTCTGACTGTTAGTTTTACACCAAATGTAAGGAGACACCTTCCACAAAGTTCTTCTATTTTCTCATTTCTACACAGGGTCAGGTTGTTTTAGATAGCTACTTTATTCCTTAATGAATAAAACCATCCTTCGAAAAATGGTATTTTGTATTTACTCAGTTTATCTTTGATAAATTGATATTGAAATTCATTTGCTGATCTGAAACATTTAAGTAGCAAAAAGCAAAAATCTGTAAGAGGCAGATACTTTTTCACAGCACTGTAAAAACACTTGTGGACAAGTTTAAAACCTGACCAGAGTGGGTTTTAACATATTTAGTGCATGGTCTCCTGGAAGCTAGAAGAATGGGTTTCATAGAACTACAAATTTTATCTTCTAACTCCAAGATTTACAGAGAATTTCTGTTGGATTTTGAGGATAGGTGTTCAAACTGGTGTAAGATATGAGCAGGAGCTCCATTTGTACAAATAAACAAAAGTGATGAACTGTCTTCACAAACCTTCTTTGTATTTCCTTATTTTATGTGTGTGTATATTAATACGTTTTGCTGTAAATATCATTGTAATGCATGATACTGTATGTGTTTCATAAATAAAGCTCAACTTGACCTTGAGGAGAAGCTAAAATCTGGTGTCAGTGGGGGGGCTAGAAGGAGACAAAAAGCCCAGCAGGTGAAACTGCTCCTGTTAGACTTAAAAACAGCTTTCCACTGGGATGATATCTCTACTCTGAGAGTATTTCAAAACAAACCAACACCTTCAGACATTTTGTCTGAACTGCTTCTACAATGTGACAAGTTGACTTCTTGATCTTTGTGATCTATCGTCAGTTACGTCTTCTGAACTGGGGGATGGACTTGACACCAGTAGCTCCACTTTCTTCACCTTCAAACAGCCTCACCCCCATTTGGGGGGATAATAAAGGCAAAAAAAAGCCTTGCAGTTGATTAAAACAAAAAGCATAATCATCCCTAAAACTTACTGTGTAACATTTTGAGGTAATCTCTATTAGCATTTTTGTTGAATTCTTTTTTTAAAAACAGGACAATAAAAGGAGAGATGTATAGCCCAGCGTCTCTACCTTCCTCTATCAATTTCCTCTTTAAAGTAGAAAGTTTGAAGTAACAGTGTTTTCACCTCTTCAGGTAGACGGGGTACACACCCTGATGGCCTAAAATCGGGTATACTTAGGAGCAGTGAGGGAACAGATCTCGATGGGGGACACTAGTCATCTACAGAGAGGATGAACACATGCTATTTATGTTTTCACATCGGCAACATAAACAGGATATGTTATGGTTACACCGCTACAAAATACACAAAATAAGGAGGCTGGTGCTGATAGTACAAGCCCATCAGGTTGTTCATCAGTGGAGACAGGTTCAAGGAAAACTCTTTGATCTTAACACGTAAAACCTTTTTTTGTACGTAGCAACATCATTTAAATATTTGCTTGGTGTACCATCACATGTGTGCACCTAAAAGCTACAAAACAAATCCATTTGTTTTTGTTGTACAAACTGTGATATGTCCCCAGTGAAGGGTGTGGCACTGTGCTGGGGAAAAGAACCCACATGTGTAGCTCCACTCTGTGATGGTGCCACATGATGACGCTCCAGCACCATGAAAAACAAATCAAAATTCCCAAGTCCTGTCCTTTATACTTTCACTTTGACTCAGCCTCCACCACTATACACACATCCTGAGTGTTAACATCCATGCCTGGCATGTGTATCCATTGCTTTAAAGCTCAGTCTGAGGTCAGACAGCTCACTTCAGTGAAAAAGTGACCAATTTGCCTCAAAATGCTAATTCCAGCTGTACCCTCATTGGGAAAATGCAAGCATGTGTACGTGTTTCCTTAAAGGGACAAATTGACAAATCTGTGTGCAGCCTCCCTCCACCGTCCCCCGATTTCACTGATTAATCAAGTGAATAAAAACTAGGTCTTAATTAAAAGGATCTGGATGTGCTCCCAGCTCAGGAACTGGCAGACCCCCACCGCGCTGCTCTGCAGCCCGGCAAACAAACTCTCAGAATAAATCACCGCAACATAAAAGGTAAATTATTCACTGTAATGAGGGGATTTAGCAATAATAACAACTGACATAAGTTGTCAAAATAAAAAGAAACAAGAATGTATGAACATAATGTAACCTCATAAACAAGAACATAACTCTGCAGCATAAAAAGAAGTAAACTCAGGAAACAAACTGAAACCTCAGACTTTGCCCTTGACTTGATGCCATCTACCTCAGTGTCGGTGCTTTCATTTTCTTAAGTAACACTGAGTAAGTGACCTCAAAACTCAAGAATTATGACACCAGGAAAAATTACGAATACATATAGACCAACCATTAATATGAAGAGTGGGGGGCTAAACATTAATCATCAGGATTTTAACCTCCAGCTCTAAGCTATTTCAGTTTAGCAGGAAGAAATCTGACTTTGGCACACAAGGTGACAGGCAGGAATTAGATCAAACTAGAAGATGTTTGAATTCATGTTCTGTTGTTCTATGAACTGAAAAACAAATATTTTATTATCAACCTTATTCTCATTCATCTCCTGGCCACAGCAAACAGTCAGTATAAAGTACCAGCTAGAGCCATGCTGGAAACGTCATCACTAACACCCAAATCATCCACTAACTTAAACCTTTCTTACTCTATCTCATATTTAAAAAACTTAAAGACGTCCCACGTAGACAAAAACACAAACAATTGTGTACACACTGCACACAGACTTCAATTAAAGTCCCATTAAAGTTCAGCGTGAAAGGGGGATGGACTAAAGGAGTCAGAGAGGGGCATTTATTGATGGCGCCCTCACATCTCGTTCCTGCATTAAGTTGATTTTAAAAGCAATTAATACACACGGTCAGGGAAAAGTAATGGAGCGCCCCGTGTTCTTAACCTGCTGGACATTTCCCAGCCGACGCCCTGACCAATGCAGCCCTGCTTTGCATTACAAATGACAAGATAAATCCTAATGGATTGAGGATAATCAGCTAGCCACGAAGGCTGACATATACACACGTTCACCAAGCATACAGGCACACACACACACACACACACACATATATGCACAAACATGGACATACAGACACCAGGGAAATTAAAGGCTTTGAATATGTCTGCATTGATTATTTTAAATTATTAGCCCACCTCTCTTTGGACCTTCAATGCTTTTAGCCTAAGCTTTAACACATTTACAGAGACTTATTGACTATAATTACAACTGAGTCTTGGTAATGGACACATCAATTATGAGTCGCACATGTCTCTGACCAAGCGTTGCTCAGGAAATCCCAATCTGGGGTCCATTAGCATCTCTCCTGTTGGCTTGAAGCTCAATCAGTCTTTACGTTCACCTCTACAGAAAGAGCTATTACCTGGCTAAAGAAGATAGTAGCCTTAACAATAGCCTGAGCTGCCATGGAACAGGCTGCTTCTCCTCACTTAAGACCTGTGAATCTAAACAACAAAGGCCCTGTTAGCTATTAGCTACATAAGGAGGATATTGTTGTAGAATTTTTAATGGAACATGCCATCAAGAGCCTAGGAGACTTTATAGAAACAGCTAACCATATAGTATATGTATCAGGTGGAAGTTTAATTAAACAAGCATTTTTTGAAGGTCTGCACATCGCCCACTAACCTTCGTACCAGGGTTTTAAACTAGGACCATCTTGATTGAGTTACAGCTATTTTGGTGAAACCTATAATAACTTTATGTGTGATCTTTCACAATCTGTTGGCACTTGAAGAATGTGTGGTGAATAACTCTGATACCGCATCAAATTTTAGCTCAATATCTGAAAAGTTTTGTGGTTATACCTGTCAATTAGCTGGGGTCATCTTGAATTTCATTGACTTCATATGTTAATCAGTTGTAGATGCACATCCAGTGGTTACTTTGTAAGAGTTTCAATAAAATTTGTCCAGTAATTCATGACATGATTTAATAACAGACAGACAGGGTTGACTCTAGGAGTTAAAAGTTTTAAACACAGAACTCACACAGTTAGTGCTGAGAGTATAGCCACACCAAGTTTTAGCACATAATCTGTAAAACTGGTTGACTTGTAGCCACTTTTGTGTTTTCTAAGGTCAGTTGGATGTAGCAGCCATTTAGAAATGGGTTGATTCCAAAAGTCAATCAGATGTAGACCTACGTGTGATGATTAGTTTCCAAGAGATTCATTAAAATCTGGCAGAAGATAATTTAAGCAACTGCTAATTTGCTCATTTGTTTTGAAAAAATATTTATATGAATTTATGCAAAGTATCAAATCAATTTTCAAACAGGTGGTAATAAGTAGGTTCTAAAATAATATTAACTTTGTGTTACTGCATCAAAACCTAAAATGCTTGCAAATAAAGATGATGTGTGGTGTTTAACAAGCTCCTGGTGGCCTGTAGGCACTACTTTAATTTCTTTGATACAAAAAGTAAAGGACCTGACGCTGCTTTTTTCAAGGAGCGGGGTCTATATGAATGTATTATTGATGCAGAAAGCAGAAGAGAGACAAAGTGAGTTAGTGAGTGCACAAAGGCGAATCACATACCAGTGTGTGTGCGAATGTGTGCCAGGAAGGACATGGAGTTGCTGCTCTTGCACACTTTGCCACAGAATTTGCACACACTGCCCTGGTTCTCCTCGCGCTCGCGGTTAATCTGCTCCGTGTCCTCCAGCACGTACTTGTTGACCTCCTTCAGGAGCTCCTCGTGTTTCTCCTTGATGTGAAAAAACAAGTCCTGCTCTGATTCAAAGCGGTCCGTGCATTTTACGCACTTGAAGCTGGCGCCCCCTTCAGGCAGCTCCTCCACGCTGTTCTGCTCGTTGCGGAGGTGGGCGGCGCTGGTCAGGTGCTGGTGCAGGTTGCTCTCGGTGTAGAAGGACTTGCCACACAGCAGACAGTGGAAGTGTCTCTCTTTGGTGGGGTGCTTCATTGAGATGTGGACGTTGAGGCCACTGATGCCGTCTGCCATGAAGCCGCAGTCCTCGCAGCGTATGTGAGAGCTGCTTCCTTTGGCGTCCTCTCTTTCCTTCAACTCCTTGGGTTTGAGTTTTTTAATGTATGCAGAGCTTGGGGACAGCAGGCCAGATGGTGACCCCCCAGTCAAGCAGATCACAGAGGCCTCTCCTTCCAGGGCCAGACTTTCCTGCAGTGCCTGCTCCTGCTCAGCAAGGGCCTTTGCAGATACAATACAAGCATCAAAGGGAGGAGCTTTAGACATTTGTGTATCTACAATCATCACATCTGCCTTTAAAAGCTCATCTCCTGCTTGTTGAGCCCTTTCCTCCTGGGTCTCTTGCTGTGCAGACTCATCTAAAGAAAGCTGGAGTTCTCCTGAAGCCTGCTGGGGTTCAGACAGCACTGTTAGCTCTGTTGTCTGGCTGGTTGGATCTGGTTCAGTGCCAGCAGAAGATGTAATAGTCTTCACTTGTTTTTCATCTGCACTGCCAGCAGCACCAACCACAGCACTAACAGGCTCTGTGCTGACAGGGGATGCAGATGTATTTTGTGTTTCTATAACTGGATTGTCATTGGAACAAGATCCAGACACATCAGTGGGGTCTGGATGTTCACAGTCAGGGTTAGAGTTTTCAACAGGAGGGTCATTGTTCTCCTTTTCTTTCAATGGGAGTTCTGAAGATTTTTGCTCGTTGCTCTCTTGGAGTTCCATGTATCTCTGACTTCTCTGCTTGTGCTTCTCTGTACTGGCATGGCGTTGCATTTCCCTGTTAGTTACGGCATAGTAGCCACATGCCAAACAAACATATTCAAAATCTTTGGTGTGCTTTCTCTTGACATGAAGATGGAGAGAAGGGATTGTCTGAGCTACAAAATCACAAAGACTGCAGGCATTAACGGAGTCTAATTTACTTCTCTCTTGGTATGTTTCTGATGGAGCCTGCTCCTCCGCTTTGTATTCTTGGAGTAATGTAATGTCAGGCTCTTGTTTTGTCTCAGTGGTGAGGGGGGCAGTATTTTGTGTGCTTGTGGATTCAAGTGAAGATGTGCTCGTGCGTTCAGTATCTGGGTTCTTTCGTAAACCTTCTTGTGCTCGCTTAACGTGTTTCTTAGTGAAACAGTGACGATCCATGTCTCCTTTGGTCACACAGCTGTAGTTACACAAAGTGCAGCTGTAGCCATATTCTTTGCTGTGTTTGCGTCGAACATGAACACTGAGGTTGGTGGCGCTGGACACAACCAGGCCACAGTATCCACAAGTGGCGGAACCACCTTGCTTCGGCCTACCTCGTTTCTTTCTGGGAGGTTCAGACTCCATATCGTCCTCGGATTTACCAGCCTCCGCTGCTTCGTCAGCTTCCTGTTCCCCTACTGTAACAGTAGTTATTTCATCTCCATCTAGCATTTCCACATCGCCTATAACAGCATCATCTCCAGCGCAGACTCTGCTTATATTCTCAACACACACTTCAAACGAGGAAAGATCCATGTCACTATTGTCTTTCTGCTGCTGCAAGTGGCCATCCGATGACAGGTGAGTGTTCATCCACTCTGATGTGGCGGCTAGAAAGTTGCACAATTTGCAGCGGTACCACTCTAAGTCGAGGTGTTTGACTTGAGCGTGCCTCTCCAGCACGTCGGTGGAGCTGGCCCTGAAATCGCAGTTTGCACACTTCAGCTGGAACCTGTTGAGAGCACGTTTGGGCGCCACTTGTGTTGGCGAAGCCTTTATGGTGTTGCCACGGTCCTCGGCTTCATCTGGCTCACTCGGATTCTCGTCCACATCCACTGAAAGGCATTTCAAAAACACATTTTTACTAAGTCTTTCTGAACAACATGAAAAGCAAAGATTTTATAATACAACAATTATGTGTCCTTTAAAATATAATTATGGATTTTCATTTTAACTGAAGAAAAATACTCACATGGACTTGGGACGTCCTTAGCATGGTATCTCTTAGTATGAACATCAAGAGGAGTCTTGTCCCTAAACTCTTGCCCACAGTAGTTGCAGGAATAAATTATTTTAGGTTTGGGGGTTCGTTTGCTCACTCTTCTCTCTTGGGCAGAAACAGACTCTTCCTGATCTGCCAGCTGCGTTTCAGAGATCTTTTTTCTTCTAATTAACTTTTTACTTTCATTATCATTTGCTGCTAATTTCAGTTCATCATCTTGTCTCTTTTGTTTACTACCTGCAACTTTTTCTGCCTTGATCACGTCTTCTTGCTGGCTCTCAGTTGGCTTCCCCTCCTGGATATTTTCATTTTGCTCGTGAGGTTTTGGAGTTTTATCAAAGTTTTTTCCGTGCTTTCGTGCATAATGAATTTTCAGGGATCTTGGGTACTTGGCTGAGAAGCCACAAACTGAGCACCTGTTGTTGTCTTCATCCTGTGTAGAGTCTGACGTTGGCCTCTCGGTGTGTCCTTCATCAGCCTCACTAGCTCCACTCTGAGGGATCCCTGTGGCTTCTTTCATCTCCTCATCATCTGGCTGCACCTTGGTTGTGTCATTTTCAGGCACTTTGTCCAAATCAACCTCCTCTCCTAATGTCAGAGTTTTATCCATTTCATGTCCTGCTATGATTTCTCTGGAAAGTGGTCTGATACCATCAAGACAGGATCCAATTCCTAGAGAAAAATCAAAAATGTTCTTAATACATTTAGAATTGGTGTCTTTTGGTGTATGAAACACACTATATGACTGTTAGTTTTATACAATTAAGTGCAAGATTTTAGGAAGTGGTCCAGTTAAACAGTGATTGTTAAAGTAAAAGTAAATGTCGCCATCTAGTGACGCTAAGCACAAACTGCTTACTTGGAACCCTGAATTGAAAAGTTACTGGTGATTTAATAAAACAGCAAGAAGTTGTTATGTTCAGTCATTTAACTGATGATAATACACCCAGTACACAAAGAAACTCATATCAAAGCTACACAGAGTTGCTGTAGTTTTCATTTTTGGTGACAAATGATGAAACAGGATACTGGATCTTCAGAAAATATCCATTGTTTTCTAGAATTAACTACAATTTCTTTTCTGTATACAATATACAGCGAAACTCAGAATAACCATTTACATTATTGATGAACCATGAAGATTTGGAACTGTATGTATTTGAACATGTATGAAT
This sequence comes from Callopanchax toddi, assembly GCA_006937965.1. Lineage (NCBI taxonomy): Eukaryota > Metazoa > Chordata > Actinopteri > Cyprinodontiformes > Nothobranchiidae > Callopanchax > Callopanchax toddi. The sequence goes on from SSNR01000076.1 coordinate 1,734,820, forward strand.
AAAAATAAGATGTAAATTTGAAAATACTGACAAAAATGTACCTCTGTAAGCACAAAAGTGCATATTTGATTCAATATTTACCAGTGAGCATGTGTTTATGAGATTTAGATTTATTTTCTATAAACACAAAAATGTTTCCATAACTTGTATCCACTGTCTTGCACCTCATCAGCATCTAACTCCCTGCTGTCTTAGGTGGGTCTCAGACAGGTCTTTATCTAACATGCTGAGAAACCATTGCTTCCAGTGAACCTAAACCTGAACTTTTCATCAGTTTTTAATTTAACGTTTTCAAAAAAGCTTCTTATGATTTTGTGTAATTGGTTTGCGTAGCATGTCTTGTGTTGTAAGCTGTTTTTTTTAGTCCTGTTTTTGAAATTTTACATTCTGTTTTTTCATCTGCATCAGTTACATGTAGCACTACATTTACTGGACACAAAACACGGCATAATGCTAAGAGAGCTATGTTTCTCAATATGTTCAAACCTTGTTTGACAAATTTACCAAAAGTCTGAATTTTGGGGCCATTTTGAAGTGTTTCTGTGTAAAACAGATCAATAATTCCTATCTCATCTGTTGTAGATAGCTTTGTGAATGGTCTATGGGGAAATGGTGTTTACATACAACAGCACTGATGATCTACCCAAACACAGCCAAGACCAAAGTGGATTAATGCTATTTTAAAACAGCTCCAGTCTCCCAACATTTCACAGCAATTCATGCAAATGTTCTTTTATGAACCTTTACACTGCCATCTACTTTGCATCAGATTTTAGATTAAATAAATAATTCCAGGTGGACATAAAGCCTGGGTTACATAAATGTCATCCGCAGCAACAAGTATTACTTTCAGTGCATTCAGAGGGTCAAGGATGTATCCCTATTTCTGCCACAATAACTGTGTGGTTTTAAATTGAAAGCAGTGTTAAGGGTTATTTTAAAAAAGTGTTACACTGTTATAAAATTTAGGAGATGGGAGCCATTTTTAAAAGAAAAGCAATGCAGTTCAGTCTTGGCAGCGCTCATCAGCCCTGAAAGATGTGGACTATTTCCCCAAAAAAGGGAAAGCAAAGCAGAAAAAGTTAGCAATCATACATTTTTTTTTACCCAAACACACACACTTGATGGCCAAAATAAAGCCTTGTTAATTTCAACAACTTATTTTTGCTTTAACATTCTCTTTTATTTAAAAATTCTTCTTAAATTCCCTTTTGATCCAACATCACAGACTCTGTTCAAAGAAGTTCTTCAAAGGTTTTATTGCTTAACTTAAAGCCCCCCGGCCTGGTTCCCCAAACCATTAGCCCATTATTACCAAATCTCCTCACCTGCTACGCTGTGTGCTTTTGATTTCAGCAACCATTCAACCAAAAGAATATATGTTACTTTATGTTGTATCAAGTGATAATTGTTCTCAATACTTTTGGGTGTGTAACAGTTATTGTAGGGAGAAATAAATGTTGATCAAATCTGTCAGTAGTACACTTCAGTTTGTGTATTTTTACTCTTTACTAAAAATGTATCTAAATGAATAAATACATAGCTAAAGTTCAGTTTCTTTAAGCTTACATTCTTTAAATTACCTGAGCTGCTGTCTGCTCAAACTATTCCAAATTTGGTGAAGTTGATCAAAGTAAATACATGAAATGACGAGGAGGCAGAGAAACCAAGACAGCAGTTTCTAAAGGTAGTATTTTTGGATTGGAAAAGTCAGTCTGTCACATTAAACTAAATTAAAACTATTTAAAGAGACAGCTGCAGTTTGTGTGGTCTGCATGCCCTTCAGCATTAGTTTCCTGCAAAGAATTCTCAAAATAAGTCTTGAGGTTAGAAAAGATTTAAAGGAATTAAAGATGTAAAATGATAAAGACCTGTAATCTAAAGCTTCCATTCAATTTAGAGGCAGCAAAGGTTTAAGTTTGCACTTAAACTATGCATTCTAGTTTTAGAACTTATTTTTAAAATACGTGATGGTTATCAACAAGACTAGAGCGTTTTGTTAACATATGAATATTCCAGACCTAATGAAATCTAAGTGACAGCCTGAATAACAGATGGTGAAATTATATACAATACATGAGCTTCAGTTGTTATGTTTTTTCTTTTCTTTTTACCTGTTTAGGCTCACTGAAATACTTGAAAATTTAAAGCATCAACCATTAAGGGGTTTTGAGATAATTATTTTATTGTTATACTTTTATTTAGGTGACCATTGTACATTTAACTTTTTAAACATCTGTAAATTAATTTGTATTTTAGATAGTTCCCTTATTTAAATGTTTGTACTTTTTAACTTTTCAATCATTGTAGTTTTTATTGCTTAAAATAATGTTATTTAGTTTCCTTTTGGAACATTTGCAATTTTTAAGTAAAAAAATAATAATAATAAATTTAAAATTAGCTTTTTTCTTCCTCCATATTTTAAAAACATTTGTGTAAAAGTTTCAGCTTTAGGCTGCAAATCCAAACGTATTGTTCAAACATGGTCCTTAACCCTATAATGGGTAATGTCTCCTACTTTAAGCACTGGGCTATATTTTACAAAAAGAAAGAATTCTAAAGACAACAATGTAAAATCAGGTATGCAAATAATCTAAAGTGTGACAAAACACTTCACTTTGTGAGATTTATTCCTTTACTGTGGTTTAAATTTACTGATCCAACTAAACAATGTTATGCAGCTGTTATCTGTGTTTAACTTGTGCTGCTACTGTTAAAAAACACTTGAAATTCCTGCACTAAATTAATAAAATTCATGTCAATGTCAAAGTCTATCCAGTAAATAAGATTTTCTCTCGTCTTTATCTGCATGCATGACAGAACAAAGTATATAGTTCCTGTAGCTAAACATGATCATGTGTCTGTGCTAACTGAAGAGCATTTATTATATATTTTGTTTAGCACCTGCTTACTCATGATTTGGTTGCATTTTCTATTCATGCCAAGTTTCTAATTAGTCATGGCCATTTTCCTAAATGTAGCATTGCAACGTGTTGCAAAGATGTCCTTGATTTGTTTGAAAGACACAATGATCGGTTTCCAGCCTTCATAAGTCAGTTACTTCTTCAGCACATCGTGAATAACTCTGCTGGACATAACTTTTTAATTTTAACAGCTAATTCCATCAGGTTGGGCGCCTTAGTAATTTAACTAATACTGTACTGTCAATAGCTAGCTTAAAAGTACCCTGAAAGTTAGCCAAAGCGGTATAAACATCATGTTCAAACTGCAGCGCAAAAAGAAAGCATTCCACAGGAAAGACTACAGTTTTCCAGTAACACTCGTAAGTTACGTCCGTCATTTACACCCTTTGACAGGGACTACAATAATATATTTATGGAATCGGTGCCTGTTCATTTAGCTAACTAGCAACATGTTCCTCTCTACAGTATATTTGACATTCGCACAGCGTGTCCAATTAAACTGCTCGAGTAGCTCTGAAAGCCAATCATGATGAAGCGAAGGCGGGACTAACCACTCTGAAGCCTGGAAAACGACGGCAGCAGAGAGGCCCAAAAAGGAGGCTAATGTCGACCTCGAAAACAGCGATCCGCTTTGCACAAACAGTACTTGATAACACACTATATACTTACGTATCATTTATGCCAACGCAATTCGTGTGGAAATATGCCAGTGGAATTAAAAAATACATTAACTTACCCCTTGTTAATCACTATTTCCACGGTGCGCGCTTTTTTGCTGCTAGACACAAATGGCGTACCGTAGCGTGAGCTACACGTCACGAAGAGACGGCCCCATTTCTCTGTCAGTCAGATCACGTGATATGTTCCCGCACCGTGGGAAAAGTAAAATGATCAAGTAGGTGAAGAAAAAACAACAGGTGAACATTTCGGTGGTGGTGGTGTTTAAAATTTGAATGTCATGAAAACAAGCAAAGTAAATAATAAGATCCAAAATGCAATATTCTGACTTCTGAATCAAAACATCAAAATCAGGAGTGTGAAATCACTATGCGCTGTAGGTGAAATTACAGACCTGTACAGAGACAGACACACACACACACACACACACACACACACACACACACACACACACACACACACACACACATACTTCAAGGGTGTGTGTCTTCCTTTCTTCATACGGTCAGCCATTGATCAATCACCACTTCTTCATGACACCCAGTAGCTTTATAAATGACTAAAGATGGATTAATTCACGAGCAATATTTGATTAGGTAGTCTGACGGGTCAGGTGGTGATAAATGATGCCTCCATAAATGAATACACAGTTTAGTTTTGAATTAATTTACTTTAATTTATCACAGTTTAAATTATATGACATGGATAGTTTGAAACAGAACCAGCCTCCTCCTAAGAATCACCATTCATCTCTCTCCAATAGTTATTATTTAAACAAAGTTGCCTATAGCAGGTGTTTCCTGAACTAAATCCATTGACGCCTAAAGTTGCACATAACGTATTAATGGTTTTACATTTTTTTATATTTTAAATGATATATATAAAGAAGAAATAGAAAAAACTTAACATCATCCTGTTTTTTATTTGCTCAGAAAATGATCTATCATACAGTATAATGTAATGATGTAGCAGATGAAGCAGAGTTTTGTAATATAGTAATAAATACATGTTAAATCCATCATCTAACATAAACTAACCCAAACACAGATCCCTGTTTCTGAGCTAAATCAAATCTTCATCTCAGAACGACTCAGGGTCAATTCTTTATCAATGTTTCACAGTCTTGTCAAAAAGATTATGACTATACAATAACACACTCGGTGTGTGTATATGTTGAATATACAAAGCCCATATTTGATTAAGTGTTTCACCAGTGGTCCACAGGTGTTTTACATTTGTCCCTGTGCCATGTTTAATAGATCTTTTCACAGCACATGGTTACAGTTAGCACAGTAGGAAAAGCACAGGTGTTCCCAATAATATTCTAGTGTCCCTGTAAGCCGTGGTGGTGAGAGTGTGAGCCATCGTACACCGTATACCATCATGACACTCAGATGCAGCTAAAGAAAGCTGAATCATTCTTAACAGTTGTAATCTAATTATAAGGCATGTCAAAATGTTGGGTGTTTTTTTTTTTTTTTTGCAGATCTGCAATCTTTCATGTTTTAGTTCTGTTGGGTACCTTGGGGTAGGATAAAATGACACTGTAATCATTCTTATTAACTAAGATATCTGGTTACTCCAAGCAAATTTCACCTCAGCAGCTCTAATCAGCCAGAATAACTACAAGCACATGTCTGCTGATGGTCAGGTGGAGTGTTGGGGTTATCTTCAGATCCAGGTGAAATAGGAAGCTTAGTTACTTGTCTATTAAAGGGATAACTAATATATTAAAGGGATAGGTCAGATTTTTTAAAATGGGTTGACAATTAACCTGTTAAAGATAGCTCCGTTATTGATGTCAGTTTGAAGAAATAAATATGTTTATCTCTGCTCAGACTGACAAGCTAACAGCTAACCAGTGGGATCAATTATCAAAGACATATTAGTGCTCACTTTAATATCACCTCCCTCATATCCAAAGCCCAGCAGAGGATGGACTTCCTGCGACAGCTGAGGAAGTTCAACATGCCTCAACCAAACATGGTGAGCTTCTACTCGGTGTCCATCCTCACCAACTCCATCACCACGTGGTACGCTACCTCCTCTGTTAAGGACAGGAGCAGACAGCAGCATATCATCTGTTCATCTGAGAAGGTGAATGGCTGTCATCTGCCCTCACTCCATGACCTTCAATCGTCCAGGACCAGGAAGCAGGCAGCTAACATCATAGTGGACCCCACTCATGCTGCACAGTCTGTTTGAGGTTCTGGCGGGAGGTTAAGTTCCACCAGGACTAAAACCTCAGGACACAGAGACAGTATACTTCTGATACCAGAATCATCAACAGAGCCCCCTCTGTACGGGAAAGCACTGAATATTTTTTTGTCCAGGTGTGGAAGTTAAAAGGTTCAAACCAGGTGTGGAAGTTAAAGGGTTCAAATGCACTGATTAGTTTTACTATTGATATAACAGTTTGATCGCTCACTCCCAGTTTTCTTTATGCAACCCTCTGACAGATGGATTTCATTCTAAATCTACCAGAAAACAAACTTTTTTACACATTTATGTCAAAATACTGTAATGTAAAAATGAAAGTAAGTTTTGTGCTTACTAAATTTTAGGACATCAAGATGTGACATAATAATACAGCAAGCTATTCTTATAACCATGAGAAAAAAGTAATAACAATTTTTTCTATTAAAAGCCTGACACCTGCACTTCATTGATCATTATTTTTTCATAAATGATGTATTTTAAAAGTTTTTTAAAATATGCAATTTCATGGTTTATCTATCTCAAACTGGGCAACTGATTTTAATAATTTACTATAAAAATGTGAAGAATTCATACAGCTGTGCAGAGTTCTGAGATGTGTACGTCTCTATTATATAACAATAAAAAATATGTATTTCCCTTTTTACCAGACACATACAATTAAAAATAAACTCCTAAACTCTCAATTTTAGAGGTCCAATAGATTTTGTGGCTCTGTAAGAATTCTGTTTAGTAGGAGAGATGGTGGAAATGTCTTTTTTTAGTCACAGACCCTTATCAATGGGATGTTTTAGTGTAGCTGAAGCTCAGATTACCCCAGCAGAGGGGGCAGTTTGCTCACTATTAACACACAAGCCATCTGCAGTCACAGCTGCATATTGTGTGTTTGTGCTGCTATGGCAACCACATCAGATAAATCTCCCCAAAAAGCCCTTTTTGTCAGATAGAGCTAATCTTATGATAGTGTTTTAGGGAATAAAATAACAGGAAGGAGAGAAACATACACACATTAGTGTTACCAAGTAAGGATATCTCTCTTTTTTTTTTTTTTTTTGCTTGAACTTAGAGAAGAAGCCCAAAATAGCTTTAAAATGGACTGGCTAACATGAACAATTGCTTGGATAGGAAAATTAATTTTCCTTTCAAATCTGCTTCATATTACACTTTAAACTAGAAACCATCATGAAGACTGTATGGATACTACACCAGGTAGTGCAGCATTGTGATACAAACAGCTGTGCTCATGTTAGTTGAGATTTGAGGTCAATGTTAAATACATTTTTAGTTGAGCTGATTATATGAGGCCTGAAACTCTCTCCTGTTCTGATGTTATCTTTACAGAACACTGAATGTCCTATAAAGCTATGGATACATACTAAACTTTCTCTACTATTTAGTAAATATTTGGTCACAAGGGTGCAAGAGAACAACTGGACTTCATGTTAATTTAGATTTCCTCAATATCACTAGTTGATTACTCCGTTATCTCAAGATAACCGAGTAGTTTTAGCTTATCTCAACAAAACAATGTCTGTTTTCTCAGCTTCTGTAACAAGGCCTTTAAAAAAACTCTAAATCTACATTCATCACTTAGTGAGCATGAGAAATTTTGCTTGTACGTTTTGATTTTCTCACATTCAAAGTAATTTAACTCATGCTGTTTCTGCACCGTAATTATGTCTAGAGTTGTTTCCTTTCTCTTAATGTCACCTTTGTGCATTTCCCCAGCTGTAGTAAACGCAGTAACGACTTCCAAATGGATGGCGTGTGAGTAGCATTCCTTCAGACTAGCCTCTAAATCCCTGCCACTCAAGTTCTGACATTTTCCTCCACAGACCAGAGCCAAGACGGGGCTGATACACAGATCGGGTTTTTGTTGGATCTAAATGAAGCTATCTTGCTATCTAAGGATTTTAGTTTGAGTAGGGGATTAGAGTAAAACTGGAGAGAAAGGAAGAGAGGATGTCTTTTTAGAATACCTCCACTGGGACAGAAGATTGACCTGGTGAAGAACCCTTTGAGGTGATACTATGGAAACGTAAGTGCACATGAAGACATATGAGGATGACCGAATAATAAATTCTCGCTTTGTTTTCTGCGTTCACTGGGAGTGTCTGAGTTTAACTGGTCTGGTGACAATTTCATGGGGGAAGCTCCTTAGTTTTCTGGCAACAAACACAACAACACATGCAAGGCACACAGCTGCAGGACACGAGAGGTCTGTCTCACCCCTCAGACGCCCCCATTCCTCCCTTGCCGACCTCTCCGACTTTCCTAGAAGCATTACCTCACAGCTCATCAGGCGGAGCAGGAGGTGTCACCTGGGGAGAGCATTAATGTGTGTGTGAGCCTTGTGTCATGCGTGAATGAGGGGGAGAGTGAGAGAGAAAGCAACTGCTTCTAAAACACACATCTGTTTGAAAGTGCCATGTAAACACTACTAGGTGGACCTCAGTGGAGAGAAAGGATTTCTCCGGCTAATCACACACCAATAAAAACAACCACAAAGAGACAAGCCAGCTTCAGCAAGAATCAGGAAAATTTAACGTGTTTATTCTCGAGCATAAAATGTTGCTTTAACACATTTCGTAATGAAAAAATGTTACAAGTGTTTTAATGAGTAAAAGCAATGATGATTAACTATCTCAATGGTTTTCTGAATATACAAAATCACTGAAATACAAAGAAAAAAGATAGATGTCCTTTTTTTAAGTCTGACTAAATGTATTTTATTCTCATGACTTTGCAACTTTTAGGTTTTTACAGGGTTTTTAAAAAAGTTTTTTTCTTTAAAACAATCAAATGGTTTTTAAAGTCTCAAAATGAAAAACAAAGAAAAAAATCTGATGAATTTTCTTTCTGTTCTTTCACATTTTTCCTGTCTTCATATCTGAACCTGGGGAAAAAAACTTTTAGATAAGTTAACAGATAGTCTATTTGTAACCACTACTGATTTGGATTGGATTGCTGCTATCATAAAACATCTCCAGTCTTCAAACTTTTACCACAGTTAATGGAAACATTATTTGATAAACCTTTACATCACTGTCAGTTTTGCATTAAACTGTTATTTATCAGGAGACTCCTGGATACTACCAGAATGCTACCTTTAGCTACATGTATGGATATTCAGCATGTAAATAACCAATAAATTAAAATATTGTTTATTGCAAAACTTTTTTGATGTTATAAATGTTTATAAAATACTGTTGCATGAACCACTGAATTTATGATATTGGAGCTATTTTAAGATGGCAGCAATACACTTTGTTCTTTGCTACATTCGGCCTAGCCGTTAGCTCAACAGTCTTGGAGACCTCCAGAGAACATTCAGAAAGCTAGCATCAAGTAAAGCCTGAGTCCCACTAGAAATGGACATGCTGCGTTGTGCATGAGCTGTGATTTTAAACAGAAATCATTGTAGTCAATGAGAGTCCCACGGAGAGCGCTATTGCGTCCCAGGAGCTCCGGTCTGCGCCGCAGCGCTGAAGTAATGTGGCTGTTCTGATTTGATGCTTGACTGCAGCAGAGATGCGTACATTACAACGTTGTGGAGTACTTTACAACACATACATTAAAAGAATAAAAAGGAGCTGTCATTAGAACAGCAGAAAGAAAGCAAAACATGGACGAGGAGAGTTTTATTGATTCATTTTTTCATTGTTTCATTCATTCCAGAATTAAAAGAGTCACACAGAACACAACAGAAGTCCTGACCATGTACATGCACTTCCTGCTTACTGATTTTTGGTGTTCTCAGTTCCTGTGAGATATTGGGACTATTGGACGATCTGGCAAGCAGCGCTCACTGGTTCTCCGCTTCAGGAACGTATCCTACGGGACCAGAAGACACACAGTGCTTGTGCTACACTGGGCTGACACTTCTGATTGGACCCAGGCCTAAAGTAGTCATGATTTATCACTTTTACACATCGTTCAAATAGATTTTCAAAATCTCTTTAAGATGCTAGGTGGCTAAATACACGTCTCAGATGTTACCTTCTTAATAATGGCATACGACTACCACCATAACCAGTCCCATTTTCCTCCTACTTTTATATAATGTGCTGAATTATCATAATTATTGCATAAATCTGAGAAAGTTGTGGGTGTTATCCACTAAATTACTGTGATTTCTGCTAATACAACAAGAGGCCTATAAACGAAGAGGAATCGAGGCCCCCTTTGCAAGAGAGGCTGGCATTAACGAAACCATAAAACACAGAGGCCATAACTCAACACATTATGACTGCTGCTGGCTGTGTAAACATCCTCCAATCTGATGCTCTCTGAGAGTGACTGTGTACAACAGCAGTCAAACAGCCATGATTTAAATGTCAATGCTTCTCCAGGCCCACCCAGAGAGACAAGAGAAATCTGACACAGACTTGTTTCTCTTAACATCCTTCACTATGTGTTTATCAGTTCCACGGTCTTACCTAAACTATTGTTGTCTGCATCCTGTAGCTTTGAAACCCAGTTCATCTTTTCATTCTGCTGGACCTCAGATGACCCCACCCCCACCCTTCAGAGCAGACATACATTTTCTGTCATAATTTCTCTCACATGTAATTATTATCCCAGCCACCAGGATAAAGCTAGTATTTTATGTTTCTACAAAACCTGGGATAACTGAAGCTCAATATTTATCAACCTGGTGTTGCTTGAACCTCATCACATGAATTTGACAAGTTATTTTACATCAAACCACTTAAGGCGGTTTTTGTTGCATAAACGTTCCAAAGCGGTGAGCAGGTGTTCGTTGTGTGTTATCACACCTGGTTCTCTGTCACAGAAATTAAGATGACTGTATTTGCTAAAGGGAAACATTGCAGAATGGATGCTTTTAAAAAATATTTGGTTTGTGACGAGAGCAAAGAGCTTCCATTGTCATGAAATGTATTTTTGACCATTTTAAAGTGTTTTTGTGTAAAGTTATAAACAGTGTTGATGGTAGCGTGTTACTTTAATATGATGTCATTTTTCAGTAATGAGTAATCTTGTTACTATTTCTAAACCAGTAATCAGATTAAAGTTACTTTTCCACGTCGCTGTGCGTTAGTTAGTGTGCATTACTGTTTATGTTATTTTCCTTAGTAAAAATTATTTTCTCTTTGTGTCTCAGTGAGCAGCGTCAGGTCTGAAGAGTCAGATTTTCATGTGTTTGCCCAAATATCAGATGGTATTTTTACCCATCAAGGGCGTTGCTAACCATTTAGGTGCCCTAAGCACAAAGACTTTGTGGTACGTCTGTTTCCATACAGTCCGTTTATCAACCTGAACACAGCATGTATCTGTATGTTTAGTTAAGGGACAGTATGGACTGAACTTTAGTTTTTAGCCTCCTTAAATCAGCCAAAAAGGCAGGAATCTAAATATGTAACCAGGTGAAATAGATCACATTTGATCCTGACTAAAAAGTGCTGAACATGAACAAAAACCTGTAACCAGCTGGAACACAGTGTTTCACCTGAAACTGTTTAAAATCTGTCCAAAGTCCCTCTGACTGTCTGGACACCATCACTTAGAGCAGGTGGACTTGTATTGGACGCACACAGTCAGTGTTGATTTCATCATATCATTAGTGAAAAGAGCATCTCAGAGTGACGTGGAGACAGACCTTCACTTTCACCGCATCAGACCCGATTAAATAAAAGTTAAATAATTCAAACGTAAGGAGAGGAGAGGAAACATTTCTCCACTAAGTCCACAACAGGTCCTGTCTTTGCCCCTGACTGCATTTCAGTGTCTCTCTACATTTCCATTATTCCCAAATCCACTATGTGAGATGAGGAAATGGATGATTGAATGAATGTTTCTGAGCATAAACAATGGTGCCAACGTTTTTACGACAGTGATTTAAAACGAACACTAGGGGGTGCCCAAAGAAGCAAAACTGCATAGTATGCCTTCAAGTGAATTCAAGAAAAATTGTATTTCTTTATTTTTTTATTAAAAAAACTTTCTTTTTTTTTTTTGAGGAAATTGTTTTTAAGTCCAGTTTTAAATATCAGGAGATCCATTGATGATGTTACTGTTTGAAAAGTGCTTATAACAAAGTGAGATTTGACAAAACCAGTTGTTATTTTTCTGGTGAGGCAGTGGAGGGGTTGTTGGCAGCAGGTACATGTGACAACACTGGTTATTAACCACTAGTCTGACCAGTTAGAGACAGCATTATTTTTAGGTGACTGAATTGTCTCTAGGTGTGAGTGAATGCTCTTATTTGTCTGTTTGTGTCCCTGTGATGGACTGGTGATCTGTCCAGGGTGTCCCCCACCTCTAGCCCGGTGACTGCTAATGAAACAGTATATCTGAAAGTATTCACTCCTCATTTTGTAATGTTAGTCTTTTTATAAAACAGATTCATTTTTTCCCTCATGCCATGAAGCTCAAACTGAGTTCAGGTTCAGGGGAGTTTGTGGGTTGAATGGTCAAAAAGGGGAACTCAATTATACAAACATGAAAGGGCAACACTGAAATCTACCAACAGTCCACGAGCAGCAGGGTGGACGCTGCGGTCCATCCCTCAGGGGGACGGGGCATGTCCCACAGAAGCGACACTCTGCCTTTTTTAAACGAGATGCTGAATCCCTGGACCATTTGTTTTTTTCTTGTCACTGTTCACAAAGTTTTTGGACGGACATTAGAGAAAGGATTCATCTCAAACTGAATATTCCTTCTTTTGATGTTGGACAGATTCTATTTTATGTGAAAAACCACATACTGTACTATTAGCTAAATATCACATTCACAAATGGAGAGGAAATGAGCCCTTTACCACTGTTTGTTGAACAAATTTAGAAGATTTTATTTTTTATTAAGGAGAATGAAAAACTGGAAAAGTGCTGAAATCATCTCACACCAAATCAGTGGAAAAAGTACTTTTTCAAGTTTCCTCATGTTCCCATGCTGTTTTGTGTTTTATAAAAGTACCTGGAGTACATACGTCCTCCATGAGAGTTTGTATTTTTGTTTAATGTTCCATATGTTGTTCTGTATTTTGTTTTGTTGTTAATAAAATAATAAAATGTCGATCGTTTGGTCATCATTCCTGTTCTTCTCTCCCCTCCCCTCTCCTCCTGCCTCCCCCGACCCCCCATGTTGTGCATATATTTTGATGCACAAAGCTCTGTTCCAGCTGTTTTGATAACAAAGGAAATATTAACAAATGATCTTCTCCAGACCAGCAGTTTGGATCATTCTGTTCATGTGTGCACCAGGACGCTCCTCAGAACTGTTTTTCTACTTAGATTTATGAAAATGTTTGTATGTCCTCACCGATAGTAAACCCTCCACCATCAAGGCCTGAACTTAAACCAGTCCAGATGATTTCCCAGCATGATAAACGCTCATCTGGCTGAATTTCTAAAAACTTGAAAGGTATCAGAGCCTCCTCCTCCTCGCCTACAGCGCTTATTAATGTGTTTGGTTTTTGCTTTTTAGTCATGGTGCTGACGAGTGTGTGCAGTGCACGTGTGTTTGAGGGTGATTATGGTGTCATGACGTCTGCTGGTGTTAGGGCTCAACCCAAGTCACACCCAAACACACACACGTTCCTCACCTAAACACACAAAGTAGAAGATGTTTGGAGTCTGTAGACACGTGGTTACCAGTAAATGTGTCCTTAGAGTAACTGAGTGTGTTTGGATCCTCAGCTGATGTTTGGAGACTTTTCTGTTGGTAAAAGCTGAAAGTGAGAGTCGATGAGCTGAGAAAACATGACTCAGTGTGAATGTATTTGTGCTTCACAGATATGTGTGTGTGCTCTCCTTTTGCTTCCTCTGTGTGTGAAGACATTGTGACTGAGTGCAGGACAAAAAGTGAATCAATCTGCATTTTCTCACAGTACGTTTTAATATTAATATACTTTATTATTTACTTTTACACACATAAAAGCAGAAGCTCAGGTTGAGTTTGGTCAGATAAACATGTGTCTTTTCTCTGTTTGAAATAAAATGCAAAAAAGGATTAAAAATAATACAAATTTAATCATCTCTCTTCTGGATCTGGGTCTGGATCTGGATCTGGGTCTGGATCTGGGTCTGGGTCTGGGTCTGGATCTGGATCTGGGTCTGGATCTGGATCTGGGTCTGGATCTGGGTCTGGATCTGGATCTGGATCTGGATCTGGGTCTGGATCTGGATCTGGATCTGGATCTGGATCTAGGTCTGGATCTGGATCTGGGTCTGGGTCTGGGTCTGGATCTGGATCTGGGTCTGGATCTGGATCTGGGTCTGGATCTGGATCTGGATCTGGGTCTGGGTCTGGATCTGGGTCTGGATCTGGATCTGGATCTGGATCTGGGTCTGGATCTGGATCTGGATCTGGATCTGGATCTGGGTCTGGATCTGGATCTGGGTCTGGGTCTGGATCTGGATCTGGATCTGGGTCTGGATCTGGGTCTGGATCTGGATCTGGGTGGCTGTAGCTCTAGCAGGAAGCCCAGATTATCCTCCGTCAGTGGGATTGATGGATCAATCAGCCAATTGATCGATCAATCAATCATTATTTATAGAGCAATTTACACACAGGGTGACCAAAGTGCTGTATAGGTAAAAAAAAAAAAAAAAAAGACAAATAAAACACAGTAACTATGATAAAACAAACCAGGTAAAGTCCACTAAGTAAAAGAAAACAAAGGGTTAATAAAAACACCAACCTGATCATTTCTGCTCAACTACGATTAAAAACCAAGTTAAGAAGATGAGTCTTTAAAAGAGACTTAAACTCTTTCAGTCATCCTTATGATAAGAGGAAGTTTGGGAGCCACAGCAGAAAAAGCTCCTCAGGTCAAAGGCGAGTCCTTCAGTCCTACGGACATCTAACAGGAGCTGGAGCTCAAACTCTTCTGGGAACATGCTCGTTTAAAATCTCAGAATCTTATCTATAATTCTATAAGGAGGTGCCTGTTTAAGCTGATTAAAACCTTAAAACCAATACTAAAACCTACAAACAACCAGTGCAGGGGAGGACAAGGGGCGATGTGAGCTTATTATAAGAAGGCGGGCAGCAGTGTTTTGGACCAGCTGCAGGTGACATAGTAGCAGAGAGTTGTCCAACCCAGTTGCAGTAGTTCAGTCTGGAGGAAATAAAATGATGGATCACTCTTTCACGGTAAATAGAGTTTGATTTTCCTAAGCTAAACTGCACTACTACCCTGACCTATTTATCAAATTTAAAACCTTTGTTTAAAAATACAGAGAAGTTCCTGACAGCAGATAAAATACCTCAGAGGACCAATGGCACTGCTGCAGTCTGACAGAAACATCACTCCAGCATGCTCTGACTAGGACATATCTGGGAGACATCCTGATCACATGCTTGAACCACCTCAACTGGCTCCTCTTGATGTGATGTCTGAGCTCCTCGCCCTATCTCTAAGGATGAGCCTCTGCAGAGGAAACTCATTTCTGCTGCTTGTAATCGCAATCTTGTTTTTTTTTTTCCCAAAGAGAATGGCTGTAAGTGACCGTTGGGACATAAATTGACTAGTAAATCTTGCTTTGTTGTTTTATAATAAAAACATGTTTTGTAAAAAAAAAAATGTTATGTTGGTTTGAAATAAAGTTAAATCAAATCAAAGAACGTGCTTCAGTTTTAGAATTAGCACATCGTTTATGCCGCTGTCCAGCTCTCCTCACACACTCACACACACTCCAGCATTGTGCCGAACATTCTGATTTGCTGTTTAGTCCTGAAACAACAGTGAGGTGCTTTTCACTCCTCTGGACAGCTTTACAAAGAACCTCTGCACTATAAAAAAAAAAAAAAACATTCAGGTGTGACTGGTGACTTGTCCATAGAGGACCAATAAAGACAGGCACCCATTTCCTGGAACCCTGCAGCATCATTGTAACTGAAGGGCATTTTTTATTCATTTCCCCCCCATGCATGAAGAACACTGGGTTTACACATTAAAGTATCATATACTTTTTCAAAATATTTTGAGGTACAAGTAGAACATAATAGAGCTCAAAACCTCATTTGTAGTGTATACTTGGAACACTTTGGAGTAAAAGTACAGGCTTTGACTGAATGTAAAACTCTCTTATCAGGTGCTAAACTGGGAGCCAATATTTTATTTGACTCTGATGATCATTTTAGAAACAGGAACGTGCAAATTCAGAAGGGAAATGAGAACATATTAGATGATAAGAGATGAAAGGTTTACTCAAAAGATAATAAACAGATAGAAAAGAAAAGAAAAGAAAGCTGTTTGATTTGCAGAAGTTTGATTGCTAATGTTGCAACACTGTGATCTTGGATATTAAAATCTTTATTGCTCAACTGAGTCGTCTGAAGGTGGGAGGGGTACACTGGCTCTAAAGAGTCTTTGATTCGCTTTTTTTTCCTTTAGAGAGCTTTTCTGAAACAACTCAACATGTCCTTAAATGCAAATGATTTAATGGAAAAAAAAAAGCATTAAACAACTTCACATGTCAGGAGCTTGCGAATGTAAAGTGAATGCATTGAAGAGAATGTTCTGGAAGGGAAGGACCAAATCTGTTTCTGCCTTTATGATTTTATTGAGAACAGATTGTCCGGAACGGAAAAACCCCATCGATAGTGTCCAAGATCATCCATTTGAACCCATAAAAGCTCTTCATCAAAGTTGTTGTGCAGTTGCACGGATCTGAGCTCCACACTGAACTTTCTCCTTGACAGTGAGATTACAGACATTACAGTCTGATCTGAAAACATGTGACAGTGAAAGAAAGCAGAAACGTTAGCGTTTATCATAAACTGAATTAAAAAAATAACCATACGTTCACTGTAAAATCTAACATGTTGTTTTAACTCAAATCAAAGAGTAAAATAAAAGTTAAAAAATGTTCTTTTAACTTTGACTTTGTGGTTTTAACTAGTTGAGCTGATCAAAGTGATGCAAAAGATAGATCAGCATTTGTAAAATAATTCCCCCTGTATATTTTCGACAATTGCCATTTTACGCTCTTATTGTAAGTCACCTTTTCCTCACTGAGGCTTTGTTCTAAAGAGCAACCCTGAGTTACACTAACTCCACCTAACTCTAATTCTAGGAATACTTTTAAAAAGACTAATCCTTTATTATCATCAATACGGACAGGAGAGCTGCGGATGACGTGCGTTGGCCCATGCACAGCCTTTGGCTCCCCATTTCAACTGCCCAGTCATTGGACGAAGCAGGGGGAGTCATCATGATCGCTATTCCACACCTAACCCAAAACCCTAACGCTTTAGCTTTGAAATGCAATAACAGGGCCTTTATCAATGATTAAAATCTGACCCTTCTGTGGTAGCTTCTGAGCAGAAAAATGAACTAATTCCTTCAGAACCACTGAGCTAATGAACAACGCTGAGACAAAAGTGTTTTCTTGCCATCTCAAAACAACGGTAATCTCGTAAATTTCATAGCAGTTGATTTTATAAACCTTTACACTGCAGTCATTTTGAGTTAAACAGTTATTTACAAAAGTAAACATCACAAGCAGCGAGTAAATGTAGCACTTGTGTTGCATCTGGGGTTGAGCCCAGCAGGAATTTCTCCTGCCAAAAAGAACTGTGTGATGTGAAATCGATTACAGTGTTTTAAGATGGAAGCAATACACTTTTGTCTTGCCTGAATTCAAACTAGCTGTTGGCTCATGAGTCCTGATGGATGCAAACTCTGTTTCTTAAAAAAGAAAAAGGTCACCAAGGACACGATGTATATAGGGATTATTTATAACTTTACACAAATATGCACTTCACCATGGTCCAATAAATCCCAATAATATGCCACTTTATTAGAAAACCAAAACTCATGCATAAAAACTGTTTTAAAGAACACTACAACAATATATAAAACATCATGTTTCACATGAAGAAAAAATGCCTTAAAACTTGTTTCACGCCTCTGAAAAGTGTAGCTCTCATTTCTTATATAGCTTACTTTATGTTGGCTATTTTTGTCACATTAACTTTTCAAACATCTGTTTTCTTTGCATTTGGTTGTCAATCATCTTGTTCAGGAATGTAGAAAAAGTAGAAGCATTTCTTTGTTTCACAGCCCAACCTGTGGTCTGAACTGTGATTAATGGCAATAAAACAGACTGGCTGGACTCTGTCCAATCACACGCTCAATCTGTAGTTTCTACCTTTTCTATTAAAATAAAATTTCTATTATCTTTTCTAAATGAAAAAGCTGCAAAGTTCTGTTTTGAAAGCTGTTGTATGACATGGTTGTATATGTTCTTGCTGTCATGTGTTTACCACCTCATGTGGTTTAAACATGATGTTTCCTGTTTGATAGTCTAGTGCTTCATTAGCGTGACACGTCTGTAAAACACTGAAAAGCTGTTATACTGTTTGCTTTGATTAATGGTCTGAAGTTGATGCATATTCAATAAATAACATAATGCCTTACTTTAAGACAACAGAATTCACTTAAAGTGCCTGTGACTCCATATTTAAATCACTTTATATTAAACAGGTGTAATCTTTGATGCCTCTAGATTAGCGTTGCACCATTATAACTCAAAATACGCTGTAATTATTTCCTAACGAGCAACTCAGAGATCAGAAGAAAGCGCCGCCTTCCGGTTCTGCTGGGTTTCTCCTTATTTGGCAGCCTGGCACTTCTGCTGCAGTAGGGGGCAGTGTTGTCACGTGAAAGAGAAACGAAACTGAAACTAAACACTACACGGTCTATGGGCAATGGCGGCGGCACTGCCTCGCTCCAGTTGTCGTGAACGTGCATGTGGGAGGAGAATTTACCATATAAGCAAGTCCGGATCACTATGACCTCATAGCGGGCTGGAGTGAAAAAAACTGTTTGAAACCTGGGTCTGAAATCTTGAAGAGCTTCTCACTAGCTGTACTAGGAGACAGATGGACGCCGTTTTTTGCTCTTTCTGGCAGGTTTAAGGTGAGAACTCAACGTTGCAACATGATAGATAAGTCAGAAAACATGGAAACCGATGTCATGGGCACTTTAAACACAAAGAAGTCAGATTAGCAGGAACAACGTGAGCTCATTGTCTTTCATTTTGTTTAGTTTTTTTACATCACCATTCAGAACACTGCATTGAGCTGCCTTCACTGTTACTGTTCATCAACACTGTTTAAAACATTGTTCATGGTGGGCTTTAACAAACACTGATCAGAGATCAATAAAGAGCGTTCAAGACTGTTTAAAGCTGCATTTATTCAACAGACATGGTGATAATAAGACATCTGTTTGTAGGAATAATGAGATAATCGGTGTAGATTAACTCTTGTTGGCAGGAAAATAAAAATTTGGTCATGACGTCTTTAGATATTAGATTTATTTTGGTCACAACTATTTAAAAACCCTTTGATTTGAAATCATACAGCTTCACTTAAAGCTGATTTCATGAGATGGGATCACCTGGTGTCATTACTGAGGGAAGGGGGTGTTAAGGAGCACTGGTGGTTCCCAAACTTCTTCTGCTTTTGATGAGTTCTCTGACATGTTACTTATTGAATCGTTACATTTTTATTTTCTTTCATCCTAAATGTCCAGAATCCTTGTCATCTATTATCCTTTTACGACTTTATTTGTAACAGTTAGGTCTAAATGTGACATTTTAATTAACATTAATTTGATTTCTGTAGGTCTAATGAAGACCCACAGGGAGATCTAGACCCTAACTTTAGGAACCGAATAACAGCAAACATCAAGTATGTCAATGTGCCTGTTGTACCTAAAACTGAAGATTTTCTTATGTTTTCAGAGTATTTATTCACATTATAGTTATTATAGTTTGATCCACTGGTAAACCCTGTGATCTGGGCAGCTTAATGGTCCAATAATTCTGTTCTTGCTTTGAGTAAAACATGTGAGTATAACCTTATTGTGGTTACGTATTGTTTCTTTTTTGTTACTGTCAGTTTCCAGCATGCTGTGAACTGAACTAGATGTCTCCATTCCTCTTGTTCCTCCTCCTTTTAAACATGTTCACTGTTTCCCACACACTCGCTGCCTCTCGGTCTGCGCACATGAATTCATAAAAGTTTAGAAGAAAACATTCTGTCCTGCTGGGGGTAAATTGTTTTGACAGTAAGTCGGTTCTGTTGTCACAAGTTTAAGCAGAGTTATTGCTGATGAGCTTTTGAAGCTTTTGAGGGATGCACACAAACGCATGCATGCCGACGCAAGCAAAGACACACTGACGTAAACACACACACACACAAAAGCATGCATTTTCAGTCCTTCAGGAACCAGGATATCCCCATTATGTTCATGAAACATCTGGAGAACATCCTTGAATCCCTGGTTCCCTTTGGTAACAGTAAATCATTAGCCAGCTCGCTGCCCGCCCAGCCACACAAAGTGCTGCTGGATTCTTTCACATAACTGGAAACATTTGAGTAAAAGAAATAGACAGAAAAAAAATATGACATAGAAATGTCACTCTAGTCACAGCATAACTCCTCAGTTTCATGATTGGAATAGGATTGAAATGATTATAAATGTATTTTCATGTATATATTAATAAATCCTATCTCAGTATTATTATTATTATTATACTGGTGTTTAAACATTCAACATTGGATTTTGAAGGTCCCATATAATGAAAAATTCACTTTCTAAAGATCTTTTAACAGTCATATCAGTCCCAAAGACTGTGAATGAGACTCAAAAGTGTTAAAATATGTTTACAGTTTTCACTTCCTTATTCTCATTTTTGGGAAATGTCTTTTGAGCTAATGCTATTACGGGTGGTTTCTGCTGCAACAAGAAGGGAAAAGACCACTCCAGACCACAGAGGACAGAGCCAATCACGAGCACCTTTGGCTACCTGAGCCCACCCCCGCCCTTTAAAAACCACGGGAGTGTGGTGTCCACGCAAACGTTAGCAAACAGCCAGGTGAAGCTACGAGCAAAGCACGGCAGCTGCTTCGTAGATGGTTGCATCAACGAGCACAAATCTCGTTTTTTTACTCCCTTCATCTGAGACCCTGAAGACCAGTGTCTTGGAAAGAAGAGATGGGCGGGGCTTAGAGAATGGATGAATTGGATGAGAATTGGATGAGGTTGTGCACTTAAAGCCGCTCTGTGGATTATTTCAGCAAGAGAGCTGCTTTTAACACGTACAACGACTCCTCCCAAAACACCTCGACACGCATTATTTTTGTATTTACTTCCGTATTTTAAAACTATTTCTAAATAGATCTCATTTAGTTATGTTAAAACTTAATGATCATTTCTTTCTGTTAAAGCATCTCACCAACTCATGCATTTCTTAATGTATCGTCTCCAAAGGCTTTTCTATATCTTTGTGTCCTCTGGAAATAAAACGAATCTCATTTTCTTTGATTCCTTGCACATGTAAAAAGTAAAAAATCTTAAGAAAACAACGTTTTTTGTTTAAATTTGAAGTAAATCAAGTAACAAATTAAAAAGGTGCTCCTTTAAAGAGAACATTTGACATTTTAAATGACTTTTCTTATTTTAGTTTTAACCATTAGACTAATTACAGCTATCAATGCTGTGTTTGCATTTGAATTTGCTCCATATACCCATTTAAGGACACAGATATGAGTTCCCATAAGTCCCCTGTGTGTAGTAGCAGTCCAGATGAGACGTGTCTGATGGAGGAAACATGGAGTAAAAAGTCTGAGGTCATTTCCGTGTAGTCTGACCTTAGACCTCACCTCTTAACCTTCCTGTAAAAAAATGTTTATTCCTTCTTTTCTCTCTAGAAAAAGTTACTGCTTCTCTTCATCACGACCTGAGTTTTTGTTATGATGTATTTATTTATTTTTATAAAATACGTTTTGTTTATAAACCTGGTCATTTTGTTTATTAGACTTTAGTATTCTGTGATTCACACCTGTTGTACTTTTAGGTAGAGTCACAGCATCGTCTGCTCTCCACACCTGGTCCCGGTTTATAATCATTAACTCTCAGAACATACATTCCCAGGTTTTTAGCAGCTCTTTGTCAGAGTTTTGGGTCTACATTCCCACAGTGTGTGTTTTTATGATCTTGTTAAGTTTGGTTCTGTGAAACTCCAGATTTATGTTGGTTAAGTTGCTGCATCTGTGTTTGTTTTGTTTAACCAACTTTTTTTTGTTTTGGGGTAATCTGCTTCTCAGGCCTACATTTGGATCTTTACCAAAAGCCAGTGACACTCTGTTTTTATTTACCGTACATTCAAGAAACATACTCATCAGTTTCCTATCAGAAATCCTATAATAACAAAAACACTTCGATTTAAACCTAATTATTTAGAGCTTGAGCCGCTGTAACATCTATATCTTTTTCTTGTCTGTAAACTGGATTAAACACAATCATGTTCTTTGAGTGTTTCTGCGTTTTGTGCTCCTTCTTGTTATCCAAATGCAGCATCATATCAGTTTGGTTATTTATGATATGAAAGGCTCTGAAGAGATTGTGGTCAAAAGTTCTGAAAAGTGTTTTTTGTTTTGCGTTTGCTTGTTTTGCTGCTATTCTCTAGCTGTTGTTCTTAAACAACAATAATAATAATAATAATATTTAAAATATTAAATGTTGTTAATGTATGCTTTTCCAAACTCTGAGGGAAACTTTTCAGTAAAACAGGCAAATTTTAGAACTGAAACAAATATATGAGGAAAGGAAAAGTTATTTGTGGCCACATACGTATATACCACAGTTAATTGTAGTGGAATTTATTCTCTGCATTTGACCCGTCCCCGAGGAGCAGAGGGCAGCTGGTTTCATAGCACCCAGGAGGCAGTTGGGGGTTCAGTATCTTTTCCAGTATATTTAGACTCATATCTTGGGCCTGGGAATGAACCCCGATCTCCTCCTCCCCTGGTTGACCCCGATAGTCAAATAGGCAAATCAACAAGCAAATAAAACAAAAGCAGGTCCAAAGATTTGTCAACAACATCAGAGAAATGAAGAGTTTTAGCTGTGTTACTTTGTGTTTTTGGCATATGGTTTGAAACAATGGGTCCAAACTCTTTCCCACACAAATCATCAAGTTGAAATTTGCACTTCACCAATATTTGAATCTTTTCAGCAAAAAAAGTGCAAAAATATTAATTTTTTTTCTTATAGCAGCGATGTGAAGTTTTTCAGCAAGAAATATTCAGCACATTTTTAAACCAATGTACCACAGCCCCTCCCAAAACATCTTCAATCATTCACAGCTCACAAATCATGTTCTCACACTGTACGATGTTCTGAGACCTGAATGTGTTTATGAAACACGTCACTCGACACGCTCGTCACACAACAGGGAGCTGCGAACAGCAGAACCCGGAAATGAGGAGAAACTTGCTTCAGAATCGAATTCTTGACCAAAATAAACGCGTATCCTTGGCAAGCCTTGCCATCGTGTGAGGAGAAATGTTTAAAAACAAAAATGAATCCCATGGGAGGAAGGAGGGTCTTCAGAAGAATAACACATGTAAAGCTTTATCATTTGAAACGTTTATAGAGAAATGCTCCATATCACCTTTAATTGCTTGACAATTACCATGTTTATGTTAGTATGCTTTTATCCAAAGTGACTTACAAATGAGGATGCAACAAGACCGTTACTGTTGAGGATAACAATAAACTACGTAAAGGGGAGACAGTGAAGAAAGCATAAATATTTCAATAAAAATATAACATTCTGAAAAATTTAAAGGATCTCATAGGATTACCAAGAAATGTATTTAATTCTTGTTGTTTTTTTCAATAAGTCACAACATGTAACAATACTTCTGCTCTTAATAAAACCAATAGTCAGACGTCCATTAATGTTATGTTCATCTTTTAAAAGTGACCACATTGTTCTGCACCAGCAGCCTTTTATCCTAGTTGTCATAGTGACTCAAAGTATGAGCGCTCTAATTATGATGGCTTGGGGTTTACTCAGGGTGTTTGACTGAACTCATTAGAAACCTGTTCTGGAAGTGAAAACTCTAGGGTTTCCCTCTGAGTGAGTCAGAGTTTACTGATAGACCCGGCATGTTGAGCCTCCTGTCTGAATACCTCCTGATGTACTTCAGCCTTTTCCTGCCTGCTATGGAGGCTCTCTTGTTCAGTGTGTTTCACTAAGTAACTCCATGACTGGTGTCATATTCAATACAGAGACTAGAACCAGAGAGCATGTGGTAGGAATGTAAATTTATCACATTTTCTTAAATAGGGTCCAGCTGTTGTGTGCAGAGGAAATTGGATTAATTTTTAGAAATGGGATAAATCTAGTCAGAGGCGCTACTTGCTGGTGCACCACAGCGGACAGCATTCTGGGAAATATTGACAGCAGAACGTAGCGGTTTTTACTGAAATATGAAGATGTGATAACTGATCCAAATCTGCTGCAAGAAGATAAGACTCAGCTCTGTGATCTTCTACACATGTTTCTAAATGTAAAGACATTAAGATACCACAGGGAAATTAATTATTTACAAAAATAAATCAGCTTTAACCACATTGTCAACTTGTAGGTCTGGTCCAACTGTCACTTTAGTGACATCCTTCTACACCCTACACGCCCTGCTCCAAAAATATTAAACCACATTTGTGAAATGTAAATGTTTGTGTAACAATCTGTAACCTGACTGAACGAAAGATATAATGAATGAATGGATATCAGTAATCAGGACCTGAGGAGGAACAGGGAACATCTTTTACCATTTTTCTTTTGTACAATCACAACACTGATGCTCCAGGTGGCGCTCTCAAAGTTTCTAGGAACTTTCACATTTATTCCTGACTTTTTTAGTCTGACCTATTGTTCAGGTATCATAATGACTTGTTTAAAGTAAATATTAAACAGTCAGGAAAAAAATAATGGCTCGGGCTATAAAACATTCCTCCACAAGGCAAACATTTCACTACAAGGTTTTTATAGTTGACAAATGACATGAAGTTAAATAGATGATACAGCTGATGGAGATTGTTATTTTTTAAACATAATTTCTGACATACTTTTGATCAGATGACAGTCTGATCCTGTATACTATGGTTAGTTAAAACATAGAAATAGTTGTGTCTACTTTTTTAAAACTTCTTTATGGTCTAATGACCAAAAAGAAGTAATCAGCTGTTTTCTGTTTTCTTCTTTATCCAATTGAGTTTGAGTAGAATATGAGTAATTTTCATATTCTGAAGTATAATTTGTGGTTTCTTGCTATTTCCTTGTGTCTTCATGTCATTATTTATCATTCATTTATGTTATGTTGGTGGAGTGTCCATGCAGGCAAAGATATATATAAAATAATTTAAAGACTTTTAACGTTTACTGCAACTGTGCCATCACCAATCCTAACCTCCATGAAACGAGTCAAATCAGGTACAACCATCATCTATATTCATCAATAACTGCATTCATACAACAAAGTTAAAACCATTTACAGATGAGCTAGGATTAAGCATATCCCAATAAATTACCCCAAGTTGTAAAAATGAATTTCACTCACGACGTGTTTCCTTTTAACCTATTTATAGCTTCCCTTCATCCAGGAACAAAGATTTAAGGCTCAAACCCTCCAGGTTTGGTTTTTGTCCCACTGGTAATCAAACAGGCATTGAGTAAGTGTATGATAAATTCTATATTTATAGAACAGAGTCGTCATTCATTAATACTTCTGTTGAAATCCAGATTATTAACCTCATAGAAAATGTAACTCCATCAGATGAACCGGTTTGGATTCACATTCATTTCAGTGCCCAGTTTATTGCTTATCTTTTTAAGGACGTTAATGGTACAGAACCATATGAGCTATTGCATCCTCACACTCACAGCAAAAACACTGCAGTCTGCAATCAATTCCTTTTGGACATGTTGACGTCCAGACTCAAAATTAAAGGAAAAAGAACCATTTTTAGTGGTAGCTCCTAAACTGTGGACAGCACACGCCTACAAACTGCTGCTCCGGTTAAGTCACATCTTAAAACCATTTCTTTTCATTAGCTTTTAGTTGTAGCTGAGGATATCTGGATTTTTATTGTGCACTCATTTCTGGAAGCTTTGTTCTGATGCTTTAGTTTTACAGTAATTCACAGATATTAGTGATGTCATTTGTTAATGAAATACTACTTTATATCTTTTACAGACCTTTTTGTTCAGCTTATTTATTAAATGTGTTTTAGGGATACATTGTCACTTGACCTCAGTGTCTTATGATTAGATTATCTGACCCCTTGATTGTAGCACTTTCTTCTGTAACATCTATGTGGGTTTGGAAGTTGACCTGTAGCATCTGTGACTGCAGCCATCAAAATAGTTTTTTTTCACACTTGTGCATTTTTTAACCAGAAACTGATGATGACAGTTGCCATAACTTTGGGAAGTAGCGGCTGCAGCGTATTTAAATTTATAAAATAAGAAAATGAGGTACGCCTAAGTAGGGAACTAGTTTACATGTTTCCAGCGTTTGTGAGAAAAAAGTGTGCAATATTAAGAATCAAAGAGATGTTTTTAGTAAATTACCACCTGCTGGAGTCAGATTTCAGTGATAAATACTTAACTAATAAATTAAATTAGTACATTTTCTTTTAGATCAATTGCTTTTCAAGCCATTGTTTAAAATGTACACACCTTTTCGTCTGAGCGTCCCATAATTGATTTTCTTCATCACATCAGACATGGCTCACAAAAGTTTCTCACAATATTCAAAATAAAATGTTTAATCCATCATCTTCACAACTGTATCACCGCTGAAACAGGAATACTCCTGTGGTTTGAGCAAAACAAAATAAAAAATACAGCAAAAACAATGAAAAATGTGAATGAAAGACAGAATCAATTCATAGCATTCTGTGGATTGTTTAACCACCAGTCAGCTGGCTCTGTCATCCACACATCATGGGGAGAGGTGCGGTTGAATACATTTCTGTGCATACGTCAAAAATTATTTAGAATATGAAGAAAAGAATGACAAAACTCAAGTGTATTTTGTTAGAGTATGTCTTTGGTTTCCCATCGGTCTGGCTCCAGTTCTGGATCACAGTATTCAGAGATTTGATGGGTTTTTGTTGACCATAAAAGCCAGGGTTGTGGTGGTGGCCCTGACATGCATACAACAAAGCAGAATTCGTCCCTCTGCGTTTTGTAATAACTAACTGCTGTCCAGACGGGCCTGCCCCATGCTTCCTTCATTGAAGGGATTTCCCAGCTCTCCAAACAATTGTTTGTTTATCCTGGTTGGGATCTGGTGTTCTCCTAAAACCCTTCTCATGACACATTAACATCATGTATCAACATAGAGAAACACAATGTTAGTTAGTGGTCTTGCCAGGTATGATAAAGCAACCATGAAGAATATCAACACTTGTAGAAAAAAGGCTGGTGTTGGCATCTTTTGAACAGCTTTGCTTAGGGCCCATCACACAGGATGAGGAATGTGGATGGTCTTTATAGGGTCCTAGTGAGGCCTTCAGGCCCTCTGAAGCATGCATCCCATTCTGTAGGATGAAGAGTGATTGGTCAACAATGGTTTTGAGCATGCGCAAAACTTATACAGTGAGGGTGTGGGGGTTTATCAACAGCCTATCAGGGTCTCGGGTGGAGCATGACCTTAAATCTTGCAGTGTCCACGACACAGAGCCTGTTTTCACTGGCATGGCTTGGTCAGTGAGTATATGAAACAACTTTGGCCATGCTGACTTCATGCCTATAGGCTACAACCACTTTCCACAGGCAATTGCCTCTTTATAATAATATTAATAATAATGATGCATCAGTTTTATATAGCGCTTTTTAGGTCACTCAAAGATGCTTTACAGAGTTGCATCATTCATTCACACAGTCGTTCTCACTGGTGGTGGTAAACTACGACAGACGTCTGTAGCCACAGCTGCCCTGGGGCAGTCTGACAGAAGCGAGGCTGCCATTCTGCGCCATCGGCCCTTCTGACCACCACCAACATTCACACACAGTCACACTCACATTCACACAGGCAAGGTGGGTGAAGTGTCTTGCCCAAGGACACAACGACAATCTAACCCAGCCAGAGCTGAGGATTGAACCGGTGACCCTCCGGTTACCAGACCGGCCACTCTCCCAACTGAGCTAATGCCGCCCCATTTGGGTTGGTCTGGACTATTATGGGCCGTTCGCGCAGTCCTAGATCTGATCCACTTGTTCTAATCTGCACTGTCTGTTGCAGCACGTGCTCATGGATGCTCACATGTGCTTATAGCACCTCAATCACCATAACCCCCCAGGACGAACTCACAACGGAGGCGTCCGTACTGAAAATCAGCTGTAATTGCTCATAATGGGCTGTCATGACAAAAAATGCTCAGGACATTTGTCCCGGTCCAGCCCCAGCTACAAACCAATTACAGATTTGTGCTTCAGAGAATTCTGCCAGGGCAAGGCCTGGAGCTTGATGACATTGTGGGCATCTATAGTAGGACTGCCATAAGAATGTGCTACTAACACATAGCATGGTGAGCAGTGGAGGTTCTAGACCAACATTAGAGGAGGGGCCAGTCTGGGGCCAGCTGCTTTTTTAGAGGGGCAGAATCTAAAACAAAAGACAACAAACACTTTCAGTATTTCAAGTTGTACTGTATAATTACAGCAATATAATAACAGCAATTCAGTTACAGTGGCTCTGGACACAATAACTTCAGTAAGCTTTAAAATAAAACTACTTTATAAAAAATACTTTGCTCTCTTTGCTATCATATTTCAGTGACAACATGAAACAGAATGTGTTGCTAATGCCTGAAACTCTGCACTTAGCAGGGGGGCCACAGGGGGGCCAAGCAGGGGTCACTGCCCCCCATGGCCCTCCCCTAGAACGGCCCGTGATGTGAGGGTGCAGGAGAGCCTCTTGTAGAAAATATTAGTAAAAACCTATTGTTGAGTATTAAAAGTGTAGCTACATCATGATTGTCTTCACAGCTATGGAGATTTTCCTTTTGCTGAGACCCAGTCACATGTCAAGGTCATGAAGATCATAGTGTGGTCCTAATCTAGAATAAAGGGGTCTAATGCATAAAACACATCTATTTCTACTGAGAGGTTACATTTCCTTCCACTTCTGCTTTTTAAACATTTGTTTTACACAATAATGGAGTTTCATAAAAGTTCACAAAATCCCCAAACTGTTATCATCTTTATCGCTGAATCATGAAAGTGAAGTTGTCATCAGGCACACGTGAGCAGACCCTCCCTTTAAAGAGTCAAGTGGTCCTTTAATCAGCTCCCACTGGGAAAAGATCAAATTCACTTTGCTTTATTAAATTAGCGTTTATTGTTGTTCCAGTGTGCATAGTGGGATTCTGCTTGTGTTAATAAGACAGAGCTGGAAAGCTGGACCTGGTTTTTACTGGGGGACCAGCGTGAACATTGACTCTATTGTCAGAGTGGAGACAATAAAAGTGTATATTATGTGTTTTCAGACCTCATAATAAGATTGTTGATTCTAAAGAAAAAAATTATGAGCATGCATATTAAAATATTCATGTGCTGATAAAAACATGTTGGGTCATTTTGTAAAGAAAAGACAGTTTCTTAAGAAATGACAAAAATCTTCACCTTGACAAATGTTATAGATAACTAAACAAACATTTAGGTAATCTTTAGGACAAGATCAATTTTAATACAACCATAAATGTCTGTTTGATTCTAAGTGGGACTTTGTCTCAAGACTATAATGACACATTCGTACTCCTCTGCACACATCCACACATTTTTAATTATATGCATTACAAGTACAGCAAATATACTGATTGTTATTCATCCACTTATTCATCCATCAGTTCATCCACTCATTGATATTATTTATGCCTGATTTATCCTGTTAACTTTTAAATGATGTTACCAGAAGTTTGCTTGTTTTCGAGTTTGAGGACACGGGACAGCAACTGGACATAAAAATTCAGAAGCAAGCGATCTTAAGATGCAGTTATCATTTGGAAATGAATGTTTTATGTGCGGAAATTCAAATGTTTTGATGAACTATATTCATTCCAGATGTAGTGGGACATATTTACTTTGGACTTTGACCGTTTACCAAACATTTCCAACATTGTGAACTACTTGGTGTTTGCCACAAATCTAGCCATCACAGCATAAGAGATCAGATGAGAACATTTAAAAGTCTCAACCAGCTCATGTTAGGATGAGTAAGAGATGTTTCAGTGGAAAATCTAAAGGAAAACATTTCTAAATCTTCTGATCCTCAATGCCTTGGGTACTGTACTTCAAAGTCAACATCTTAGATGACAGTGGCCCTGCAGAGTAAATTTACAAAAGCAGTATTTTTTTCAGGCCTCAGGATGGGCGATATACCAGCATGTTTTCATTCAATATGATACCATTAGTTTCTGGAATGTTTTCATTGACGCAATGCAGCCACTTTTCCCATTTCAAAGAAAATCACATGACTGCACAGTGTTCATTAACCTCTAGGGCCTGAGAGTTAACCCAAGGAAGGTCAAGGCTCCTATTCCAACACCAAACTTGCTCTAGCTCTGAAAGGCTAAAGGCCAGTTTATACTTCTCCATCAGTGTCAGTACGGAGACATGCAACACTACAGTATTATCCATCGTCACAAGAGCTCTCCAACTGGCTCGCAAGGACAAACGGAGTCTAGCTCACTTTTCTAACTATCTGTCAATCGAGACTGAGAGCGCACGTCTCTGATTGGTCGGCTCAATAACCCAATATCACTTCCGGCTTGACGTCACTTCTTTTGAATTTGTCAACAGTTGTTCCAAATGACAAACCAGCTCATCTAATCTGTTCACAGTCATGCAAAAATATTTCAAGTGCACTTCACCGTCAATGTCCCTCAAAGGTTGAACAGGAGCTGCATATTCGCCCGTCCTCTGTCTTGTCCTGTTTAGTGGACGGACATTCCACCAACGCCGCTGTCTCCTTCGCTCCTGTTGAATTCTTTTTAAAACAACATTTGTTCCTGGAGATCAATCAGTTCCAGCTCAATCAAAATTTGCTCTCTGTCGGCCATTGCTAAGCTGAAGTAAACAAACTGTGGTCGACCAGAGACGTCACTGCAGACCTGTCAGAAAAGGTATACGTACTGTATATACCTGAAGAGCTGTACAAGGTGGAGAGCTGTGGTACGAGGCCAGTGTGGCTCATCCTTAAATTAACAAGGTCTAAGTCCAACTTAGACTATAACAAAATATAGCCTTAACTCACCTTTTTGTTTTCAAGACAATAATGAGACACTGATAAGCTAAACGCGGCTCTTTGATAGCTAAAATGAGACGAGACATCTGTGAGTTTATGTCAGCACGACGAGACGAGAAGAAAACATTAGCGTGTGGAATTGCAGAACAGTATTTGGGTGAAGTCTGTTTGCTGTCTATCATGTGAACTCAATGTCCACTTCCAAGAATCCTTTTATTGTGGTGGGGTTGAACCCTTCCCTTATTAGTTCCAGGGCAAGCGCTGACTGCATGCTCTCTCATCAAATAGATACTTACTGAAAGAATCCTTCTTGACAGCTTGTGACAACCCTGCTGATGAATTCTATATTGTGTCCTTATTTAATCAACTGAGTCATTTGTTTCTTTTGTTTTACTAAAAATGCGGCGCTACGTTTGTCCACTCAACTCGCTGATTAAAGAGCAACATTTTTTTTTGTATCATTATGGCCGAATGTTAGAACAATACTTATAGTGATGATTGAATACTTTGGTTATTGTAGTTTTGGCCATTTTAGTTGATTTTTTGTTACTTTTCCTGTTTAATGCTAAAACGATTTATGGTACTTTTGAATTGATCGAAGGAAAAGCATTATTACCTTTTTTGACTAAAACTGACTAAAAGCTTTTTGAGTTTTGGTCGACTAAATCTAGACTAAAACGATCACATGAACATGACTAAAATGAGACTAAAACTAATCAGCGTTTTCATCCAAATGACTAAGACTAAAACCAAAGTGACTGCTGAAAACAACACTGCATACAAACGCACAACTTAGATTTCAGCCTTTCTTCAAATGAAAAAAAGAATAAAATCACAGATGGAGACTTTTGTGTCATTCTGTCCTACACATGAGGTTCATGAACACATACATTTTTATGCAAAATATGCATCAACATAAATATCAAATGCATGTTTTGTTTGTTTTATGTACATTGTGCTTTGATAAATATGGGGCAACATATTTACACATCTTTACATCAGCTTGTTCTTTCACTACATTTATTGGGTTTATGTAAAGTCCCAGTTGACTTATTGTAAAATGATAGGTGAAATAAAGTGTCTAAACTCTCAGGTGACCTGTGCAAAAGTTCATCTTATAGCTCTACAGCCAAAGTTGTGAGTCATTTCCTGTCAGACCTGATGAAGTAAAAGCACTGAGTTCTGCAACAAAGCATGCTTTACATCACAAGGTTCTGTGTAAAAAGCAAGAGTTTTTAAAAGCTTGGGTGGCCTTCTGTTTGCCGTGGGGCAGATACGTCTGAACTCCACCAGTGTCGCCCATTAAAGCTTCACTCTGAAGTTCCTGCTACTAAAAAAGAACAGAACCGTTTTAAGGATTTAAATTGATTATTCTTAGGAAGATCTTTAGAGAATAAATTTATAAAACACACACAAAAGCAATACTTTCAAATATCACCTACAGATTTTCCTGAAGCATGAGAACAGATGGGAGTTTTTAAAACAAATTAACCCTGCTGAATGCAGCTCATTATGTAGTTAGAGTTCAGAGGAAAGGAAGAGGAAGAGAAAGGTAAGATGGAGGCTGGAGAGCCTGGTAGAGGTGGAGGGGGGTGAAAACATGGTGAAAGACATGGGTGAGAAAACAGAGCCAAGGGGGGAATCAGGTTGCAGGGAAAGAAGGGGTGTTTGAGATTGGAGTAGGAAGTGGAGGCTCTACTTAAGTTTTCTAAATTATGGTTCTTTTAACCCCTAAACATGGCGAGAAAACCCATGGGGCAAGGGCGTCTGGGATGCATCACACTGAGAAAAATACTCCACCCTGACATGTGGATTTACCCAGACCCTGTGACCCCAGGACTAGTTATTACACACTGATCTCGAGTCCACGGAGACAATCATGTTTTAAAAGAATCTAAGCAGACGAGACGCTTTCAGACTAAAACTATGAGTCAGGAATAAAGAAAGCCAGGAAGCAGCCCCTGGAGGAACGAGCTACCACTGCAGACTGGTCTCACCTCCTCCCAGGAAACCTGTCACACACATTAAAGTACTTTCACATGACCGGATGGAGTGTTGATTTTTTTCTTTATATCACACACCCTTCATAAAAGAGCTGCTGCTTATCTATTAACTTCCAAACCCGTTTCAAAGGATCCAGTTAATCTAGCTCTATATCAGAATGTTTGAGTATGTTTTTAATGTTCTTTTAGAAAGGGATGCAGACATTGAGGTCTATGTTTGTCCTAAAACTTTAATTCAACCTGGGAGTTCATTGGTGTTTATTGCCCACAGACTTTAACAGGCTTGTAGGAGTCATTTTTTGGCACTTGTTGTTTTGTGTTTTTATTATATAATCAGGAAGAAGGAGCGTTAGAAGCTCCAGTACCTCAGACTGCACTGATTATGGTAATACTACTAATAATTATTACTTTATTGATACTCCTGGGAAATTATTTTGTTGTATTTAACTCATTCTTTTCGAGGAGCAGTGGGCTGCCATTTTGGACTGTGCCCACCAAACCACCAACCTTTCAATGAGGAAATGACCATTGTTACCTGTTGAGCCTCAGCCACCCCATTATAGGCTATAGTATATATTCTGTTATCATGTATTATATTTTTCCATATTACTAACTGTATAAGATTTGATTTTAGACATCTGGATACAGACCTTTTGTCTGGAATAAAGTTTGATAGATTTTATAACATTTAGAACCTTCAAAACACCAAGTGACCTATTTAATACCTGGATTAAGATGATTATGTTGTTGTCAATGATGAATTATCAAAAAGGAGAAACAAGTTCCTTCCATTTTTGTTTTGGTTGCAAAGTTTAACTTACTTAAATAAACCTAAATAATTAAGTCAACTCAAAGGTCTGTTTTCTTCTGTTTGTTCCCAATGGGACAATGTAATAACATGTCTTTATTCCAACCTGATGTAAATTGCCTTTTTGCCTGAAAAGAACCCTTGATTACAGATAGATTATTATTATTACAGCATTATACCAACAGCAGCAGAGATCTTCTTCTGCACAACAATCTCTACTAGTTCATCCAGAGGAACTCCAATGCTTCCCACGCCAACTGTGAGATCTAACCTCTCTAGTGAATCCTGGGTCTGCCCCAGTGTCTCCTACTGGTGGGATTGTCTGAAACACCCCACTTAAAAGGCATCCAGACAGCATCTTTACCAGATGCCCAAACCACTTCAGCTGGCTCATTTTAGTGTGGAGGACTAGTGGTTCTAGTTTGAGCCACCTTCAAACAGCTGATCTCCTGAGGTGAGCTAACCACTGTAGTCCTCCCTCTTCAGTATGATGGCTCCCTTCACCTCAGGTATCAACCACCAGGTCCAGTGATGCCACAAGCACTGACCACCTTACGCCCACAGCTCCAAGCAGCTGCTTCGGAGCATGGCCCTCTCAGGCTTAATGTCCACTGCATCCCTCAGGATGATGGAAAAGCTGTGCTGAGGTGGGCATTGAAGATCTTCTGGACCAGATGTTCCCAGCACTCTTTCACTACGTGCTCGAGTGCACCTTGTCTATCCAGTGTCATCCCCCACCACCTGATCAAACACCTCCAGCTGCTGATTGGTTAGCAGTATTTGAGCTGCATGTCCACCACTCTTTATTGTGTTTATATATAAATTGATCTGATAATGTGTCTTAATGCCTCAATGTAATAAACTGAAGCATGAGCAAAAAAACAAGGTTTTTATTCTGAATCAGCTTTGAATGTTTTGAAAAAAGGACAGAAGAAAAACAAAAGTTCCAAGGTTGAGCTACAGTCCCCGTGGAGGAGGAGGAGGAGGAGGTGTGAAGCTAACTGAATGTCTGGTAGTCCAAGTCGGCCAAAGATCAAGACTCAGCAGTGCAGTCTGCTTCACAGTTATACGTAGACAGTATATGCTTTGGCCCAACTTATGGTTGTGTGAAGAGTCATGTGTTGGGGCACTGAAGCTGAAAAAAGTAGGTGGCGGCTGAGATGGATAAGCAGGGTAAAAGCTGCTCAGCTGCTGGAGAGAGTTTGCCAGTTGGGAGCCATTAGGTAGGAACACTGAACGGTGCTGTAATGTGTTTGGCAGAATCCAAACAGAGATGGGACTGACTGCTGAAGCACAGAGACGAACGTCTGGCTGCTTCTGCTCACATGTGCTATGCTTTGTAAAGATCAGAAATCCATCTTTGAGTGAAACACGAGACAAGAGAAGCCATCAACACAGCTGTGAAGTGTAAAGGAGACGCTTAGAAAACATGGTATATTTTGTGCACAGTGAGAGATAACTAATAAACTAGCCTTAAAATAGAGATGTTTTTATTTGTAATCCTCACTGCCAGTAAAATAATGGAGGGATTTTAAATGCCTTCCATGTCACCGCTGATATTTTCAGAGGTTTACTATTTTAAACAGAAAACGTACTCTTTGGATGTAGAGGTCTTTTCTGACCCAATCCCTGACATTTGCCCCATGCTCCAGCTTTCTCCATTGTGTTTTCTCTCAGCTCCCCTGATCTCTCTTGACCCTTTTTGGCAACCCCCCTTTAGAATATCCTGTGCAAAAGGGCAGATCCCCAAGCCGTATATTCTTAGTAAACCGGGGGAAAGATGGTAAAGACTTCATTTAGAATCATTTGTCACATTAGTCCTTGTCAGCCCTGTGTGGTCCTACAAGTCACTTAAAGACATTTTAATGGCTTTTTATTCTTTTAAATCATCTCATCAGGCTGGATTTTAAAGCATGCTAAAAAAATGTGCACTAAAAATTACTCTTGAGAACTGATGACAAAGGACAGCCCTGGCAGAGTCCCTGGGGAGGTGTTTACATGTCCTGTCAGCAGGAGGCCCCCCAGACCGATCCAGGACACACTGGAGGGATTAAATCTCTGAGAGTCTGGACTTCCCTACTGGGGACGCTGCCCCCACAACCCGGACCTGGATAAGTGGAAGTCAGCAAGGCGAGGCAAAGTTTCTATTTGTCCAGGCAATCTGGAATATGTCTCAAACCCTATACAACGTGTGTATTAAGGATGCATATGGTCTTTTTCCTGTTTAAAACTGACGTGAAACAAAGTTAACATTCTAGTCTTTGTGCCCATGCACACTGAGGTGTTTTTATTATTAATAAATGTAAGACAAAGTTATATTTCTGGAAGTATTGCTGGAACTATTCAAATCTTTTTGAGGCAGGTCACTGTCTAGACTAGAGAACTCCACCGTGACATATTAGCCTCAATGTACAAACTCAACATTAACATTACTGCAAAGAAGAAGACAAATTAAAACTCAAATAAAAGAAATATTAAAGGATCAAGGGAGATTAGATCAATATGGAGAGGACATGGTTAACCAATCACCAGCTACATCTTGCTTCTGTCCACAGTTTGAATATAACCAGAAAAACGAACACGTGTAGACATCTGGGAGTTCGCCAGTCCTCATTACCCAGTTACTAGAAGTGTGTGGTCAAAAGCACTTTGTGTTGGCTTCATGCCACAAAATGTGTGAGTGTGTGTGTGTATGTTTGTGTGTGTGTGTTTTTGTTCATGTTCCCTCATTAGGACCTTTTCTGGTATTACTGGAGTAACCGATCTCAGGATGAAAATTCATAATGATGGAGACCACAGCTGTATGAACCGTGTGTGTGTGTGTGTGTGTGTGTGTGTGTGTGTGTGTGTGTGTGTATAGGTGTGTGTTGTTGTGAGGGTGAGCACAGCACAGGTAGTTCATCATATGAATAAATATGTTTATTTTGATCATTTAAAACAATAAATCTATATATAATTATAAAGCAAGAGAAAAATCTATGTTTTTACTATGATAGCTTGTCATTAAGGACTGGTTCAACATGGTGAGTTTATAAAGTCGATTTTTGCCCCAATTTTCCCTTCTGACAATCTTAGGATGCCAATTATCATAATGACTGTCGTGTGTGTGTGGTTTTTAAGAGACCTCTGGTCCACTAGGAAGGACTTTGGGACCGCTCAATTGCAAACAGGGGAAATCAAAGATGTTGGATTGTCTTTGTCTGATATCACAGCATGTGTGGTGTTCCCTGGGGATAAACGAGCGTGCAGCCTGTGGAATGTGACGTGTAGCCAATCAGAAGGCAAGGTGACACAGGTATGCTGCACAGAGCAGGAAAAAACCCAAATCAAAACAGCTGTTTGTATTCTTTGTTATACCTGGCAACAAAACTGTCACAAGTGCATCGTTGTTTATAATAAAAATAAAATCTGTCATGTTTGTTTACTCTGCAGTCACGTTTGATCTCAAGAACTTCTGCACGATTTTACGTCTGACCTGGAATTGTTTCTGGGTGAAGCTGGTTTGTGTGTGACGTGTTGTTTTTTCTATGTGGCCTCACACTGCAGGACCAAAACAGTGATTTTTGTTTTTATTGTCATGTGTGTCTTTTATGATTTGATATTAGCTGACAATTTGAAAATGTTGCCATGTGAACTGGCTCTAATGAGGAGTTTCCCACCAACTCCAATAGAGTTTATACTGTATTTAGAATGATATCAAGGTTAATATGGGTTTTCAATCATTTGTATTTGCTTTGTAATTTCTAACTTCCTCGCCTCGCCTCGCCTCGCCTTCCTCCGCTTATCCGGGTCCGGGTCGCGGGGGCAGCATTCTAAGTCGGGCAGCCCAGGCCACCTTCTCCCCGGCCAAGTCCACCAGCTCCTCAGCTGGGACGCCCAGGCGTTCCCAGGCCAAACTGAAGATGTATTTCCTCCAGCTTGTCCTGGGTCGACCTGGGGGCCTCCTGCCGGCAGGACATGCCCAGAACACCTCCCGAGGGAGGCGTCCAGGAGGCATCCTTACCAGATGCCCGAACCACCTCAACTGGCTCCTTTCGATATGGAGGAGCAGCGACTCTACTCCGAGTCTCTCCCGGATGTCCGAGCTCCTCACCCTATCCCTAAGGCTGAGCCCGGCCACCCTGCGGAGGAAACTCATTTCAGCCGCTTGTATCCGCGATCTCGTTCTTTCGGTCACTACCCAAAGCTCATGACCATAGGTGAGGATTGGGACGTAGACCGACCGGTAAATCGAGAGCCTTGCTTTCTGGCTCAGCTCTCTCTTTACCACAACAGACCGGTTCAGCGTCCGCATCACTGCAGACGCTGCCCCAATCCGCCTGTCGATCTCCCGCTCCCTCCTTCCCTCACTCGTGAACAAGACCCCGAGATACTTGAACTCCTCCACTTGAGGCAGGACCTCTCTCCCGACCCGGAGTTGGCAATCCACCTTTTTCCGGTCGAGAACCATGGCCTCAGATTTGGAGGTGCTGATCCTCATCCCAGCCGCTTCACACTCGGCTGCGAACCTTCCCAGCAAGAGCTGAAGGTCAGAGCTCGATGAAGCTAGGAGGACCACATCATCCGCAAAAAGCAGAGACGCGATTCTCCTGTCACCAAACCCAACCCCCTCCACACCACGGCTGCGCCTAGAAATCCTGTCCATAAAGGTTATGAACAGGACCGGTGACAAAGGGCAGCCCTGGCGGAGTCCAACCCTCACTGGGAACAGGTCCGACTTACTGCCGGCTATGCGGACCAGACTCACACTCCTCTGGTACAGGGACTGAATGGCCCTTAACAAAAGACCATCCACCCCGTACTCCTGGAGCGCCCCCCACAGGGTGCCCCTGGGGACACGGTCATAAGCCTTCTCCAAATCCACAAAACACATGTGGATTGGTTGGGCAAACTCCCATGACCCCTCCATCACCCTAGCGAGGGTAAAGAGCTGGTCCACAGTTCCACGACCAGGACGAAAACCACATTGCTCCTCTTCAATCTGAGGTTCAACTATCGACCGGAACCTCTTCTCCAGTACCCTGGAGTAGACCTTTCCAGGGAGGCTGAGGAGTGTGATCCCCCTATAGTTGGAACACACCCTCTGGTCCCCCTTCTTAAAAATGGGAACCACCACCCCGGTTTGCCACTCCATAGGAACTGCCCCCGATGACCACGCAATGTTGCAGAGACGTGTCAGCCACGACAGACCTACAACATCCATTGCCTTGAGATACCCAGGTCGGATCTCATCCACCCCTGGGGCTCCGCCGCTGCGTAGTTGTTTGACTACCTCAGCGACTTCTGCCCCAGAGATTGGACAGTCCGTCCCCAGGTCTCCCAGCTCTGGTTCCTCCTCGGAATGCGCGTCGGTGGGATTGAGGAGCTCCTCAAAGTATTCCTTCCACCGTCCGACTATAGCCCCAGTTGACGTCAGCAGCTCCCCGTCCCCACTGTAAACAGTGTGAGCGAGTTGCTGCCTTCCTCCCCTGAGGCGCCGGATGGTTTGCCAGAACCTCTTTGGAGCCGACCGATAGTCTTTTTCCATGGCCTCGCCAAACTCCTCCCACGCCCGAGATTTTGCCTCGGCAACTGCCACTGCTGCACTTCGCTTGGCCCGCCGGTACCTGTCTGCTGCCTCTGGAGACCCACAGACCAGCCACGCCCTGTAGGCCTCCTTCTTCAGCCTGACGGCTCCCCTAACCTCTGGTGTCCACCAGCGGGTACGGGGGTTACCGCCACGACTGGCACCGGCTACCTTGCGACCACAGCTAGCAACAGCCGCCTCAACAATCGCAGAGCGGAACAAGGCCCATTCGGACTCAATGTCCCCCACTGCTCTCGGGACGCGGTCGAAGCTCTGCCGGAGGTGGGAGTTGAAGACCATCTTGACAGGCTCTTCTGCCAGGCGTTCCCAGCAGACCCTCACTATACGTTTGGGTCTACCAGGTCTGCGCGGCATCTTCCCCTGCCATCTGATCCAGCTCACCACCAGGTGGTGATCAGTTGACAGCTCCGCTCCTCTCTTCACCCGAGTGTCCAAAACATACGGTCTCAGGTCAGATGATACAACTATAAAGTCAATCATTGACCTGTAACCTAGGCTGCCCTGGTACCAGGTGTACCGATGGGCATCCTTATGTTCGAACATGGTGTTCGTTATGGCCAAACTGCGACTTGCACAGAAGTCCAATAACAGAACACCACTCGGATTCAGATTGGGCGGGCCGTTCCTCCCAATCACGCCCCTCCAGGTCACGCTGTCATTGCCCACGTGAGCGTTGAAGTCCCCCAGCAGGACTATGGAGTCCCCAGTAGGAGCGCTATCCAGCACTCGTCCCAGAGACTCCAAAAAGGGTGGGTACTCTGAGCTGCTATTTGGTGCATAAGCACAAACAACAGTCAGGACCCGTTCCCCAACCCGAAGGCGTAGGGAAGCTGCCCTTTCGTCCCCCGGGGTAAACCCCAACATACAGGCAGAGAGTCTTGGGGCTAACAGAAAGCCCACCCCAGCCCTCCGCCTCTCACCCGGATCAACTCCAGCAAAGAAAAGTGTCCAACCCCTCTCCAGGACTCGGGTTCCAGAGCCAACGCTATGTGTCGAGGTGAGCCCAACTATATCTAGCCGGTATCGCTCAGCCTCTTCCACAAGCTCCAGCTCCTTCCCCGCCAGAGAGGTGACATTCCATGTCCCGATAGCCAGTTTTCCCGTCCGGGGATCGGATCGCCAAAGCTCCCGCCTCGGTCTGCCACCCGATCCACAATGCACCGGACCCTTCACTCTCCTCCTGCAGGTGGTGGGCCCACAGTTGGATGAGCCCATGTCTCCGGTTCGGGCTGGGCCCGGCCGGGCCCCATGGGCGAAAGCCCGGCCACCAGGCGCTCGTCCACGGGCCCCAACCCCAGGCCTGGCTCCAGGGTGAGACCCCGGTAACCCTCCGGGCCGGGTACTCAGACTCTTTGATTGTGTCTCCATGAAGGGTCTTCTGAACCGTTCTTTGTCTCACCCCTCCCCTAGGACCAATTTGCCATGGGTGACCCTACCAGGGGCACAAGTGCCCCAGACAACATAGCTCCTAGGATCGTTAGGGCACTCAAACTCCTCCACCACGATAAGGTGACGGTTCAGGGAGGAGTTTTCTAACTTCCTATTCTAAATATTAAAAATGGAATATTTCTTAAGAGACAGTCTGCTCTGTTTGCCTTTAAAGGTTTTAATAAGCATTTACTTAAAGTATAAATTTGTTATACTTCATTATCTCAGTTCATTTCAAAACATTTATTTGGTTTGGACAATGTGCATTAATCAACTTATCAGAATTATAATTTTATGTAAATATGCCAGCATTAAAACAATAGCTATATTTCATAAAAAATGATCCTAATGCAAGTAGTAAAACATAACCACATGTACAAAATAAACATCTGTCTTCTAATGAATGTTTTGTGTTGTTTAAAAACATCATATAAGTTTAATATCATTAAAAGTCACTAAATTAAAGATAATAATGGAAAAAGCGATTTGACTAATCCTCACTTTATAAGATCCTTTCAAAGTTCAAGCAGTGGCATGGTTACCTTGTAAAGTTTCCATTGTTGCTGCCAGCAAATGAAGCCAGCAGAGGAAGTCTGACAGTAAATGAAGAAAGATGTTTATCCTCACTAAGAGAAAGAAAAACAGATCATTCTCATAGGATTAGTATTTAAAGTCAGACTTGGAATATCTCCTCTTTGTCTTGATTTAATTATCCTTACAATCAGTCTGCCCCTACTCATGTCCAGCTTCAGAAGAAAAGTCAATTTAAAGGGATACTGCACCAGAAAGTGATTTTTGTGTGATGCCATATTCCTCATAAGTGAGCACAAACTATTTGTAACCAGCCCATAAGTTATCCTGATCCAGCAGTACTCCTTTAGCATTAGCTTAGCGTAAAACACTGTAAGTGAATGGTAACAACTAGCATTGTGAGAAAAAACGTCCTTAAAACTCACTCAGTGATACTAATGATACTAATTCTGCCTAGTGACCTCAGAAAACATATCGACTGCAAGTGAAAATAAAAAGTAACACAAAGGAATTACAGGAACTATTTTAGTCTCAGGACTACTTTTATGACAAAAAACAGCTGTAAGCATCCGCTGAACGGCACAAGGACGTGATGCAGCAGCTCCAAAGACGCCTAAGTCATTAAAAACAAATATTGGCTACTAGACTAAACCTGGAAACAATTTTTGAAGATAATCTCTGTGCAGCTCCTGTGGACCGGGCTGGACTGGTCATCGGGCATTTGTAATAGTAACTTTGGGCCGGTCCAGCCGGGGACGGGATGGTTGCGCAGCTTGCTTTATCCTGTTTCGCACACTTCCTGTTTCGGTGCAAGCTCAAACCCCCCCCACCCCCCCCACCCCCGGTCCTATCCCGCCCTTGTCCCCACCAATGTCAAGAGCAAATCTACGCCATTGCTTCTAATGCATCAGTATGTTTTTTGTGTGAGTTGTTTTAAATGCCAAATGTTAACCACTCATTTGTTCGTCATTGTTTCTGTGGAGCCAGGGGGTGACTGGCAAGTTTTTTTGTTTTTTTTTGCAGAACCATACATTTAAAGCAGTGGTGTCCAATCCTGGTCCTTGAGGGCCAGGATCCATCATGTTTTAGAGGTTTCTCTGCTTCAACACACTTGATTTTAGTCAGTGGGTGATTAAAGGCCTTCTGCAGAGCTTGATGACATGCAGAAAAGGTGATTCAATCATTGAATCAGGTGTTTTCTTTTATTGTGAAAAGAACTGATAACAGTCAAGACTTCATAGA
The DNA here is from genome assembly GCA_006937965.1 of Callopanchax toddi. Lineage (NCBI taxonomy): Eukaryota > Metazoa > Chordata > Actinopteri > Cyprinodontiformes > Nothobranchiidae > Callopanchax > Callopanchax toddi. Next base: position 1,777,324 of record SSNR01000076.1, read on the forward strand.
CTTTTAATGATGAAAAAAAGTTGAAATTACAAAACTGAGCTCAATATTCATTTGTTTTTGAAGTGTAGACATGAAAATTTAAGGGTTTAACGAGTACACCAGCAATTTCCCAACTCGTGTACAGAATCCTACAAACAGAATTGTCTTCAATAAATATTTTTGTCTGTTCAAATAAAATGGGGAAAAAACAATAACTTATTCCAACAAAATACATTTTTACCAATGTTATTGCAAATAAACTCCCCCTGGTCATAATTTTCACATTTTTTGGTCAGATATATAAGTGACTGTTGGAACAGTGTAAAGAACAACAAACACATTTTATAAACAAACAAACACAACTAAAAAGAAAGGGTCTTTGGTAGATATGCAAATATAGAAAAATGTCTGTTTATAAAAACACAATGATACAAAAGTAAAAAATACATTAACTGCTACAGCAAAAAAAAAATAAAAAATTCCAGATGACTTTATATCAAACTGTACAGTTTTATATTCAACATCACAAAGAGACTATAAATTACTTGAGACCATCATAATGCATCAGTCTTTGGACAGCATTGTGACACCTTGATGCAAAACAGAGGTATTTTCTTTTGGTTATGTCAAGCATCATGCCGCAGGACAGAAGAGACATGAAAGTGCATAATATTTAAACTCATGTCTGCTTCTGATCCGTAGCAAACAGTGGAACTATTTCATCCTAAAATGACGTTCCCTTCCATCAAGTGTCTCATTCCTATTATCGGGTAGCACTTTTCCCACTTCGATGTGCTTCCTCTCACATATTATCCTTTCCTTGGAAGGACATTTAACACAATCCAGCAAAGCACAAAAATGCACCCACATTATTCCTAATACAGTATTGTAAATTATGGAAAGGATCAAAGACATACGGAGATCAATCAGAAAGTCTTTGGACTGGATCACATCTACCTTGTTTGCTTGGTGGTAAATATAAAATCAAAACATAAAAAATAAGAGTGTTTACAACTTCTCTGTAACATTATGTCACACTTCATATTTCAAAGAACGACTGGGAACAAAAGTCCTTGTTTCTGCACAAGAAAAATGAAGTCACAGCAGCAAAACAAAGTCTCTCACTTGTGGTCACATGATCATATGGTCACCTGATCAGGTGACAGTTGAGTCTACCGATGATTTTGAGATTCTTCACTTTGTAAACATTGAGAAATCCTGCAATCATGTCATATGGGAATAACTACAAACATTCCATATTTGTCGGTGTTTAATACTTTACATTCAACATTAATGCAAACCAATTTACTTTAAACAGGGCATCAGTCATTGCAAAAGGCCAAAATCTGCGAATCCCATCAAGTGGCTAGCAGTGACTGTCACAAACCCCTTAAATGCTGCACTCCAGAGTACAATCCAACCTACAGATTATGACAAGTGCTCTATTTCTTTTGGCACAATAAGCAGAATAGGTCTTACAAACCACTGAAGGACCCGCAAAATCCTCCATATTCATCCTGCAAGAAGAAAGATGAAGTAATGCTTCATAGTACGCTGGCAGGTCCCTCTAGGTATGGAATATACCCCAGACAATCCTTGACTCTTTAATGCAGGTGCAGTGGGTCTTTGGATGCTTCCCATATGACATGAGTACAACATAAGACAGAAAGCAGCTCTCCATTTTAAAACTCTTTGTGCTTTGTAAACTGGTTCTGTTCCCAAGACAGATCAAAACACTGAAAAGGCACACTGATACGTTATCCTCCACACAATTCGATGCGTTGCATTGACACATTAAACAGAGGCAGAGTTTTTTTGGTTCAACTTGATACAGTTAAAGAATCCAACATCAATTATTTGTGAGATATGACAGACATTATTTCTGACCTTTAGTGTCACCAATTGCACAAGGCTGTTGCTTCTTACACAATATTACTGCTAATGTTTGACACTGGAGGCAAACTTGTACTGATGCCCCCTTCTTAATGGAGAACAGTTCCTTATATAGGTTGTACAACAATTTGCTGATAACACAATGATGCTCTGCTGGTAAAATATTCTAAGTGGTCAAGTTAAACCCAATGGAGGTGGCTGAAAATCTGCAGTTTCTATTACTAAGTTCAAATGTGAGTCGGAAGCCCAGTGGATATAACAAGGTTAAGAGGTAGCTACTATCACAAAGCCTAGCGCTCTTTCTGCCATTTTCATTGGTGCATGTAATCTTGCCATTCTGAGTTTTCAAAGTGACCTAGTTAGCCCTACACTAGCAGGTTTTCAACCTATCATGTTAAACTTAAGTAATCTGGGTAAGTCAAGACTTCCATGGTCCCAGCCACTGACATTTCTTCACCCATTGTGGTAGAACTCAACCAATTTTGCCACCAGAGCCGTTCCGCATATGAATAAATTTGTAAACAGCAACATAAAAAAATAAGAGTTCAGTGGTAAATGCATGTTGCATGTTCTCCTCTGGTCATACATCCAGAACCATGTCATAATGAGCCTCCTTCTTCCTCTTTCCACATTTGTTTATGAGTACGATATATAATGTCAATAACATGACCCAGTAACTGGCATAAACAATGGCCCCGATGATCAGAACTATCTGTTCAGATTCAGGAAAAGGTTTTTTAGTCTCTAGAATGATTGTGTATATAATCCCGATGAAGAGGATGGTGAACCAGACTGTTATTGGAATCAGACCTATGAAGTTCACGACTACCGTTTTCCTCCCCGAGGTTCCCCAGCCGGACTTGTTGATAGTTGCTATAGCAAACATTTTGGCTGGCAACAGGCTTGACATATACAGTACTGAATAGAACGACATGAACACCATGACAATGTTGCCTCTGAGGCAGCTGGCGAACGATGATTTAATCAGTGCTACTGCTTGCACAATGAGTAGAAACAACAAAATATTCCAGAGTCGTCCTTGGTAGAAGAGTTGAATGGCAGTTGCAATGAGAAAGAATGGGAAGAAGCCGGTGATCACGGCCTCATAAGTCATCCATAGATGATGCTTGTGGAACCACATTGAGTTGTAAAGCCATTCTCTAAAATAGGACTTACTCCATCGAGTCTGTTGGTTGAGCCAGCGCAGATACGTAATGGGTGTCTCGGTAAGGCACTTGGACCGTGCAGTGTATTTTGTTGAATACCCAAGGCTGAGGACTCTGTTCGTAAGGTGACGGTCGTCACCAAAACTGCAGTGGGATCCCATAAAGGTTTGATTGTACCAGTCCTCGAGAAACTCATGTAGGAGGGTATTTCGGTACATTCCTAAAGGCCCGCTGATGCACTGCACACAGCCAAAGTAGGACTGGCAAGCCCGCTCAATGTTGAACGCCATCCAGTAGCGGACACTGCTCAGGAAGGAGATCCACGACTCATATTTATTCAAGATCTGCAAAAAGAGTTATATTTAAAAAAATAACAGGAAGTCAGTTTTAAATAAAGACAACGTTTGATGTAAAATACTTCAGTTGTCAAGATGCGTCAAATCAAGCAAGCGTTTTAGAACTTTACCTGTACGTCTCCCCCAACACCTCCCACCATCGAGTCCTCCTCCAAAACCTTCACCATCTCCACTGATGATGCTGGGTCCAGCATGGTGTCAGAGTCACACACCTAAAAGAGAAACTGTGTTTTAACATCAAAGTAAATCTGCAGTTTGTGTTAACAGAAGACATGTATATACATTTAAACTAGAGAAAAGGAATTCTGCTGTTGTTGTTTCCAACAAGTGTGGAACATATTAAATCCTATGATGACATTACATGCACAGGGTCTTAGTGTACATAAACAATATGGTCAGTATACAGTATAGCCCCTACCATAAACATTAACTGCTCTTTACTTTACCACCCGCTATCTTACAGGTGCTCCCTTCTTCATTTTCTTCTATAAAAGGTAATTTAGCTGAAAACAAACTTGGTGCCAAATCCCCATTAACAAAAGAATCTGTTACATACAGAACCTAATCATTGCAAAAGTTCAAGGCTTTTTCTCAAATTCCTAAATGCTGGCATGACTTCTGGCAGTGAAGCAGTCGGGTCTTTTAAACCTCTATAAAACATGTGGATGACAGAAGTCTGTTGCAGGTGTTGGAGCTTTTTAAATTCATAATTTTTTTTGTCATTAATATTTTGCTGATATTCTGATATTACGTTAGAGGGATTGTTGTTTTGCCTCCATATCTAATCATAAACTCTTTAACGAGTGACATGATGACACTCAGTGATACTATCATCAGGCTACTTGAGTTGTCATCTTTGGAAATCGTTTACACAATATTGTCTGACTGGTTTTAGGGTATAACAACAGAAGTTTAAATGTCAGAGGTATGTGGATTGACAGGAGTCAACATCAGGAAAAAATGATCTGAGATGTGTCTTATTTTTTAGTCTCATGTTTATGTGTTGGGACTTTAAACTAATACTGCAGCCAGCCAGTGGGGGGCGAGGCACACTCGTTTTGTTTTGCTTCAACCTCCAGGCTTTGTTTTGGTGTCTAATTTTCTACATACTGTATACCGTCTATGATCACACCACAGAGGAAAAGACTGAGCAAACAATATAAAATATTGTATCCCTGCAAAAAGTTGATGTTATTAAAGATAAAACGTTGTAGTTAAATTTTCTTTGACAAAGAAAATCATGCATACTCAATTCAGCTATTGTTGGACATAGTTTTGAGGTTTAACCTTGACTATCACTCACAAAGGTGATGTAACTCTCAGCCATGTGAAACTGATCTGTTATTACACTTAGACATCAGCTACTGCTGCCCTTTTTCATGCCTCACTTCACAGCACGATGCACTCAGCCACCCTCCGCCAAAAAGCAACACAAAAGCCTCTTTGTGGACCCCGTGTTTGGCTCTGCACAGCCCCCTCTTCCTTTCTCCAGTCACAGTCATGCATGCTCCTCATGATGCCTGTCACCCAGACTAACTTACATTGCTGCTTGTCTTCATTTGCCACCGAATATTTTATATAATGGTTTAATCTGCCCAACTGATATCTTCTATTCCAGGTATCATCCTTACCTGCACATAGTCCACACTCCTCCCCAGCGCTTTGAAGGCTGTATACATGACCTCTCTCTTCCCTCCCCACTTCTGCATGATGCAGACACACTTATTGTTCAGCACAAGCCTGGAGACTTGCTGAAGGCTCTCGGCGTAGCTCTCATCAGTCTCTCCAGGGCCTTTGTTGTGATAGTTACTCCGCCACACATATGTGGTTGACTTGTCCCATCCCATGACCTCTTTAAAAATTTCCATCATGTACAGGTCATCGTCTGAGTTCCCATCGATCACCATGATTACTTTTATCCCAGGATACGTCAGCCTCTTGACCGACACCAGGCATTTTCTCAGGTAGTTTGGGTCCTCCTGATATGCCGCAATGCACAACGCCAAGGACTTTTTGAGCTTGATGGGAGTCTCTAAGGAGCGTCGCATTTTTCGGTGCTCTAATAGTGCAAAGAGGCTCTGGATGATGAGGTGGACTACCAAGATAGCACCATACAAGCCAAAGGATAGGTGGTTGTGGGCTGTTGTGAAGAACTGGTAGCCCATGATGTAGGCAGTGGAGATGCCCACTAGGAGAGACACGCCAAACATGGTGGTCCCAAATATCCTCAGGTAGGTCAGGACTCTCTGGCACTTCATCTGTGGACAACAAAAAGACATTAGGTTTATTGATATTGGCGTTAAAGTGTTATAATGGACCAACACTTGATAGTAGGTTAAATATGTGATTGCTTTAATATTCGAATGCAACATTTTTTGGGGGGTTTTTACACTGGGCTCATCTCAAGTATTCTAAGAAAGTCCAGACAGCAATGTGTTTCATTTAGGTGGCACAAACTCTGGTACAGTCAGAGTTTTTCTTTCTTCCCTCTCTTCCTTTCACTACATCCCCAAATCCCTGTCTAAATGTCAGACAGTTGTGAGAAGGTGATTGTTCCAACTGTCTTTTGGTGTGGGTGGGCGCACATCACAAGATGTCTTGACCTAATTAACAAACCAGCTGGCCACTGGTGCCAACCATGCCGACAGCAGAGAAGCAGTAATGAAAAATCTTACATGACCTGAGACATTTTTTGGCTAAACAAAGTATTTAAGATCAACCAGTGTATATCTGAAAAGATCTAGACGATGAAAGATGAGTCTCTTTGATAAAGACCATCCCCTGGTTTATGTGTCTGATCCGTCTCGGGTCTTGCTGTAAAAAGTCTCCAGCTCAAACTCCTGAGTTTTGCTTCCAGCCCTCATTATGTCGCTACCAACATCTGTTTGGCAGACCGGCAGAGACCCACTCAGCGTGGCTCGGCTCAGCTCAACGCAGAGCGGACCACCCTATGATGTCATCTGTTTATATCTCCGTGGGAAGAAGAAGACAACATTTTTAAGTGTTCTTGTGCTTCTTCCCTTCTTTGATTTCTTGCAAAAATGATTACAAGAAAATAACTTCCTCTAGTGACCTTTTGCTCTAATGCTACTGAGTCAGCGACACCGTGGGGTGCCCGCTCGTTTGACATAATTTAACATGTTGAGCAGCATTTAGGTTCATTTGATAGATGTAGGCTGCTCCACATTTGGTGTGGATTAAGTTAGCTTTATGAAACAAAAACACACCATTAAATCATATATACAACTGCATGTAAGTTAAGAGAGTTGTTAAAACCAGAAAGACGTAAATCGGGCAAATAAGGTCAACAAAAGAGAAAGTGTACACAGAGCCAAGTGGTGTTTGTGATTTGGCAAGAGTTCTACACACCACCCCTAAACTCAAAAGACAGATGCAGGGAGGGGAAGACGAATACTCAGAAAACAAAACAGAAGGGTTTCTAGAGATACTGGAGAGGCAAAGACACAGTAGGAGAAGGAGCAAGTGGGTAAAAGCAGCCGAGAAGAAAAACAAAGCAAGAGTCTCTCAGAAAGACAAAATCGGCTAAGAGTGATGAATGCACGCACACACACACACGCACACACACACACACACACACACACACACACACACATTGGCTCAGACATAAAGTGTTCATTTGATCACTGGATGAGTAGACCGCAACCAGCGTAGCAGGCCTCCTCTGGCACGTGGCAAGGCCGTTAACGTCAACCGCTCGTTTACAAGACCCTCGATACTCACACACACATACACACTAATGCTCATTTTTAAAAGCTTGTTATACCAGTGCAGAAAGTCAGACTGTGTCTGAGAATACACTCTATTAAGTGAATCAAGCTGACCTCCTTTAGCATCTTAATCTCAGCGACATGTACCTATATGTGTTTAAAGCTATATTAGGGTGTGTAAACTCAACTCTGTAACCCTGTCTCTTTATGCATCAACTTTGAATGAACTCATCCATTTCTCAGGAATAAAAAATGAAACTTGCAGAGATCTTCTGACTTCATTCTGCTCTACCCACTTTACTTTATTCAGATTTTACAACTTCCTAAGAGCATTTCTGGTCTACCTCCATCATTGACAGACATACAAAATGTATGAATAATGAACCAAATTTCATTAAACTTGGCATAAAATCAGCTTATATTAATATCCTACATCTATTACTCACTTACTGGAAGGATTGCTTATAAATGTGGCCTGAGTTCACCTGCCACGATGTTATGAATTCACTGCAGAGTTTGATGCAGAATTTTCTATATCAATATATCAAAACAACAATATTTGGATGGAAATGTTTGTCCAGTGTCAAGAACTAGTCCTGTTTTGTCAGTTGGTGCTTCTTCACATATCTGATTAAAGCTTTGTGAAGGTGATCAGACGTTTTTATTTATTTATGGCAGGAAATGCTTCTTTTAATGCTGAACAGGAGTCTTGTGTCGTGTTTTTAATGCAATGCTTTTTATGCAAGAAACAGAAATAGAAATATATATCAATAAATCCTCACGATCAGTAAAGTTACTCATCATAAACATTAAAGCTGGTGGTGAGTGTGCAGCAAAGAGCTAAATGCTAACAAACTAATTGTCCTGATCAGCTGTTTTGAGTTTGAAACTGAATGATTTGTTTTAAAAACTCTTTTAACTGTCATTTCTTTTTGGACAACAAATGAACTAAATAAAGTGTTGCATTGGTTAACAGTAAATATGAATGAAGATCTAGAACACTCTGTAGGGTCCTGGCAGCAAATCCATTAAAAATATGGTCTGCTACTTTCTCATCAGTAAATTCACTGAATGTCCCCTCTGAGGGATCAATGAAGTGAACCTCATCATCAAACTAATCTGCTGTTTGAGTATTAAGCTTTTAGCCAAAGCCTCTGAACTTTTTCTTCCTCGGTGAACGTGAAACAAATGGAGCGACTGGTGTTCATCAGAACACTGTGTTTAACCCTCACAAAGTCTTAAGTGGTCAAATTGACCCCAAATGAATAGAAAACTCCAAGGGCCCCAAACTAAGGACAGTGCAATAGTTAAAACACCTAAATGTACACGTTTTGTTTCACTTCCACTGATTACTGCAGCATCCTTTCACTAAACATGTCTTAAAACTTGTTTAATTTATGAAATAATAATTGCACTTAGGTTAACTACAGAAGAGCATGTCATGACTTTAGCATCCTGGTTAGTTGTGCCATCCCTGTTTTATTCTCTAAACTTCACTGGTATGAGATTCTGACTTTTCTTCAGCTTATTTTCCACAGCTGTGAAGTTCTTGTTGTCTCTGTGTTGCTAACGAATTAAGCATTAGAACGTGTTGCTTTCTGTTGTATTGCATCTGCTACTTTGGGTGTGTGATATCTGGCAAAGGTCAAACTAACAATTAGCTCAGACCACAGGAAGATTAAGTGCAGGCAGAATAAAATCAGTCATTATGCTCCTTTGGACTTGGCTCCAGGCCGTGTGAGATAAGGCCTCTGATGAGATCTATCGCGTGTCAGAAAACACAATGTATCTGAGAAAGTTGGGGATGTCATTAACATGATGATATCACTGAACTCTCTGTTTGTTTTAAAGTCTCGGCACATGTGAGAAACAGATTCCCGTCACTATCTCTTTTTTTTTTGGTCGTGTGTGTGTGTCCGGCCCTGTGGTGACCTTGGGTTGGATGTTTTACCGGCCTCACTCTGACGTTATCAAACCATCCCCTGGGTAAAACTTCCCATGACTTCTCCAAATTACCAACGAACAAATGAATTCTTCGAAAGTGCATGTGACGATTTCATGGAAGACTTTTCAGGCTTTTTAAATTTACAGTCAAAACATCACAGAGTAGATTTGTTCAGAATAACAGCAGCATGTATATCAGGGGTTTACAGGTGAAATAATAACTAAATTAAAATCGATAATGATCATGTTCCTTTGAATAAGTCAGACTCTGATGGTGTATGAGCAGCAGGCCTAGATACTAAAAACTTCAAAATAGCAAGTATTACGTAAACAAGAACACCTGAAGCTGAATGCATTCATCTTAGATTTACTGACAAACCAAAACAGTGGATAAACACGACTGATTAAAGATGACGCACATCTCAGAGCCAGTGGCTCTTTGGCTCTGCTATGTGTGAAATCATCATCATACAGTACCACAAAAAACTGGATCACGTTTAAGGCTACTTCTTTTAATATTGGACAGGTAATGGTTATGTGAGCTTTGTTTATTTTCTGAAGAGGGGCACGCCAAAAAGCTTTGAGAGCCACTGCCAAAGAAAAGAAAGTGACAGCATCTCCAAATGATGGAGACAATAAAAATGGCTTCAGTCCAGCCTGAAGCTTTCTTCTTTGCATTTTTATTTATTTATAGTCTAAAGTATTAATAATGTGAGGTAACAATGTTTCACATATTTTTTTTAGATTTTCTTTTCTTTGTTTGATTCTTTTAAATTTAAGTTCAGTGCAAACGTCATTAAGGAGTAGTGACTAAAATGTGATCTACCAAATGTTTGATCAGAATGTCAACGGGATAAATAACTGAAGCTTCTGACCTGCGCTTCTCTGAAAGGAAAGCAAAATGACCAAATTGCCAAAGTAAATTGTCAGTTTATTGCCTTTGCACTAAAAAAATGTTGCACATACAAAAATACCAAAACACCACCCTTTATCTTTGGATATAATGGTTGCATTGTGCTGCTGTTTGAAATTTCATCATGCTTGAAAGATCAGATTCTCTTTGTTTTTGTCTCTAATCAGTCAAAACTTGTTTGACAGTGAAACCCTGCAAATAACACAAAGGAAGAAAGAACCACCACAGATGTTTGGAGACTTTTGGTATGTTGTTCACAATCTGTCACCAGTAGTCTGAGTCCAGATTCAGGCTTTCATTGATAAATCTACACTGGCCCTATGTGTCAGTGTGTGGATGGATGGATGGATGGATGGATGGATGGATGGATGGATGGATGGATGGATGGATGGATGGATGGATGGATGGATGGATGGATGGATGGATGGATGGATGGATGGATGGATGGATGGATGGACTGTTACAATGATTATTTCCCTATAAGATGGAGTAACTCTACTTTTATCATTCTATTTGAGAATATCCACACATTTAGCCATCTGAACACATATATTAAATTCCCATTAGCAGAACAAACACACTGGCTTTCCTGGTGGCATCAAATGGTCCTTATTAGGTAATTTAGTCCAAAGATACACCAAATGTTACCTAATAAGGAGTTCCTGTCAGATATAGAGCGGTTCCTTCATGTCTGACCAAATGTCATCATCTCATTAAGGTTGTCACTGGTCTAACTGCAGGAGTGAGCATTATGTGCAAACGGGTGAGCTAAGCATGACATGGTTCACCCATTGTGTGTATATGAGCATATGAAGAGGTATGCTGTGTGTGTGTGTGTGTGTGTGTGTGTGTGTGTGTGTGTGTGTGTGTGTCTGTGTGTGTGTGTGTGTGGATATGTGTGTGTAGAAAGGAGGAGACAGTTTGACTGAACTCACATGAGAGCAGTGGGATCTCTTTTACCGGGGTTCCAGTTCGAGGCCTGGAATGGAACGTAAAATATAACAAGACTCACCAGACTCTGTGTGTGTAATTTTATATAGCTCCAATGTATAGGTGTGTAAGTGTGTATTGTTGCTGTACGGTTTGCAGAGTATAAATCTGAGGCAGAACCAAGAAGAGACAGCATGCTGGTCTCTGAGATGACATAAAGCTTGTATCTTTATGTTAGGGTGCCTCCGAAGTCACCGGCTGGAGCAGAAACTGTCACAAATCACCTGTCAAGTCCAGATGAGGGCTAGTCTCAAGTCAAACTAGAGTTTCCTGAGAAAACTCACACTTTTGGCAGATGTGCATTGGTCATAAAAACAGATTAAAACTCAGCAGAGAAAGTGATTTAATGAAAGTAAATTTTTTCCTAATTTGTCAACTTGAGATGTATCAGATGTTAATGGTTTTCATCAAGCGTTTGGATCAATTAAACAGTTTAACTGTCATATTTTTTGTGTTAGAAAACCAGGCCAGCTGGTCATATGCACATTCAAAATCTCAAGTGCATCCTGTTCCACCAACATTAAAAAGCACATGTGCAAAAATGTCTGGAGTGTGAACCAGTGTTATGATGTGTGCACCAAGTTCTGCAAAAGCATTACAAGAGGCATGGGTCTCGTTTCCTGTACGATGTTCCTGAGCATCTTAAAAAGAAGAACGGCAGATGGAAGAGATGGAAGAATTGGTCGCTGCCTCAAATAGTGTAAATGAGACACACTAAAAACCAAACTGTTGCACCCTCTGCTTTGATTGGTTACTTTTAAAATGTAAAACATTGTCACTGTCTGACAAAAACTTTATATGTGTGAATGTACAACTTTTCAGAAATACCGTAAGTAAGCATGTGGTCACAACTTCACAAGCTTTTTTTGACACTTTTCTTTAAAAAGTCATCCATAAACCTCTGATTGATGTCAAAGAGACCAATAGAGCTGATTTATATATAAGATAATGAAAATGGAGATCAGGTTTTAGCCCAACATTGATGACAAGCTGTATGCATAATTTTTTTTTTAAAAATCACAAAATGGCTCAATGAAAATCCATAAATGTGAGGCCAGAAATAACAGCCAGGGATGGTTTGTTACATCACTATACTGACAGGAACACTAGGCTAAGTCTAGGTTTGTCACTTCTGATGGTTCATTCCTAATCTAGACTAGAGACAGTGTTTCTCTGGGTTGTGATCATTGGAAACTAGTTAGAGACACAGAATTGCAAAAAAATGTGAAAATTTGCCTTGATATCCCACTGAGTTGGAACCTATGCTATCAGTTGTACACATAGGTCAGATGAAGCATGTGAAAACAATTGCAAACAAATTGCAGCCTTCGGTTTGTGGTGCTAATTTTCTTGACACAATTTAGCTAAACAGAACAGTCTTAATTAGCACTCAATTCAAAAACTGAGAACCATTGTGTTTGTTTCAAGAAATTCCAGAAACTTCCCCACAAATGGTGTTAGAATTTATCCTCAGTCCAGTGAGATACTGGTTTAATCGATTAGTTAATTAATTAGTCACTCATTCCCCAAACTCAACCAACACACAACAACAACAGAAGAAGAAGAAGATGAAAAGCATATTTTAATATTGAATGTTTCTAAAACATAAAAAACTGTAAAAGTGGAAGACCAAAGAAGAAATATCAGGCCACAGATAACAGAAAGTAGAAAACAATCACAGTAGATAATCAGAAGAATCCCAAAGGAGTTTTCTTCAGACAAAAGATAGTAGCTCTTTGGAAATATCACCTTGATGGTGAAGAAACCAATCCTGTCAAAATGGTTATCTTTGTTTTTTGTTCATATTTTCATAGATAAAACACGTCGTTCCCAGGAGACTCGAGAACAGTGCGTCTTTATTAAAGGCTGCTAATAACAAAGAGCCTAAAGATAAAATGTAAATTCTTTCTTTGATAAGTTTTCTGTTCTGTATGGAGACCGCGCTGGTTCATCTCCTGAGTTAAAGGGGTTTTCTTTTATGCCTGAGTGACTTAGAGGTCAGCATTTTGTGGTTCAAATAAAAAAACCTAAGTTACTTCAAAATAAGTTAAAAAGCAGCTGATCTTCAAAGAAACCCTCCAGAGAGCCTATAGGGAGCCATTGCTCAAGATCACTTTAAAATATTACAGATGAATCTGTCTCAGGTAGACTCACGGTGAACCCTGTTGTCCTGCTCGGTAATACCACCGTTTAATGAGGGCTGTACATGAAGATTCCTCTGGTGTGAATGAAAATCTGTGAATGAGCTTAAAGGTCAAGTGAATCTTAAAAACCAGAGCCAGACAGTCAGACCCCCCACCCCCGCACACACACACACACTCCACCCGTTTCTCCTCTTCATCCCCCTCCTTCCATTCATAAAGCCTCTCTGTAGTCAGAGTGCTGCTGATGTGGGATCTTTGTCACTCTAACAGCCAGAACCAAACAGTCGCACCACACACTGAGTGACAACACTCTGCTGCTTACATGATTCACTTTAAATGGGCAGAACCACAACTGGCAAGAATACAATGGTGCATCAATGGTTCTGCTTTCTGCAAATCTCTCATTCTTTTGTCTCATCCTCCTAATGCTTAGGTTTGATGAGGTGGTTCTTTGCACAAACAATCAATATTTTCATTGTCATATCTGCATGATCTAACCGTTTAATCCAGATTTAAATGTGAATTCAGTCTGTTCCTGCATCTGGGGCAGAGCTATCAATATTCTTATGCTTATTTTTTTGCACCTATTCCATCACATCACACAGCCTGACTCAGCTCCTTTTGACTCAGCGTTCAGGTGCACATCAGTGTGTGAAACTGCACTGACACAGATATGCTCTGTGGTTACTGCAGTGTGTGAGTTTGTGTTAATAATGTGTTTTATATGTTTATCTTAATTAAACCATCTCCAGTTCATATTAGGAACTTGTGCATGTAAACATAAACTGATTTTTTTTATTAATCATTTTTGGACACGCTTGGTTTATGTATCCAACATATTTTGTATATTTTTGCATGTTTTGTCAGACAGTCATGTAGGAAAGTGTGTGACGCCATGATGCTTTCCTCCTCTTAATCACTAAAACTAATGAAATGCTTTTTAATTTTTTGTCTCACCTTACAACATATTTGCAGTACAGTCACAACAAAATTTAAGGAAATAGCAACTAAATTCCAGAAAGACATTTCAAAATAAAGTTCCTTGCAAACATTTGGAAAGTAGTCTTCACCAGCCAACTCCTCCAATCACTGCACGTGAATGTTACAGATGATGCAACACTGTTCCTCTATGTTTTTGTTTCTGTGATCAAAAGAAAAAAATCCTTCATTTTTAGAGAAGGTAAGCATGTTTTGTCATAGAACAGAGGGAGCAGCGTGCTGAAGGCTGGTTGGTGGACTTGGCTTCATCCACTGCCAGCTGAGGCACTGGAGTTCCACCAATATGGCAGACTCTGAGAAACCAGATGTTTCAGATGTGTTGCAGCCAAGATCCCTCCCTTCTACAGCCCTTGCTTTGTGCAGATAGCTGTTTGCTCCTCATTCATCCTTCTGACTCAGGACCAAATGTCATTTCAAAATGTTGGAGGATGTAATAACGTAACCTATGCTGGATTTCCTTCAAAAACATTTGGGATGTTTCCCAAAAAGAATTTTTTTTTAAATGTTTTGTCTAAAAATCATTGATCCAACATGTCAGTGGTTTCTAAGGTGGGGGTCGGGACTCCACTGTAGATCAACAAACACCAACTGGTGAGTCTTGAGAAGTCAACCAGTAGAGGAATAGGATGCTGTTGTGGCTGCATATCACTTTACCACACTGAGACCCCATTACAGTGTAGCATGAATAAAGTGGTCAGCATGTGTTATTTTTCCTGATTACTGTGCAATCTTCCAATCATTCAATCAACTCAGAACAACAGCTATAACAAAAGGAAGACATTGCAGGAGAATTGGACACATTTAGCTGTGTGGTTCATTCCATGGATTCACAATCCTTAACAGTCATACCTTGTTGTGCAGGTGACTGGTCAGGCATTCCAGTGGTACAGGATGTATTACCAAGAAACATTGTTACAACATACATAGCTTATCAGCATTGTTTGTATACTTCAACCTGCAAAAGCCTTTAACTGTCATTTTTTGGCTTAAAAGCTGATATTAATGACCTCATCCTTTAAAGCTAAATCTGGCCAAAAGACAACAGATACAATCGTATCCAATGAATAGATGAAGGACATTGTGTCGTGGAAGAGGGAACACAAAAGCCTAAGGCTTTAACTTTCTGTCACTCAACTCATTTCACCTCACCTTTAAAATGTGTCATAAAGAGCCAACAAAATCTGATGTGCAGCAGCTAAGCTTACTTAATGACACATTAGAACTTTTCAGTGTGAGCTGGCTTCAACCCTCTCTGTGATACTCTAAGTGTCTCAGCATGACGTAGTGGGATTCCAACTCCAATTATTCTCACTGACATCCGTCCAAATGAATAATTTTACTGTCTGGCTGCAGTGCTGCTGGACTGTTACTTTACCAAGTTGAACCTGGAAAAATTGATGGCAGAACACATGAGGTAGGTGTGTTAAAGGGAGGGGCGACCCTCTCTCTCCTGCTTCAGTCGTTGGCAGTATGAAGCCCCGAGGCGCTGAAGGACCCTTGCTGAGAGCTGAAATGGCACGTGAGACTTGTAGTGAGCCCTAATGGAGGCCAGCCATGGAATGCCTTCCTGTGTTAAGTAGTAAACTGCTGAGTGCTCTCTGTGTGGAAGAAACTGATGAGTCTGCACTACTCTATGACTTTGTAAAACAGCAGAAATGTTTCTTTTCTACATTATTTGACAGCACCAACATAACAGATAACCATAGCTGTTAGAGGGTTGCCCCTAGATCTAGTTTAAAGTAAAACACTTCATCTGAAACTAGCAGAATGTAACAGCCCTGCTTCTAGAGCCCCTGCTCTCAGCATGGGAACTCCCTGGAGGACTGAGATTAGGACCAGTTTGTTTTAGTTTGCCTCCATTCACAAACACACAAAGTTCACACAAACACTAATTACATAGACAGCATTTGGTGTGCATCTGTTTTTTGCATTCACATTACAAACGAAGAGGCTGGATGATGAGTTATTAATGTTGAATATCATCACATGTTAGCGTTTAGGGATTAAAATGCACTGTGAAACAAATAAATGAACAAAAACAGTGCAATAAATAATCCAGGTCAGTAGGAAGTAGATTCCATGTGTAGGAAGGAAACTTATTTTGTGCATGGTGGATAAATGTCAGGAATACCAAGGCATCCAACTCACAGATGGGCATTCCTCGTGTGGGTTACACAGTGTGTGAGCCAACAGGGTAGGCTAACGCACTGAGAGGTCACAGTAGGTGGACAGAGGAAGTGAATATGTCAAACAGATGTTCATTTTAATTTGCATACAAATTCACAAGTTTTCGGGAACATGGTATTCTAGCAAAAAATTATGGGGTTTGTGTGTAAAACTTCAAATAAAGTACATTTTCAACATACAAATGTGAGTTTGCTAAGATATCAGTTATTATTTTAGGACATAGTCAAACAAATAAAATTATTAAGCATTTTATTGTTTAATTATTTTTCAGTCTGATCATGAGAGGGATAAAATGTGCTTTACTAACACAGCTCCGTGCTCACTCACCAAGCTAACTGGTAGCTCGACAGTTAGCTAGCAATAAAATCCAGAGTAGCTACTGTGTCCACATCTGTTTTATAGTAGCGGTCAAATACGTTTAAACGCCTGTAAACTTGTGAGGTTACATCTTTGAAGTAAAACTGTGTTTAAATCCTCGACTAAAATGCCTGAAACTAAAAAAGTCACAGTATGAACTCAGTGACTAATTTTTAAGCATAAGGTTAGTTTTATGTTTCAATATTTTCCTAAAAAATGACATATGAGTTAATGATTTTCTTATATTTTCTATTATTATTATAATATCATTGTATTTATGTCTTAGTTCGTATTTTAAACTCATTTAATTGTTATTTTTAACATTCTTGGAGAAGCGTAAGTAAATTATTTCCACTTAGAAGTTTAAAAAAGTATATCTAGAAAGCTAAAAATAAAGTACATATTTACCCCATTGGATAAAACTGAGCAGTGTGAGTGTGTCTGGACATCTCAGTGAGGTGAAAACCACCCATCAAGCTCCAAATCTCTCATATCATCATCATTCAACCTGTGCTAAAACATGAGCATGAGTGTATTCAACAGGAGGATCAAATTACGCGCTTCTGCAACGAGTTTCTGAATCCAGCCTTTTCATTGGCTCAGAAAAAAACTGAGAATGACGCACTAACTCGTCAGAAAACTATTTTCATAATTTCTTTGTCATATTTTCACAACTGCACATTTAAAATAAGATGCTGGTTTGAGTTAAGATTAATAACAAGAAAAGTGTTCATACATTAAACCCTGCCCTTTCATTATGGTATAATATTTCAATAAGCCGGTTAATTAACTCATTAGTGGTTTAGGAACTACTTGTTCCGGCGGATTAAAACATTAAAACAAAGTTTTGCCTGCAGGTTCAATAGACACTAAAAGCTTTACAATTATATAATTAGTTTGTAGTGACGTCAGATTTCTGAGCATCACATTATCACTAATTAAACTTCTGTTCTCATCTTGTGTCTCCTCATCCGTACCGGTACCGGTGGTACCGGCTGCCTACCTTGAAGCAGCTGCTGCTCTCCTCTCCTCTCTTCTCCTTCGTTCTCCAGAAGAGATGCGGTCAACTCCGATCCACCGGTGAAACAAGCAGCAACAAAGTTGGAGCGGTGGTGAGTCTCATGAATCCGCTCAGTAATGTCCTCATAAATTAAAAAAAAAACCGTGGGGTGAGAATAATCAGGACCACTCAGACTGGGTCCAGAATTCACAGGAGGACCACATGCGTCTTTGGTGTCCAGATTCAAACATCTTGTCTGACAACTTTGGCATCATTCAGTCCTTATAATAAAAAAAAGATAAATAAACCGAAATTGTAAAAATATAAATATTCTTCATCAACTTTCATGATTATCAGTCATATTTAAGTTATTAAAACTTACAAAAAATATAAATAAAAAAAATGACAGCATCTGTTAAGTTTTAAAAAGTGTCCAGGAATCACTAAATGAATCAAATATTCCTAATTCATCTCTCCAGGGGCATGTTTGAGATTCCCCCAGCATCCAGGTTACACAGAAGTGGCCAAAATCTCCCTTCTGCCGCTGTTTCAGCTGTCTAATTCCTTCCAGACGGACGTGTGTGTGAGTGTAAGAGAGAGAGAGAGAATGTGTGTGTTTGAGGAGCCTCCTTTCTGGCTGCTGCGGCTCGAGAACCCCTCTTTTACCGGGCAGCAACAGATTGGCGTGTTGTTTTAATAGGACAGGGGGGAGGATTTGGGGGTGTAAGGAGGAGCGAGGGTGAATAGAAGGCGGCAGAGTTAAGAAAGGGACTCATCCAAACTCATTCAAACTCCAGAGGTAGACACACACATACACACACCCACACACACACACTCAATGACCGGCCAAACCCCCATCTTCCCTCCTTCAAAACTTTAATTATAAAAGTGTTCACTGTTCAGAGCTGAGGATGCTGGGTAATCTTTACTATAAAAAAGTCAACCCCGAAGAAAGAGTGTAAAACAGGAATAAAAGTGCACGTGCGAACAGGAGTTAGGATGTCAGGGAATGTCGCTCTAAGCCTGCAGTTCTCCTGTTTGGCCAGCAGGTAGTGCTGTTTAACACATAACGCAGGTTTAGCTCTGCTCCGTCAGCAGCCTGTCCAGTAGCACATATCATGAACTCTTACCTGGAAAGTCACTCAAGACAGTGACGGTGTGTTTACATTTTAATAAAATATAATGTATGATTTACTGAGAAGTAAAATAAAACAACAACTTATATGATTTTACAAGCAATATATTGGCATTAATTTTATGTTTTTTTATTGAATCACAAAAAAACAAAAACAATTAATGTCACGTACATTATAATTTACTAACATATGACAAGGAATAGCCAGCATTATGATTACAAAACATACTTTTATAGATGACAGAGAAAATGTTATACATAAAATATTGCCATCAATTATAAACAAAGTCAAAATGGAAAAAAGAGAATGAATGCTGCAGTAACTAAACACTATAAATAATTCAGCCTAATGGGTTTTTTTACATATTGACACAAATCAAGACGAAATGTTTCCAAAGCAAATAAGATAGTTTAAAATGTTCAGACATGCATACTTTGTTGTTCAAATGGCAATTTCGAGACATTATCACTTTTGTAAACTGATGAGAAATGAATATAAATCACATTCCACAAAACCTTCAGTGCTGTTACATAAAAACCTAACACAGAGAAGAGGAATTTACATGTTAAATTATAATTCAAGAGTAGGCTCTGTATAAGGATTGTATGTATTTTAATATATTTCACACATTTGCCCATAAGCACTTTAAAAGACATTTGTTTTTTTCTTGCTCCTCCTGAAAGATGAGCCGAGGCAGAAGGCCGTCCATCCTGAGCCCGTGTCTGGTTCTGCTGGAGTTCTCCTCTCTAAATGGAAGCCGTCCTTTACACTGTCCCTTCATTCTGAGCTTGCTGTGGCTTGTGACTTGGATGGTCACAAAGGAATTGTTCTTGTTCTCTCAACAGTAGATTACCAAAACAAAAATGGACCCTTAAAAAGTCCAAAGCTTCTACCAGAATGACTTTTATATAAAATGCATTGTTTCCTCCAGTCAGTCCTTATTTCCTCAACATCTGACATTGGCAAAATGATAGCTGACCTATTTGACCATCATCAGTGAAAAGTGTTTGACCCCTTCCTGATTTCCTATCTTTTGTATGCTTGTCAAACTTAAATGTTTCAAATCATCAATCAAATTCAAATATTAGAAGGATAATACGATTAAATCAAATGATTTGGTTTATTATAATATTATTAAAGGAAAAAAGCTATCCAACCCAACTTGGGCCTGTGTGATAGTTATTGCCTCATTTGTTATGTCATGATTTAACCACACTAGGGCTTGCTTACTGCCAGACCTGGAGAATTAAGAATTCACTTCAATAGAACCTGAAATAAAAGTTCTCAAAAAGCAACACGTCATGCCCTGTTCTAAAGATATTTAGAACCCAGAACAACATTTAAAAAGCTGCAGGACTCACTTGGTTAAAGTTCAGGTCAGAGGTCATGATTCAGCAATAAGAAAGAAACAGGACAAAAATGTCCTCCATGAGAGAGTTCAAGGCCAAAACGTCTCCTACCAAGAACAACACAAAGATCCATCTCACAATGACAAAAAAGATCTTGGTGCTCCCCAAGACTTCTGGGAAAATATTCTGTGGACTAACGAGACAAAAGTGTAACTTTCTGGAAGATGTGTGTCCCATTACATCTGGAGTCAAACTAACTCTGTATTTCATAAAAACATCATCAGACCAACAGTCAGACATGGTAGTGTGATGGTCTGGTCTTCAGGACCATGGTAACTGATGTGAATTCTGCTGACTACCAGAAAATCCTGAAGGAGAATGTCTGACCTTTGACCTTAAACAGGTTATTCATGTTGGGAAAACCCTCTAATGTGGCAATTTTAAACAAACATGCAAAGAAGAGTGGGACAAAATGAATCCACAGAGACACGAGACTCACTAGTTATCACTAACACGTTCCTGTAGCTGTTGCTACCAGGAGTGTTAAGGCCTGTTACACTATTATATTTAGGGGGCACTAACTTTTTCACATGGGGCAAGGCTGGTTTGGATATTTTTCCTTAGAAACATTATGTTTTCTTTGTCTATATTTTACATTTAAGTGTGACAAACTTACAAAACAGTAGGAAACCAGGAAGAGGGGAAGCGTTTTTATCACTGTAAGACTTTGTACTCATTAGGTACTAAAAGTATCCTGACAGGGATCTAAACTCTTCACTTTCCAAATAAAAAGTAAGTGACAGTACCCCTGAGTTAAACGGTTGGTTGTCTAGTATATCACTCTATTTATACAAGTTTTGTTTCAAGGTCACCTCAGTAAACAGACCTTTGGCTAAAGATTCTTTCAATAAAACATGGGAAGTGTTTTGACTGGCCTTCCCCCACAAATAAAGATTATCTCCTGACATACCTTAACATTTAGAACAGGGGTACTCAAACCTGAAAGGGCCAGATGACTATCCATGGAGGAGTCCACTGGCCAGGCCGGGGTGGGGTCGGGTGTGTGATGGGTCGGGAGGGGGGAGGGGGTGCAGCTCCACTTCCTGAAGCTGTCGCGGGAGGTGCAGTATTGTTTTGCGATGGATTTTAGGAAATATTGACAGCTTTGGGGACACAGTTATTAGACTCGTGGGCCGGATCCGGCCACCTATCGAGTACCGATTTAGAACAATCAGTACATATTTGTAACTTTTTCATTCTTGGAATCATAAATGTACCTTTCAGGCCCTCACAAAAGTACCGGTACTTGGTTACCTTGAGGTCCAATATTCAACCCAGGAGGAAATATAGGTCTGAAGTACCCTGGGTGGTAAAAATATACATCTTCCATACTCCACCTTGTTTTTAACAGTGTTCAAAAACTGACTACTGGGTGAAATCCTGTTTCCTGTATGGTGTCAGTCAGTAACATCATTTTCACAGTGACCACATGAGCCATGTTAAGCTGCTATACTCCTATAGGCTTTACAGGCTCTTTTACTCAATCACTTATTTAAGCAAAACAAAAAACAAAAAACAAACAAGATGTCTGGCAGACTTATGTTAGGCAGATCTGAGATTCAATTAGTTACAGGAGAAATGCATGAAATATATGTGAACCTTCAAAGACCACAACTCCCTTAAGTTTAGTTTTACTTTAGTAATTAAAACCTATAGAAATCCCTCTTGTCCAATAGTTTCTTAAACAATGTGATTATTTTAGAGCGGTGTGTGTGTGTGTGTGTGTGTGTGCGCGCGCGCTTGTGTGTAATTCCTTGTTAGGGTCCATTTAATTTATACATGTTTTATTGATCTTGATGAAGTTCTGTCAGAAACCTTAAGGCCTGGTCGCAGCTTGTGGTAACATCTGAATATAGTTAAGACTGAAGGAAAGCCTTTCTGATGGAGCCAATTCACTGTCCATATGTATCACTATGCAGCTACATTCATCACTGCTTCTTAGGTTAAAAGAAAGAGCTGTAATCATCAAAAGCTCAGCCACTACATTTCCATAAAATCCTCTTTATGTTTATATGAAATGCTATGAGTTCCTGCTGCTCTGAGAACAAGTAGAATGTTACAGAAATGTATTGAGCAATTATCCAGGGAGGTATAGTTTGCTGTTGGACTTGTGTTCATGAATCATGTCATTCTGACAGTCTACCATTTGTTTTACTTCTGCATTGTTCAGTATAACAGCCTGAGGTTGAACACATATCCCCCACAAAGACACATCAGACCAGAGTGTAGTTTACATGCGACCGAGATTGATTCTTGCTGTTGTGTTTTTTTAAAATAGGGTTGAGTTAGTTATGAGTATATTGATGTACTTGCAGTAGAGTCATAATGAGTAAAAGGATCAATTAAAGAGTAAAACTCAGCCTCAAACTAAAAAAATTCAAGCAATTTGAGCAAACACTGGGCCCACTTTTGAGGGAATTGTTTAATATTTTCAATCTGTTTTCAAACTGAACAAAGTTCAAGTTGCTACACCTAATTAGATGCATAGAAGCTGCTAATGATGCTGCTGGTGACCCAGAGGTCTCCCAGTTTGATCCCAAAACAACTGGTAGGACTGGAAAACGAGTGATTACAAAAGCTAGGTGATATTTATGTTTTCATGGAAGATAAGAGAATATCTGTATGAGCCAGATTATTCTGAAGAAGAAATATTAATGAGAGGGATAAACTCCTCTGTGTCAGTAGAACATGTTCAGCAGCTCACAAAGCAACATGGATATCAGCTGTTTCAAATACTTCTGAAAACTTATTTCCATTTGTAACTTTTTAAACTTTTTTTTTCAAGTCAAGCTAAAAGTGACCTTATAGACCACTTGAATGTTATTGCGTTCATCTGGTTAGCCTATTTGCACACAATGTGGGGGGGCAAAAAGCCCATCTCCAGCCATTATCCAGAGCTGACAAAATAAAACCTATGGATTAGATTTTACTACTTTAGATCATCCAACACATCTTTGTGCAGACATTTAAAAATATATATACATCTCAAAGCTAACGGTGTTTAGCACAAAGCTTCCAGATAATAACAACTAATAATGCATACATTTAGCGCTTTTAACAACTCCAAGACACTTTACAAATAAAGAAACAAAGCAGGAAATAAAATAAATTAATGAGGGTTAAATGTTTAGTTAAATAGGTACGTTTTTTGTACTTTTTTGGGTTTCTTAAGTGAGCCAGAGACACAGATGTGTTGGGACAGAGTTCCGTAGCGACTAGGAAAAAGCTCTGTCCTGATGCTTTGAAACGGTTGTCTGAAACATGTGGAGGGTGATGGTGATTTAGGAGAGCAGAGAGGTAAGAAGGGGCAACGTCATTGAGAGCGTCGTAGGTGATGAGTAGATCTTGAATCAGTTTGAATTAGCTAACGAGCTGTGAAGCTAGCCAGCTGTGGAGTCCTCAGAACGGGACGTCTGGACTTAAGTCCGGTGTAAATTCACTCAGCTGAAGCAACGAAGGAGTAACTGGATCTCTTCTGCATTGTGTGGGTTAATGTTGAAGGATTACCTTGACACCGTTCGGTTTTGTAGATTAACAGATTCTTCGTTTATTCTGACGAGCTCCGTGATCAGAAACACAAAACAAACATTAGAGCTGCCGACTCTGACTCCAATCCTCTCCCACAACACAAGAACAAACGGAGAGACTTTGGCTCCACGATGTGGGTTGTTCATCCACTACTAGAACTTTCTGACTTTGGTGATTTTATCAGCTGGAAACCTGTAAATGTTACATTACTGTCGTCCTTTCATTTATTTGTGCAGTCTACAGCGCTGCATGACTTAATCATGCTGATAGATTTCGTTTTGCCGCCATTTAGTTCAATTTATTGACAACTGACAGATAATAACAATGGTGCTCAGCGGGGCTGTGCCGTCTTCTTGCCCTCCAGCCAGAAGCTGGGGGGCGGGAGCTTGGGCGCGTGACGTCACGCATCTATTTCCCACATGTAGTTAAAATGAATCCAATAATAGTATTTATAGGAATATACATGAAAAAAGCTAATTAAAAGAAGCCCTTTTGATAAACATTTTATAACAAGTGCTGCAAACCAGTCAGTTTTATGTCAGTGTACCAAATATAATCACTTAATTAAGTTTTACATGATGAAAATTTGCAGTTAAAAGTGTGTCACTTTGGTAGCTGTTTGTTTGACTTCCCATGAGACTTTCTTTCTGATGCTTCAAATTAGGATTACTGTGACTGCTGTCTGTTGGAGGTATGATGCTGGTCACTTATAATTCCCGCCATACAACACATCCTGGAAAAACATCCTGGTAAAGCAACAAAGTTATGAGCAGAAATAAATATGATTAAAAATCATCCACTTATCCATTTTTAATGTCTTATTTGAGGTTATGAAGGCAGCAGGTCAAAGAGAAAAACTAGTTTTCCCTTTCCTGGCCAGAGAGGATATATAGTCCCTCCAGCAGGTTCCTGGGGGTCTCTAGAGTGAGTCCTGAGAACCACCAAAGAGAAAGCATCCTAATCAGATGCCCAAACTGCCTCAGTGGACTTTGTTTGATGTGGAGAAGCAACATCAGAAGTCATTGACCAATCTCTGAGCTGAGCCCTATGGAGGAAACTATTTTATCTAGGATTTTGTTTTGATCATGATCCAAATCTCATGACCACACAGATGATGGTTTGAACATCGATGGGCCAGAACACTGAGAGCTCAGCTCCTTCTTCACCTCCACCACAAAATCTGTCGTCTTTCTCTCGCTCAATCTATCACTCATAAACATCTAAATTCCTCTGCTTGAAGGATTTGCAAGAATAATATATTTCAACAGGAAAATTAAAAATCAAGTTGTGCTGTGTTTGCTTTAGACCTGCTTCTAACTCAGCTATATAAAAAGCAGTCACACCGCATGCTTGAAACAGAAGCAAAGGTAGCAATCCCTCTGACTGTTCCTTAGCAGCTGTGATAAAACTAATTTACCTTCAAGCATAAGATCAAAAGGATGCATGTGTTCAAGGCATTAAACCACGTTCTCCTGGGTTTCTGACTTAATAAATATTTTGTGAGGATGTGTGGACTTTCCATCTCATCTTACAGAGACCTCTTTGAAGTATAAATCAAAGACCATTAGTATCTTTTACTCTGGCAATGAGGGTTTTCAGTCACACAGCCTGGAAACGGTTAACAAAACTTGAACACATAGATTTAAAGGATTTTCCTTTTTTAATCCCTATTCAAACTTTAGTCAGGAAATTATGATGAGCTCAACATGAATCATTCAATTTTACTTGTTACTATGACTTTTTTAAAATGTCTGTTTTCCCTATAAACAGTTTCACAACGGTTGAGCAGAATTACGTGACTTGATTTATGGCAAAATAAATCCAGTATATCAGCTTGTGCATTTTGATTGAAAGTCTGAGTGTTTTTTATTGAACAGAGTTGAAGGGTCGCCTGGTGTAAATCAGAGCTCGGTGTAGTTTCACTTCGGCGTCAAACCAGAGGTGTGGTTTAAGGGCGTGATGATCAAGAAGCTCCGTCAGAACGCCACCAGGACCACGCCTCGGGCTGGATGTCGACATTAAGATCATGTTAGAGACAGAAAGTACCAGATGCACACACGCAAGAAAAGAACTGAGCTGGGTGTGATACAGTCATATAGGAACATCCAACACACACAAACAGCTGGCTTTCACTTTTTATTCCCTGATTTAAAGAGTGTTACTCAAAGGAGGTCAGGTTGAATTGGTACCATGTGTCTGTTCTCCTAAATTCATCACAACTTTCTGTCTGATTTCTTTACATCTCTCTGGGGAGTTGCACGTCAAACTGTGATGTGACCAAGTTTAGGAAGATGGAGAAAATTGTCCTTTTCCTCCTCCAAAAAATGCAATCACTCAGCAGGAAGAAATAATATTTAAAGAAGGCAGAAACTAAGTAGTGACTTGTTTCATTAGGTAGCAATAATGTTATCATTCTCTTTGATAAATGCATTGATTCAGACCAACAAATTCCTGTCAAATCAGTTGATTATCACTTTAACATATAAAACCTTTCATATTGCATCATTACTTAGCACATTGCATAGAGGAGAAGTGAAGTATGTCTGATTAAAATAAAACAGAAAGACAAGACCAACCTACATCTTCAAACCAACAGACGATATTCAATTTAGAACATGATTGTCTTCAGAATACAAACATAATACTTAGCTGAATGCAGAAAGGTCTCTTTCAGATATTAAACACTGAGTTTGCTGTGGGAATGATGCGATGTGACAAGGTTGTCACAGGAGTAAAGCCCAGAGCAGAGCGAAAGGCTCACACATTTTAAATGCAGCGCTTGTTGCTGAGAGGTTGAGAAGCTTTCCTAGATAGTTTTCCCAGCTGCAGCTTGATTGCTGTGTGTTTCTGTCAAATTGTCAGAGAAAAATCCTGACATGACATTTATTAAAGTGGAGGGGGAAATGAGCAGGAACTTTGTATTTTCATATTAGCCTCGGAGTTTGGAGCGTCACTCATTCAGCAGCAGCTTCTGCACAAAGACGGCCTCCACACTGAACTATTTCTATTTCTAGGGGATCGTAGTCAACCAAGAGAAATTTCATCCTGTAGTACAAAAGTGGTATTCTAAAACTATGTCAGTACTTCAACCTGTAAAAAAAGTAATACATCGTTTTGAGAATGGGATACCATTGATACTTCTAGAACCATGACATGACTCATTTGTACTTAACATAGCAGAATTTCATATGTAAATTGAATTTTAAAATAATGATTACAATAATTCACAACAAAAGTAGTTTTACAAATCTTTACATAGAAAAAAATCATGAATCCAAAATGAAATAAAGTTATAATCAAATGTCAGTGTGTATCATGCTGCCTTGTATCAGATGTTGACTTTATTTAGGTTCTGACAGGGTTTCTTCTTGAATTATCAGCTTAGTGAGTGAGAATAAACAATGTTTATATTTTAAAATATAGTTTGATATTTAGCTACAGCTTGGGTGTTACATGCATAAACAGAAAATCAGTTGAAGAACAATGGAAATGTGAAAATCCCATGATGCAGATAAAGCAGCTGTCACTGTTCTGAGATCAGTGGGTGATAGAAGAGATGGAAGACTTGCTTTTACCAGTATGAGACCAGCAGCAGACGCAGACCCAGTGAGGACAGTCATCTGCCTCGCTGCTATAGCTGTGGACATGACAGAGACAGAAGCAAAAATAAAAATATCAGAAAGAAGATATCTGCAAAGGACGGTTTACATCTCAACAGGTCATTCATCTTGAAGTACCACATAGTTTTTTTTGTACCTACCCTTTGAATCTATCAGACTTAAACAGCTCAGACAGAGGAACATCAGGGTTCAGGCCAAAGTCCTGACAGGTAGGTCTCCCCACTGTTTTGCCACTATGCCTCAGGGTAGTTAATTCAGGCTTACAGTAAAGACATCTGTATACACATGAATGGACAAGAGAACAATAACTGCAGTTTGGATGTTATCAAGATATTAAAACAGCGCTTATATAGACATCACTTGAATCTACAGACAGAATAAAAACACTTCAAATGTTAATCATTCTGCCCTTAACAAGGTTGACGTCTGCTATGGATGCACAATGATTCCCAACAGGATTCAGAGTGTTATGGATGGGTCTTCCAAGTCTGCTTTCAGGCTTTGTACCAGAGTGGGTGGCCCCCTTCCAAATGCCTGGTCTCCCCTCACCAGTAGAGCAGCTGTCTCTTTTTCTACAGCCTTTTCACTGCTTCACCCTCGTCTTTCTCTATGTCTGTGGAACACTGACTCAATCATACAGGCTATTTGACAAGATTCATGTTATAACTGTGATTCTTTGGGTTTCCTCCTGCAGGCCAGAAACGTGCATGTTGGGTTAAATGATGAATCTAAATGAGTTGTGAGGATGTGTGTGTGTGATTGTTTGTCTTGTGTGACTGTGTTGGCCCTGTAATGGACTGGCGACCTGTCCTGGGTTTACCCTGCCCCCTGTGGTGACAGCTACATTAGGCCTGACACCACCACCCCCACTCCTCCAACCTAAACTCTTGTTTTTCAGTCCTTTTTCTAGACGGGAGCTTTGGGGTGTTTTGGCGTCCCTCTCAGACCTTTTTATTTTGGAGGATTTGGATTGTGTGTAGTGTTTTTGTTCTATCAGGACCCTCCCCCCTCAGCTGGTCTCTCCTACCACCTTTCCTTGCCTCATTAGCAGGCTACTTGGGCCTGTATAGTCTGATGCAATAGTAGACAGGGTGTTTGTGTGTGTGAAATTTATCTGTTTTTAAATGGAATTGGATCTCAGTCCTGAAGTTTTCAAGCCTTTGAGCCCCAAAGTAGTTAAACTATCTAATAGCTCATCTGGGGTGCAATTCCCCCTAGTTCCAGGACAATAAATAATCCTGTGCTCATGTCACATTAAGATTAGGCTTTGACCACACTCATGTGTCAAACTGATGCAACAGAAGCACGCCTTATTGGAATAAACTTTGCATCTACTGTAGTTTCTTTATTTTCAGTTATCTATCGTAGATCGTAGATAGATAACCTAAGGCCTTCTCACAAAAGTGACACAGCTGCAAAGATGAGCCCCTCTTGAAGCTGTCTCCAGAGCTTCATAAATCACCTAAAGAGCAGGCAGCGATGTGTACTTTTGGAAAAGAAGCTGGCATTGCAGAGGCCTAGAAGTTGTAGTGTACAACTCATTGATGACATGGAGTCTTAGAAATAAAACGTGTGTTGGACATCTCCCATTTCAAATCCCATAACACAGACCGCCTGTCATTATTACATCACACCCTAAAGCCACGATGCTGGGTTGTTCTTACACCCATCGAGTGTTTTGACTCTGTGACTACCTCTGTTGAAGAGGCTCATTTTAACCCCCCATGTTGCCTTTAATAAATCACACTGAGACAAGAAGAAGGCATCTCAGGGCAGGCCAAAAATGTTTTGTGAAAGTGGTTATATATTGACCTATCTCTGCTGTGCTGCTTTCCTCACCCCCCAGTGAGAGGCGACCCTTTATGCACATTATCTCCACCCCCCACACAGGCACAGACGTTAATCTCTTCCACCACACACTCAGTTGAGGTGGAGCAGTGGTAGTAATGGATAGAAGTAACCTTTGATCCCAAGAGGAAAGCATCTCCCTCGTCTTCCTCCTCCTCCCTCCTTCCTCTGGTTGAAGGCTCAGAGTTTCCACTAATGCCACGGCGACCTGCTGAGCCACTATGATCTGTGGACAAACCTACAGTTAGACACACACCCATGTGTGCAGGTCAGGTTGGAACACTTGATGGAAAGGAGATTGCAGCAATCAGAAAGAGACTTGATTTGCTCAGAGTGGGTCTTACTCATGAAGGAGTTCTGAATGTTTCAGAGATTGTTTTGAGAGGCAGAGAGGGAGGGAACACTGTGTCTGGACAGGGAATACCCCACCCATCTTGTTGTGCTGCTGTTACCGTGGTGATTTTTAAAACCAGACCACCATGCTGAATTAGAGGAGTGATTTTGGGGGGTTTAATGGATAACTCTGTCCATACACTTCGTGTCTGCTCTCCCTTCATAACAATATGTCTATGCATTTCTTTTTATTCCCTTCTTTTTTCCAGAATTGGCCTCCATTCTCACCCATCTGACGTCACAGCCAGTGTTCTGTGTTACTTGAGGTCACAAAAACCTCAAGGCCACAACCTTTGAGAGTTACAGTCGACATGCACTCAATCATCTCATCCTCCTCCCTCACAGTGCAGCGAGCAGCGTTTACCAACAGCTCCACGTGTTTGCAACATTCACCCAGGACAGATTGGAGCACTAAGTCCTCAACTGGTGTGTCACCTTCTTACTGGACTTTGGAACTGAAAACAGAGGTTCTATTGAATGATAATTAGAATTCTGATTAACAATCTAGCTAACATTCTTTATTGATGTTGATTACATTTCATGGCTGGTTTTATAGATAAACTTTCTCTAATTTTATCGAACAAATCAGAAGAATATTTTTATTAAAGTAAAACAATGTGACTTCATTTATTATCAAATGAGTTTTAAGAATAATAAAAAACTGATGGATAAAAGATCTTTTTCAAACAAAAGACTAACGTATTAAATCATAACTCACATGTTAACATGTCAGTCATACCGCAGTCCAGGAAATTGGAATTTCACAAGTTACATTAAATTTAAAATAACAAGTAAAAGAAATATTGAGTAAAAGTTACTTCAGTAAGTCAGGTTTTTGTTTTGGCTTAAACTCTTATTTGTGTTTTGTTCTTAGAGGGAACAAGATGCTCAGTTGTGCTCATCACATTTGGGTTTTGCTTGTCATAAGTGTAAAAATATTACATCACTTTCATATTTGTGATTGCAATTTATTCCGATAAATCCACATTTGGAATATTTTCATGACAAATTAGGGATTGTTCTTTTAAGTTTGGGTAAACAGTTATAAATTAGGAGGATGGGAACCATATTTCATATCATGGGTTTTTAAAAGAAGAGAACTTGATCAACAAAGTTATAGTTTTTCTGAGTGTTTCTAAAAAAAAAAGAGCATGCCTTAATTTGACATTAACAGCTTCCACTGCTCATTATTGAAGTGAATGTTCAGTTGGTGTCAATATAACCCTAAATCCTCTGAGTCCCTGTCCTTAGAACAAATGTTTGGCTCAGTCTCTGGGAAGATTTGACACTTTCTGAAAACTTCAAAACTGAGCCAAGTTAATGCAGTGACAGTCCTCTGAGTCTTCATGATGCAGGAGTTCAGATTGATGGATTACTCTACATATATTATTACATGTAATATGTTATTTTAGCCCCCTGTTCTGGTTCACTGAGAGTCATCCATCTTTTTTGAATAGGCTATTTCTCAGTTTTGATGACAATTCTGTGTCAACTAACTTTTGACATAACTTGTCAAAGATTGTTTGAGTTTATGCTGATCAAATTTTTGGAAATGTGAACATCACATATATAAAAATCTTAAAGGCCTTTAAGACCTTATAGAATGTTTTGTATTCTGTTGCAGCGTGTTAAAACAATAATGCAACTGGTGACTCCAGATTCTAGATGGGATCGTTTCACGTCTCTGTCTCAGTACTGTTAAGACATTATAGCAACAACAGGTGATTATTCCACAGTAGGGTGACTGCTGGAAGGTGATAACTCCTTTGGTTGTAAAAATAAGGAACTAATAATAGTTTCTAGAGCATCTTTAGACCATTGACAAAGATACTGAAATAAAATCTCAAATTCACAGATAACCAGTAAAGAGACATTTAGTGTGTCTTTCTAGCTCCAGTTAAAGTCAAGCAGCAGCATTTTGGCTCAAGGGCTTCACTTACCACAAGTAAAAAGTGCAGTATAGTGCTTTTATTGTATACAATAAAAAGCATGGACATTTACCTACTTGTTAATTCAGAAAAAATTATGAAGTAGTAAAAATTTTTGAACCAGTTTTTTGGAGTGACATTATTTGGCCCAACTCAACACCTTTATCCCTCAGACTTGACTTCACAGCTGAGTCCAAATGGCCAATTTGTTGCCAAAAATATAAAACTTTTTCAGAATATTCAGATTTTTTAAAAAGATGTACCGGTTTAGATTGGATTTGCATTGCAGACATCATAATTTAAAGGCATAATATGCAGTTTTGGCATGTTTTTAGCACCCCCTAGTGTCTGTTTTTAAATCACTGTCATGAAAACATTAGCACCATTGTTTATGCTCAGAAACACCCAAATCTAACTGTTAGAATGTCTCCTCAGCCTTCATTGATTTCTACTGGAGCGGTTCATCACTCATTCAAATAAATCAGCTGTGTTCAAGCAGGGAGGGATGGGAAAAATGCAGGAATCATTAGCTAAAAACACTCCGAAGCTATTATATCAGCTAGCCACATCGGGTTAGCCTAACCCTCACGAGATACGCGACTTTGTGAGACTTCAGGGCACCAGAGGCTCAGAAGTTGCAAACGTTGTATCCTGGATGCAAGCAACAGATGGAGCTGAGTGACTTTTCATTAATTCTGTATTATACATATTAGCACATACTGGCTCAAGAAAAAGATTTAAAAATAAGAAAAAGTTACATAGTGTGCCTTTAATATTCCCTAATATAAACAAGCATTTTCAGATTTTGTGAGCCAGTCTTCCTATCTACATTCCTGAACGTCATTCTTAATAAGGCAATCTGTGTCACTTTCCCAATAAATATTATTATATGTGTATGAAAAGTCACCAACTTGACTATTATCGGCCAATTTGAGAGAACCCAGCGTTTGTAGGAAGAAATCTTAGCTGTAAATTATCTCTTAGCTTTGTGTTGAAGCCTGTTAAAGCTCTTTGACGGGGGGGGGGGGGGGGGGGGGGGGGGGGGGGGTAGGTAGGTAGATGGTTTGTGTCGAAGCAACATTTGTTGGCCATTAAGAAACTACCTCCTGTTCCAAGAAACACTAGGACTAACTGTTCAGGTCTAAACGATCACTCTTTACTGCTGCTGCTGCTCTCTCTGCTTCAAAGAGCTGCATCACTAAAAGAAATGGTTTCAGTCACTGGACTCTGCCTTTTATCTGAAAGCTGAATGATGGCTAAAACCTACTAATGGGCTTTTTAAACCATGTCTTCCATTTTAAAGTATTTTTCAATTTGGTCAAAAGACTTGTGAGACCCTCTAGGAGTAAAATCAATAATAACTATTAATTGAATTTTACCTAAATAACAAAAGTAGAGCTAGCATGAATCTTTTTGCTCAAGGATCACCCTCTGGCCTTGATTTCAGTATCAGGTTTTGAGCTGGAAACCATTTCCAGGCACTACAGTGGAAACCAAATTATTGCCTGTTAAATAAACGTGGTAACATTTTTCACTAACAGCAGTAAGCTTGGAAACTGATATTAAAGGGAAACAGGCCTACATGTGTGCCTACCAGTGTTGGGCAAGTTACTTCAAAACTGTAATGCATTATTTATTACTTGTTTCTGAGTAATCCCTTACATTACAATATTACTGTTTTTTAAATGTAAGGCATTACACTACTTTTGCATTACTTTTAGTTACTCTCATCAAAATAACTGTAAATATGGATTTGACCATCAAAATGAGCTCATTCACATTCAGTGGAAGGTGATGTGATGGATACATGGAGAGATATCCATCCATCTGTATATTAACCCATTCATTCATCCATCATTATCCATCCATCCATCCATCATTATCCATCCATCTATCCATCATTTATTCATCCATCTATCCATCATTTATTCATCCATCTATCCATCCATCCATTCATCATTATCCATCCATCCATCCATCCATCCATCCATCCATCATTTATTCATCCATCCATCCATCTTTTATTCATCCATCTATCCATCCATCCATCTATCATTTATCATCCATCCATCATTTATTCATCCATCTACCCATCCATCCATCCATCCATCCATCCATCCATCCATCCATCCATCCATCATTTATTCATCCATCTACCCATCCATCCATCCATCCATCATTTATTCATCCATCTATCCATCCATCCATCCATCTTTTATTCATCCATCTATCCATCCATCCATCCATCCTTCCATCCATCCATCTTTATCCATCCATCCTTCCATCTATACATCCTTCCATCCATCATTTATTCATCCATCTATCCATCCATCCATTCATCATTTATTCATCCATCTATCCATCCTTCCATCCATCATTTATTCATCCATCTATCCATCCATCCATCCATCCATCCTTCCATCCATCCATCTTTATCCATCCATCCATCCTTCCATCTATACATCCTTCCATCCATCATTTATTCATCCATCTATCCATCCATCCATTCATCATTTATTCATCCATCTATCCATCCATCCATCCATCATTTATTCATCCATCTATCCATCCATCCATCCATCCATCCATCCATCCATCCATCCATCCATCCTTCCATCCATACATCCTTCCATCATCCATCCATCCATCCATCCATCCATCCATCCATCCATCCATCCATCCATCTGTAACCCAGTAGAGAAAACGTCCTGTTTCTCTCCTTTTTATTTTAGTATTATTGTAATCGTGTGCTTTTATTTTGAAAATACTTTTATTTTGAAAAGAGGAAGTCAGACCTTCTTCCAACTTTGTTTTCCTGTTTTACATTCTTTTCACTCTGAGAGATGAACGAGCAAGGTCGCAACCGAACCACGCTGAACTTTTTGTTTCAATTCGGTGAGTTTACTTCAGAAATAGGTTGTAAACCAGTAGTTGCAATTTACTAAAACTAATTTGGGATGTTTGTATGTTAAGTTGGTTGGAGCACGAGCTGGAGAGGCCGTGTGGCAGCGTCCATTGCTGTGTTCATGTTGAAACTGCATCTTGGTGAGTTTTTACCATGTGCGTGCTGAGAAAACCTGTTAGCCTTGTGCTAAAATTAGCATTTTGTTACCGCAGAATCGCGGGTGGATTTTCCCTGTTAGAAGCAATGAAAATGCTATTTTTTGTTAAGCCTATGAATTATAGGAGCACTTTAAGTTATGTTTGCACTGTTTTGTGACTAAATGTAATGTTTGTTGAATGTTAAATGTACATTTTGATGGTTTACTATGTGGAAGTTTTCAGAAGTTCTTCTGTAGGCCTAATGCTAATCCTGGTAGCTCATTTAGAGTTTTACTGATACAAAAGGATTAATTTAAAAAGAGAATATTGTAGTTAGTAAAATATTCTACATAATGAGATATTTAGGTTAAATGTATTTAATGTTATGATTTTAAAAAGCTTTAAAAAATGATTTCATTTGTTAAAATTATTAATCATAAATTCATGGTTGAAACTTGAAAGGATAGAAATGATTAATTTATTTGTTTTACAGAGGTTAAAAATAATTTCATGTACAGCAAATAATATTTTGAGTTGAACAAAAAAAAAAACATGCATGTGAAATATTACTGTAGTAATATGAGAACTGAAGATAAAAATTAAGCTATAGCTGTAAGAAGATAGATTTATTTAGCTGTGTACAATAATTTCATTATTGTTGTGCAGGCTAGGTTTTTTTTTCCTGCCGATTAAAAACTGGATCGGATTCTTGGATTCTCTCCGGACGGAGATGGCGAGCTGGTGCCCAGAACCGAACGGAAGCTTCAATTGAAGAACATCATTCTTCTCATTGAACTGGATCAACAAGTGGTAACAACTCAAACCACTGAACAAGAAAGAACTGAACTGAAAAGACATTTTGACTGACTAACGACTAAAAAGACTATTGAAACATTGAGCTCAAATAGGACTGGGGTTTTAGTTTATTTTCTTATTGCCGGCTTAGGATTTTCTTTGGATCCTTGTTAGGAATTATTCTGGCGATTGTCGTTAAGACTGTTGTTATTGTTTTATTGTTTTGTTTTATATTTTTCTAAAATAATAATCAGTTTTTGCTCATTTCTTGCCTCCAGCCACTTCATTTCTGCACCCACTTTACACTCTATTGTAATTCTGTCGAACCTAGCAACTGGTCCATATCCCTATTTAAATCTGAAAGCTTTTAACGTGAGTCCAGGGTTATACATCCATCCATCCATCCATCCATCCATCCATCCATCCATCCATCCTTATCCATCCTTCCATCCATCCATCTTTATCCATCCATACATCTTTATCCATCCATCCATCCATCTTTATCCATCCATCCATCCATCCTTCATTTATCATCTATCCATATATTAATCTATCATAGACATGTGATACAGTATATTTAAATCTATACACCCATATATATACCTGAGGCAGCTTGTGCTCATGGGGAGTTCCTATTCATAGTTTGACTCCTACCTCCACCTGTGTGCTCCTCCTCCTGCAGCGGACGCTGCATGACGCGCGCTTTCCTCTGCTCGGTGCGCGCGAGAGAGTGAGCTCTCCAACTTCTGATGTTATTAATCTAGTCTGTTTGAGCGACTCTTTATCAGGAAACTTCTCAGTTCGCTTCATTTTCCGAGCGGCGCGCTGCGGGCTTTGGTTACCGTGAGCGCGCAGGACTTGGGCAGCGCACGCGACTTGTGTACGCTCCTCCGACACTGTTCGGAGCCACGCATGAGTTTGCTGCGTTGCCCAGACAGAACCGGACTCCTTTCTGCTCTGACTGACTACAGGAAGTGAAACATTTGGCGCTGAGTGATGTTTCTCCTCTGGAAACCCACCACTTCAATCCGGGTTAAACATGCACTGTAATGCGAGCGTTACTGACATTGTACCGAGTAAAATATTACTGATTTTTTTTCTGTAATGCCTTACATTACTGCATTACCGCAAAAAGCAATGCATTACAGCAGGGATCAGCAACTCCCTTCCCGGAGGGCCGGTATCCAGCAGGTTTTAGGAGTCTCCCTGCTGTAACACACCTGATTCAAATGACTAAATTACTTCCTCAACACGTCAAGTTGTGAAGAAGTCTGTTAATCAGCCATTCATTTGAATCAGGTGTGTTGAAGCAGAGAGAGACCTAAAACCTGCTGGTTATCGGCCCCCCGGGAAGGGAGTTGCTGATCCCTGCATTACAGTAATTAATTACTTTTGTAACTCGTTACTCCCAACACTGGTGCCTACATGTGGCACAACAGATGGTACAAGTGATCACTGATCATGGCTAGTCAGATCAGGAGAGATGCTGCTGCTTAACAGAGAAAAACTTGCAGCTAATTTTCTGGTATTTAAAACAACTCTTGCTCAAAAAAGTCATACTTCTGTATTAGAACGATATATTACTTGTAGCCCGTTTGTTTGGTTATGGTGTTTATGCTGCTGCAGCACTTATGGCAGCAGAGTAATTCAGACAAATCATCTGAACAGAAAACCGTCATATTGACATTGACACAAATTTTCTTTGGAAATGACAACTTGGATCTTGATTGGGGCACATTTTTATGATTGACCCATACCTCTCTTCCTTTATGTGGTAGGTCCACATTAAAATGGTAGCTTTTTCAGGCTGAGCTCAACAAAGCCAGGAGGAAAGAGACCAAGGATCAACCACCAGGCAATCCTATTCCAAAACCACCATCATCCATCCTGGCCTGATTACTAGAGGGTCTTCTAAATTCCAGAATAGGTACCATGTTTGTTATGGCCCTTCTTAATCATAGTCTCTAAATTGCTCTTAAGGCTGGGTCCCATCAGAAACAGATGTGTCATGTCATGCACAAGTCGTGATTTTTAGCAGAAATCAATGTAGTAAATAAGAGTGGCTCTACGAAGAGCGTCATGTTGCATTAAAACAATAGATAGATCAGAAATCAGTAGTGATCAATAGATTGTTGGGAAATTGTGCACAGATTGTTGCCTGTCATGGAGTCTATTGCACAATAATGTTGAATATCCAGTCATGTTTAATCATTATTCCTCAAACGAGGGACATTCATGGCTGCACTGGGAGAAGGCCACAACCTCACTTACAGCAGACATAACATCCTACAGATACGCACACACCGCCCACCCAGCTTCAACGTTCCTCCTTGTTCCTTGACGCTTGCTCCTCTCCTGGCCGATAACACTGTAGGTTGCGCTCTTGTGGCGGCCTCGTGTGGTCATTTGGGAGCTCCCCACTCCCCCTACCTACATCATGTTAGATTACATTGTGACTGTCTAGTCTGTTTTGCTCTAAATGTAGTGAGGCAGTTTTTGCTTGTGTCAAGTCCCTAAACTCCATAAGGAGGGCAGAGAAGTGAGACAAGATTTTTTTATCCTTACGCACCTTCCCTCTTGTTTACCACTTATCTGTTCTACAAGGGAGTGCTTTGTAGTGCATGCCTGCAGGCACCTGATTTCCTGTTTGTTTTATATATGTTGTGTATGTATATGTTTTATATATGTTGTCTGATCTTGGAAACTGTTGTACCAGGACGCTGATGCAATAAACAAAAGCATTCTGATTCTGATTCTATGTGAATAAATTACAAGAAGATTTGCACAACATTTAGATGTTGCTATTTTTTCATAATGTCATATACCCCATGTGACTTGACCTTACGCATAATTAACTTAAAAGTCTCATACACACTAATTTAGAATGAGTTTAGAGAAAACACACACACACACACACTTAAGCCACCATGTGTTGAGTTGCTTATCGGGCTGCCACAGCTGTTTGCAGGACATCCCTTGCACTTAAACCAAAGCCCTGCAATTCCTTTGATTCGGACGTGGTCAGTGGTCAGACATAATCGCCTGGCTGATCTCTGGCCTCAGGGGTCAAAGTTCACGGTGCCAGGTCACGGTTGATCCTTCAGGTCTACGGTCACAGAGCTATCTTGAAAGTTATATATAAAGGAGCTGGTAAATAAAGGGTTTTGATATCATGAACATCTGAAATAACACCAATGACAAGTTGTTCATCAATAGAATTGAACCCTTTATCGTCCTTCAGTGGGGACATTCAGGTACACCAGCAGCAAGTTATAAGCAAGTAAAAAAAACAGATTCACACAAGACTATAAAATATATGAAAAGAAATATGAGGTATAAAAGTAATGACGCAAAAATATTGAGTTATATTATGAAGACTAGTAAACTAATGTACAATCATTAGTCATATTCAGATATAGTCACTTAAGTATCAGATATTTAGATATCAAATAGGGTTTTAAAGTTAAACTGATTGATTACATAATAGAAGTGATTAATGCAATGGGCATTAAATAAATTGCTTTGATGCTCATTAATAAAAACTTCCAGTTTCTTCATTTAAATTGTGTTTTTGAGCCTGATCACTGTCCCTAATGGTGAACCCCACACTTCCTGCATTTACACTACAAAGGGAATCCTATATGTTTTAGTGCCACAATGTCACCCTACAGGGGGCCTGTTAAGTAAGTGATAAGAGCCCTAATGGCCTCCATGGTGTAAGGGCTTGCCTATAGTATAGGAGAGGTTTTAAATGATGTTTTTCCAGCTATTATGTTAAAGCCTCTCCAGTCCTGTCTTGTCAGGTCCTGACAACCCAATCCGTCTTTTTTCACTCCTCCACCGGCAGGCCTGGTAGAGAGATAACACCACAGAGAATGCTGTTGATGTGCAGGTATATTTCATCCACAGGTCAGAGTGGACAAAATGCAGCTGTCCAGGGTGAGATGAAGTGGTGAACCCTTGGTGATCACTGATCCATAGTTCAACACAAGCCTTCCACCCCCACTAACCCACCGACCCATCGGGTTCTCCCTTCTGTTCACGGTTACCTGATCTTTCACACTAATTCTGTCTGATTCAAAAGCTTAAGTCTTTGTTTTCCTTGTGTTTTTGTTTTCATTCTCTCAAAGCCTCACTTTTTTAATTCATTGATTTAATGGCATTTTTGCAACAAGATCAACAATACACTTTAGAAAATATACATTTTATATTTGTACTGAAATAAATTATGAAACTAGAGTGTTCTGTTGGGTCATATCACCTTTATAAATCTGTAACAATAATATAATCATATAGGCTTGACAGCACATATTACAATAGATCAGTCAGCTACTTGGTAAATCAAGTGTTTTTAGTCTTTAATTGTCTGAATAAAACTCCAAAAACAGATGATTAAAGTGGAAAAAAATGCTAATTTCTGTACCCACTCTGAATATTTGTCTCCCACATCTCATTTTTCTGGAATGAATGAGATTAGAATAAACTTTGATTTGACCTTTAGCTTCTTTATTGCTTTTTAGACAGAACAACATTAACTGACACCTTGTTGAAGATTAAAGACAAAAAAAGATTTCATTAAGGGTGTCAGTCAATTAATACCTCCCTTTGTTCCCAGTGGTTGATGTTTCATACCAGTTTGGTTCACAATGGTTACCACCTGTACTCTTCAGATAAACACTTATCCTCAAGTGTCTACAACCCTGCATGCATACAAATCAATATCTTCCTTTTCCTCACTTTGAAGTTAAAAGGTCAAAAAGCTGCTGAATTTAATGATTTTTCTTCACATTGTTGCACGTCTGCACCAACAATCCTGCACAGGATCAAGCTGTGTGTATCTTCATCAACATAATGTAATGAAGTGGTTACTTTTGTTTGTTTTTGAACAGAATGAATCCTCATGACTAACCCTACATGTAATCTATAACTAACATTGAAGTGCACGTAAAAAGGCTATTTACATTTCAAAGACTTACTCCAGTAGATCAAAACATCAGTACTGGATTAGATGGGAACTAAACAGTCTAAAGACAATGGAATGAGTAGACCTGTGGCAGAACAGTTCTTTGCTGCACCCTAAAACATGACTACAAGTTGACTAAAAGTACAAATTTGGCAGAGGGATGAATTGACCTGGAGCTAAAGTCCAACTCGATATAGTTGACTAATGAACTTGTTTCTCTTCCCATGTGAACCCTAAACACACAGACAAAGAAAAGTTGCTTGCCTCAGGTGAATTTTTTGTGAGGCTCTACAGTTGATTGCTGTACAGTTACAACTGGTCTCAGCAGCTATGGTTCAGTAGAAGTTTACACACTTTCTGGACAGTACAGTGAATTCTGTCAGTGACAGATACGAAGCAGATCAGGCAATCAGCCAGACGTTGCTACGGACACAGCCAAGACAAATGATTAAAGGGTGCTGCTGAGAGTTCAGGTGCTACAGATGGACACTGAAATATCGGCCTGTTTTAACGCCAAAATACATCGTTCAACAATCTGAAGCTGACGTTCTGGACCGCTCTCCCAATCAGCAGCCAAAACAATGACTGTAGTCTTTAATTTAAACTGACTGATTAAAATTATGTCACAAAGCACACTGAGAAATACAGTTATTTGACTGTTTTAGACTCAAAGTTCGCCATGACTTGATTATCATCAGCTCAGCTATCGTTGTACATGAAAAGTGTGAAGCCTCTAATCAGGGTCGTTTCTGTCCCCGTGCTTTAGGACATCATAGACACAAAATTTCAGAATGTGTTTGTGTTTTGCAGAGGTTTGCATTTGCTGTGAAAACAACTCGGCAACAAGATGTATTATTTGCTGTAAACATTGTTCGAAGTGTTCACAGATGCATGTTTCCAAGCTGAGTTGTTTCTTGTAATGTCTTCACTCTGTGCACAAAGGCAGGAATCAATTAGATCAGTGACATCACAACGCTGCAAATGCGTCAGGAACAACGCTGGCTTTTGACAAAACTCGTACACCCCAGGGAAATAGTGTTCCGACAAAATGAAACAATAACTATTATCTAGAAAGTTAGGTTTAGTAACATGTTTGGCTGTGGAACAGAAATCTGTGAACAGGTCATTTTTCTTTATGAGTTTTTGTGCAGCTGGTACTGGGGATAACTCCAAACCCAAACTCACCAGAGTCAAAACAAACCCATTTTGCTGCTGTAAAAATAAACCACTTTCTCCTCTTCTTTCCCCACTACCCTTTTTTCTTTTCCTTATCTTAGTACCTTCCATCTACTGCTGTGAAAATAAACTCCTCCGTCTTTATTTATTTAAGAAGACCTGACCACCTCGGAGTTTCCTCCAGGCCACTTTAACCTTCAGCTGTTTTATTTCCCTGTTTGAATAACTTAATCTGGTCCTTCATCATGCTAATTTGGGACATGCAGGTTTATTAGGGAATCAATTAGACGCCAGTAACCTCAGGCATTGAAACCATCTCAGTTTGAAGATTTCCTCTTTTCCTCAAGCTCACGGTGACCTCCTGCAGGAGGAAATGTGGCTGAAATCCATCACATGTGCAGTGAGGTCAGTGGCAAAGCTGAGCCGGTTTTTTTTCCGTTCATGAAAAGGTGACAGTCATCCGGAGGTGCAGCATGTTATGTATGTGAAACCAAAGCTTATGTTTTAGGAGAACACTGAGAATAATGGTGAGTCTGACACGTGGATGTGTTCAGGCCAAACATGAAAGGAGGTTTCATCAAGTGTTAATGAGCCAGAAGCCCCACGACGCTCTGAACGTTGGCTTCAGAGGGTAAAAGAACTCAGTTGTTGTGGTTACACAAGTGTTTCCTGTTTAAGGATAAATGATGACTTCAACCAACCAATGTATTTACATGAGAGCTGAATAAAACGAGATCCTGTTTACATACAATACAGTAATTCAATCAAAGCACATTTTAAAATGGCAAACCAGAAAAATGGCACTAAGATATGAGAACAGCTGTTAGTATGTAAATTTAATTTACATAGTACAGGGGTACGCAATGACAAACCTGAAAGGCCAGAATACAGCAGCAGCTCCTCTTCCTGGAGCTGCGTGGGAGGCGCAGCACCAACTCACGGAGGATTT
The DNA here is from genome assembly GCA_006937965.1 of Callopanchax toddi. Classification (NCBI taxonomy): domain Eukaryota; kingdom Metazoa; phylum Chordata; class Actinopteri; order Cyprinodontiformes; family Nothobranchiidae; genus Callopanchax; species Callopanchax toddi. The sequence continues at coordinate 1,819,767 of SSNR01000076.1, forward strand.
TATGAATTAATGACAACTTGTACATGGATTGAGCTTCCAGAAAGAGGAGGCTCGAGTCCGGCCCACGGGCCGCCTGTTGAGTACACCTTACACTGAAAAAATCACAAAGAACTTCACAAAAACCTGTCAAAATTAAAACAAAAGACAAAACTCAAATGAATAAAGATAATTAACAAGATCATTAAAAACAGATGAATAAAGATAATTAAAATACAATTAAAGATTATTAAACCAAATTATTAAAAAATAAATAACCAATTAAAAAATGTAATAGATTTAAGTAAATGCAGTTTAAGTCATATGGTGTCCAGACTGTCAATACAATGTAAAAATGAAGGGAGTTCACTCCAAAGTCCAGGTTTAATAAACACAGAGAGCGATCACCTGGACGTTTCTATCTGGTCTTTGAAGATTCCTGTTTGTGGACCTGAGGTTCAGGAGTCACAATTACTGTTTCTGATCTGATTTCTTTAGATAACCAGGTGATTATGATGCTGAAAAGAGTGTTTCCTGTTCCACCCAGTTTCATCACTCAGTGTCACTGTCAGGAGCAGGGGTGCCCAAAGTGGGGCCCGCGGGCCAAAGTTGGCCTGCCAATTATTTAATTTGGCCCTCCTGGCCCTCTGTGGGGTACCCTGGATGCTGGGTGAACATTCACCAGTAATCCAGAAACCCACTGTTTCCCTCAGCCAATTCAGCATTACGTGAACGGACCCAATGACTCTTTATTGGGCTGCATATAGCCCTCACTCATGGTGCCAACAAAGTTTTAGAAATGTCACAATTTAAAATCAAAATTGAAATACAAGTAACTACAAAGGACATTTAGAGTAGATTTATGCACACATGTACATTTGCACACTTTATAAAACCACAAATAGTTATATTTTGTCAATGATTGTATCTCCCATGAGCCTTTGCTGCTGGATCAGACCGGATCAAAGCTTGCGGGTACCCCTTTGGCTACTAGCCTAAGCAGCTATCATCAACATGGAGCATCGTCGTCAGTGGCACACAGACAAAAGGCATTTTTAAAAATGCTGGAAAGAAGACTATTTTTTTACAGATATCAATGGTAAAGCGGTCTGCCTTATTCGTAACCAGTCCGTTGCTGTACTCAAGGAGTATAATATTCGTTGCCACTACGAGACAAAGCAAGCAGGATTTTCACAATGCAGAGGTGATGCCCGAAAGAAAAAGACCAGGGAGCTGCTAGCACTACATATGATTACAAATAACAAAGACAGTTTGTTCTAAATGCCTATATGTGACTTATATGTTATATTTTGATTAATGTTTTTTAAACAAAAAGGATGGTTAAATAACTGCAAAATGAATAGTGTTCTATACTTCATCATTAGTATTTGTATTTTGCATAAATACTACATTCGGCCTGCGGCTCTGATAGATTTTCATTTTGGCCCTCATAGGGAAAAAGTTTGGGCACCCCTGGTCAGGAGGCATGAGACGATCAGTGATGGGTGTGACATTTCTGATTGTTTATTAATGATTCTGCAATAATTTCTAATAATCACAAGTAAAACTATAGGCATATATTGTGAGAGTGCAACACTTACATGATTTATAAACTGAAAGACATCTTCTCTTCCAACACCTGTGTAAAACACTTTATCTCACATCAGATATTAGTACATAACTGTCCATGTTTTACTCATTAAGTCTCTTACATCTCACTCCCTTTGTGCACCTTGTCTTTCACACTTCTTTTGTTGTTTTTCAATCTCCTGACATTTGTCTTTCTATCTGATCCTCCTTGAATTTCTCCTTTTTCTCCACGTTTATCCCCCCCCCCCCTGCTCTCGTCTGGTCCCTCTCCCACTGAGCTGCTGTATCGGTTTCTCCATGCCTCTCCATCTCCTTCTCTGTTCTCCAACTCCTCCATTATATCATCATTATGTACATACAACATTTCACAGTGTTCGACAGCAGCGCCTGAATTGTGTAAGGATGAGACAGAGTACCTTTTGTCTTGTAAAATTACTACCAGGTTGTTTCCAGTACATTGGTCAGGTCTGTGTTTGGGTGATAAACAGCTCAGTCTTCTCTTTTTCTCTCTATTCTAAGAAACCCATTTACTTAGTCTGCTCGTACTACTTGAACAATCCATTAATCACTTTTTGAGGATTTCTGTTTTAAAGGGATCCTTCACACATGTTTCCTTTAGAGGTATTACAGTTTTTTTCTTTATGCTTTATCAGGTTTTATGAGTGGCTCATTTGCTCCTTTTGGCTTTTTCATTCATAAGACCAAAGTCTGTATGTTGCTAGAAAACTTTGTTGAGGACTAAATCGCAAACAAATTTCAATAATTCAGATTTGATTAACTTAGAGACTTAAGAAGCAATAATAAAAATGTATCCTTTTAAGGAAATTCATCTCTGCTTCTCACCCATCCTAATTATTGTTTGACGAGCAGTGGGCGCCATCTTGGATTGTGGCAGTTGGGGGTTCAGTATGTTGCTCAATGACAGCTCGACACATGGCCAGGCTGGGATTTGAGCATGGCTCTCCCAAATGACCTGGCCAAATATGAAGCTTGTTACAGAAGTCTCTTACTGTATGTACCAGTTCAGTGTGATTCTGACTAAAAATCTATGTTTTTCCTACATAGTTTAGTCTCCAACTGGTTGCCAACAGTTGTAGCCCATTAAAATCTTTCAAATTTTGGGAATTTTTTGTAATTTCCCAAAAAGCAGAGGAGAACATGTCAAAGATATTCAATGTCAAGTCAATTGCTGCTCCAGCTGGCAGTAAAAGGCATCAATAGGCTTTGTAGCTGGTAGTACTGTCGCCTCGCAGCAAGAAGGTTGCAGGTTCAATTCCTGACTGCAGCTTTTCTACATGGAGTTCTCTCCATGCATGTGTGTGTTTCCTTCTGGTACTCTGTCTTCCTTCCATGGACCAAAAACATGCATGTTACTGGATGAAACAGTTAAATAGATAAATGCCATATGGACCTGAATATAAGACAAGGTTTTTTCATTGAAAATAATGTAAAAAAAAAAAAAGGGGGGGGTTCGTCTTATAATCACGGCCTGGTTTTTTAGGGTCATTACACGACCAAACCAGCAGAGGGCACAGGCTTTTGGTCAAAACGGCTGCAACAGGAAGAAGCTCAGACCGTGACTGGACCTGGTTCCGGACAGCTTAAAGTTACAGGCCCACTGGGGATTAAAATGCCTGATGATCAGTTCAGCCAAGTTCACTTCCAGAACCTGGGAAGGAGTTTTCAACCTGGGCAGCTCAGCTCTGACTTTTGTCAGGTGAGGGACTTGGCAGCTCGTGTCACACATTTTTGCTATTTTCTTTATCCGACTCTCACGTAGCCAAGAGCAGAAGCATAATCGCCTGTTTGTCTGTCTGTTTACTACGGGCACTTCCGTCTCACGACTCAGCGGTGCGCCACAAACACACACAGAGAGAGAGAGAGGGAGACTGAGAGTGAGCGCTATAAGATAGAGAGAGAAAGAGATTTAATGGAGGTTTTCTCGTTTTTTCATTTGCTTAAAATCTGTCACCATGGCAGGGCCGGTTTTGGGCATAGGCTGATTAGGCAATTGCCTAGGGCGCCCTCTGCTGGAGGGGGCGCCAAATTGTCCCTTAAAAAAAATTGTCCCTTAAAAACAATTTTTTAAATTCATTTTTGACAAACTGCTGGACACACCATTCATCTCATGTAAAGAGCAAAGTAAGTAATAAATAAATAAATACATAAACTAAATAAAAAAGCACAACTTTTGCTGCATGAACAGTCAACGGTGGCGCCCCATGGCTACCTGCTGCTGCCGCTGTGATCAGTAAGGTGGGGGAGAGGCGCGCTGCGCGCATCCCTCCGTCCGGTTGTTTATTGATAATCAGTGTTGGGAGTAACGACTTCCAAAGGTTATTAATTACTGTAATGCATTGCTTTTTTCGGCAACACAGTAATGTAAGGCATTACCGAAAAAAAGCTGTAATATTTTAACGTCAGTGCGCGTTACAGTGCATGTTTAACCCGGATTGAGGCGGTGGGTTCTTCAGAGGAGAAACGTCACTCAGCGAAAAATGTGGTCAGACAGAGCAGAGAGGAGTAAATCTGCAGCCAGTGAAACAAGTCCAGTTCTGTCCGGTCCGAAACTCATGCGTGGTTCGGTTCAGAACTCGGTCCAGAGGGAAAACGCGGCCCGAGTCGTGCGCGCTCACGGTATCCAAGGCCCGTTAAGACATATGAGCGCATGCAGCGCTCCGTAAACTGAAGCGAGCAAACTGAGAAGAAGTTTCATGATAAAGAGTCACTCTGTTATTCACGTCAGGAGTTGGAGAGTTCACTCTCTCGCCCACTGAGCAGAGGAAACGCGCGTCATGCAGCCTCTGCTGCAGGAGGGAGGAGCAGACAGGTGAAGAAGAGGCACACAGGTGGAGGTAGGAGTCAGTCAAACTAATGAATAAGGAGCTTGTGCAGAGAGATATGTTTATAGATTTAAATATACTGTATATAGATATGATGGAATAATATATGGATAGGTAGGGATATATGGAGAGATATGGATGGATGGATAATGATGGATGAATGATAAATGGATGGATGGATAATAAATGATGGATGGATAGATGGATGATAAATGATGGATGGATAGATGGATGGATGGATGGGTTAATATCCAGGTAGTTGGATATCTCCATGTATCCATCACATCACCTTCCACTGGATGTAGAATGAGCTCATTACATGGTCAAATCCATATTTACAGTTATTTTGATGAGAGTAACTAAAAGTAATGCAAAAGTAGTGTAATGCCTTACATTAAAAAAAACAGTAATATTGTAATGTAAGGGATTACTTAAAAATGACAGTAACAAGTAATAAATAATACATTACAGTTTTGAAGTAACTTGCCCAACACTGTAGATAATGCATGATGAGGAGGAAAAACGGGCCCAAAGTAGATGTATTTAATTAATATACATGAAATTGTGAACATTTTTCCTGGACCCATCATTTAGCAAGTTAGCTAAGACTAAAGGGCTATCATGCTGTTGTGCCCCCACTTATTATATGAATTAATGTCATCAGTTCAAGTTTATCCAACTTTAGTACATTGCTTACTACTTAGAATTTGCAAAAGTTACGTTGTTTTTGTTCTGGGCAGTAGGGGGTGCCAAAATCATTTTTCTCCTAGGGCACCATTCAGCTCAGGGCCGGCCCTGCACCATGGAGAACTATAACCCCTGAATAATGGTCAAATATTAAAGCAGTCTGTAATTACTGTATTATTTAAATGATTTTCTCAAATTTTTAACAAAAATAGTTTCTTTAAAAAGTGAATTTAGTCTTTTTTCTCTGAAGACCAGTCTTGAAAAGGGGGGGGGGGGGTGGTCTTATAATCAGGGTCGTCCTATATTCGACCAATACAGTAGATGGGTCTTTGTTCAGATAGGAAAAAGTCTGATTTAACCAGAAATGTTCTGTGATGACAACATGTTCAAAAAATACATATTAGCTCACAAATGCTTCATATGAAATGTGAAGTTATAATTTTGTAATCAATTACATTTAACACACACTTAAAAAAAAAGTACTGTGCATTTTGTGTCAAACTTTAAACTGATAAAATGGGACTTTGGTGTGACACGTAGCCTGATCAAATGAGGAACACATTGACTGAAAACTGTGTGTGTGTGTGTGTGTGTGTGTGTGTGTGTGTGTGTGTGTGTGTGTGTGTGTGTGTGTGTGTGTGTGTGTGTGTGTGTGTGTGTGTGTGTGTGTGTGTGTGTAGAGATCGACAACCTCACTAGCAACATCTGGACATCCATTGCTTATTGCTCATTTCATACAAAGAAAGGCAGCATTGTTTTAAGGCAATTACCCTAACATGCACAAACATCCTGTACTGTGTGTGTGTGTGTGTGTGTTTGCGTGCGTGCATGTGTGTGTGTGCATAACTAACCTGCAGAAATGTATGCATTTATGCTTATTTGCACAGGTTAATGTAAAAGTGTGCATAATTTCACCGTAATTTGTCACCTTTTGCAGCAGGACTGGTTAGCCTCATGAAAACACTGATTTCTGCTTGTGTGTGTGAAAACATCAGAAGTGTGACTACAATCAAACACGGGTTTAAAGAACAGGTGACCACCGCAAAGCAGTACGTGCACCAAACTGGACGGCTTTGCTAAGATTTGTCTGATCTGGGTTTACATTGTACCTGTCGTCTTGACAACAGTGATCCATGGCTGGCTTATGACATCATCTCTGGGTTTAATTACGCAGCTGGGGAAAATCCCCCACTCTCAGACCCAAAGAGCCAGACCACCACTCCACATCAGCGAGCTAGCCTTCTAGGAAACGATGTGTGTTTATGCAGAAATTTGCGCACATACTCCAACAAATGCAACAGATTAAGTGGGGGAAAAAAAACAACAGCTGACAAGAAAAAAGAACACGTGCATCTATTCATGTAACACATATCAGATTCCCATGTAAATACATGCATGTTTATCACTGCTTATGCTTGCAGAGATAGACATGGATGCACACACACACACACACATACACACAGCAGCTGTGAGCTGTTGGAGCCAAGTATTGAAAGTGTCTGATTTCTTAGAAAGAAGTTAACGGTCTGAGTTTCCTCTCGTGTCCCAGGAGTTTAGAGGCAACATGCACCTACTTCAGGCATTAACAGCCAGCTTTTCTTATAATCAGGTCGTACGAGGTGACATGTAAAACAAAACACAATCACAATCAAATACTATTCAGTTAGTGGCTTGTGAATTCGGTGTTAACATGAAAAATGTGTTCATTGTGATGTGTTTCTGTGTAAAAATAACAATTATTTACTATTTTACCCTTCTGTTTGTAGGGATTGTGTATGTTCAATAGAGACTGATGAGCTAACAGCTTAGTGTATTGCTGCCATCCTGAAACAGCTCCACTCAGAAAAAGTCTACATTGGGTATGTCATTATTAGTTTCACACTACCTATTTACTCTATGGCTATGTCTAAGAGTAAAGATCAGCAGCAAAATGTAGCCTTTCTGTCCAGCAGAAATGTCTTAATGTTTCTTCTAACATATATGAAATACAAAATTAATGGTGATGTAAAGGTTCTTATATAACATCTGTAAGAGTCAAAAGTAAAATTTCAGAGATTGGAAGTGTGAAACAGCAAGTTTCTGTCAGCATATTTCAACGTGAAGTCATGGTTTTAAACCAGAAAAGGGAGGATTGCCAACTCCAAGATGGAGAAGTCCTGCCTCAGGTGGAGGTGTTAAAGTCTCATTGGTGCATCTCTTGTTCATGAGTGAGGGAAGGAGGGAGCAGGACACTGACAGGTGGTTTGAGGCAGCATCTGCAGTGATGCAGACACTGAATCAGTCTGTTGTGGTGAAGAGAGCCAGAAAGCAAAGCTCTTGATTTATCGGTCCATCTGCAGTCCAACCTTCACCTGTGGTCCTGAGCTTGAGTAAAAACTGAAAGAACAAGATGATGAATACATGCAGCCCAAAATGAGTTTCCTCTGTAGGGTGGCCATGCAGGCTCAGCCTTAGAGCTCAGTGTTGTGAGTGGTGTTGTACACCAAATCAGCTCCTTTGTGACACCTCAGTTTTAGTAACTTGTTATGAGCAGCATGAGCCACAAAGGAAGCAGCAGAGTCCACACTCTTCTATTTCTGAGTTTCTGCCACGTGAAGTATTTCTCTTGTTCAACAAGAGTGAAATTACACTTTACTCTAGACATGCATCATGCAACAGTGTATTTCAGCCTTCAAGATAGCAAATGACTAATGTGGGCAGCAGCATCTAATGAAGAAAATTAATTCTACTTAAGAAAACAAATTAACAAAAAGACTTAAAAATGAGTGATATCTGATTGGCTCCCCAAGATCTGAAGCTTTTCAAAGAACAACAAATCCCATCTTTATGAATCAATATTACATTTTTCAGACTGGAGCTGTCTTATTATGACACTAAAACACTTTGTCTTGGCTGTGTTCAGACTAGCTTTTAGCTCATCAATCCAGTCAAATCACAACTCTATTTCTCTAAACAGAGGCTGTTCAGGAAGCTATCAAAGACAGTAACTATCTGTAACTTTTACTCCATTTACTTCAAAGTGCCTGGGAAATCCCTTTAACTTATATTTCTCTTCTCAAACATATAGTGAATAATCTTTAGAGATTGCAAGAAGAAAAATCCAGGAATGTTGTGGATCTGAGCAAAAAGACATACAGAACATGAGTGTTCCTCTGATCCACTTGTTTCATGACTCATCAGTCACATTATCCAGATTGTTGTAGTGTTTTTACATGTAAGGGTGTGGATGTTAGTCAAGCTGCCAAATGACCTTCATCACTATCACCCAGTGAGAGAATTAGTGTTTGCCAACTGTGTCCAGTTAGATTTTGAGCCAGAGCAAACATGGTGGAACCTCATGATGCATGAAGGCGTGACTCCATCAGGGTGTGGAGGTTTAATCCCTGTGTAAATGTATCATCAGCATCACGACTGTGTGTGAGTCTGGCGCAATCAGAGCACATGTGATGAAGAGGAAGAAAGATGAAGAGAAAATGGACTGGGAGGGTGTCAAGGTGGATGAAAAATTGGAAACAGAGGAGAGGTGGACAAAAATGGCAAAAATATTCAGTTACAGCAGGGGTAGGGAACCTGTTCTTGCTAGGAGGCCTTTTTTTCCCTAAAGATCTCTGAGGTCCACATCCTTAATGTAACACAGTAGGTTGGGGGGGGGGGTACCCTGTTGGTTAAGGAGCTGCAGGCGCTGCAGCCTGTGTGTCTTTGAGCATCCACAGTCGTTTTAGCGCTTTTTAGCAGCACCCCGCAACGGGAAACTAAATATTACAACAAGCTGCTCAGATCACTCTGCAGCTTGGCCTTGTGCGATAATGGGCTGCACGCTTCATACTGTGACTTAACACACCGGTGCCCGGGCAGGCCAAACATGTGCGTTGGCCCTCCGGGCATTGCCCAGACTGACTGTCCATTCCTGGACACTCAACTGTTGTTGTGTTTGCCTCAGTTTGGAAAAATGGCATTTAAAGCTGAAAAAGTCAGTTGGGCAAAATCTGCGAATCCATTTGTTTTTGAGAGGAACAGACCCGATACAGCCTCAGTCATCAAGCATTTTAAATATCTGGAGCTGAATCTGGAGGCACTCAGTTAGTGTCAGCTGATTAGACACAGCTGAAAACACATGATGCAGGCAGCCAATGAAAAAGAGAGAGAGAGAGAGATACAGGAAACAGTGTCAGAAGATAGAGGGAATGAGAACTTAGATCTTGAACATCTAGGAGAAAAGAGTTGGTTGATTGGAGAGCTTTTATAGAGAGTGTTGAGGAGATCACATAAATATAACAGGGCCAGACCATTTCAAACTTTGAATGAAAGCAGTAGAACCTTCAAATTTAGTCTAAAATTACATTTATTTAAACAATATTCAGTGATTATTAGTAAATGCAAAAAGCAGCATATAGCTTCCTGTGGAGCCTGTGGCACTTCCTGCAGGAACATCATAATACTTCTGGAGAGAGATGTAAAGATTTAAATGACAGCATTTGAACAAACCACTGTGACATTTTGAAAACGGAAGGTGTTGGAAGATGGCTAAATCCACTTTAGATCCCTCAAAGTGTCCATTATTAGCTTGTCAATAAAGTTCATCAGTAAAGTGAAACAAAATCAACTCTGGGTTGCTCGAGTGGCTCCAGACATTTTGAAAGCAGTCATTAACGGTTTCTGTCATCCAGAAACGTGCTTGCTGAATGCTGTCACCCCTCTCTATTCCATGATGCCATTCTTCTTCAAGGCAGGCAGTTGCTTTGGCTAACAGCTCCCATGAGATCACTTCAAAGTCAGCTTAAACCTACTGAAAACTGTCTGTTGATGGAGACTAGGTCAGAGTGACACACACACACACAACATTCACACATGCAGGCCTGCATGCACAGTCACACACGTTCACACGCTCCGACTACAGAGTGCTGTCTGTCTGCGCTGCCAGCTGACATCACCTTTTTTATGAAGTGCACCCTGTTTTACACTGGCAGGGCCTTGTTTGGATTGGGCTGAGAAATGATTTGGACCAGACTGGAACTAATACTGCTGAAGGAGGAAACTGGGGTAAAGGAAACCTGGAGCTGCGAATCAAAGAGGATTGGACAGTTTATGTCCGAGGTAGCTGTGGTTGGAGCAAAGGTTATTGGGTTGGGCAGAACACCAAAAGCCAGAGCTGTGATTGGTTTAACGGAGAAAGATGGAGGCTTGGGAATTTGTGCGCAGACATGGCTTTTTGTTAAGGCTGGAGGAGGCATCATTTCATTGATCACCCCCGTGATGATATTTGTTTTAGTTAAGTAAAAGAGACAGTGCTGTTCATCGACTCATTTCATACTTCTTCATGTCTGACAAGCCTTTCCTGAGATGTTAGGATCACCTTTATTTTTCTGTCCATTTTTTTTTCTCAGCTGGAATTCACTCAGGATTTTCCTAGACAGCTACTTAACCAGGAAGCCTTGTCACAGAACCCTTCTCTTGAGCTGGAGTTGGAATCAGATTGATTTCATCATTAATCACACTTATTTTACACCGGTAATCACAGCTCTGACACATTTGAAAGGTTTTTGTCAGAAGGCATCTGGGCGGGTAGCTCTGGCCGTGTGTGAGAGCGAGCTTGTGTGACATCGAGAAGGAGCCAAAGAAAAGAGACGAAGAGAGAATACACTCAAGAGAGCTCGGGGAAGCAGTTGGGCTGTTTTGAATACAACTATTGTCTTTATTTCACTTTTTTGTTTCCCAAAATCTGAGATTTTACATCCAATTTTTACGCAATGTCTCTGTTTATTACGCAAAAACTGGCGGTGGTCACCACAACACGATTGCAAAATCAAACAATTGTCAGACTCACGCAGTCACTCAACATAATGTAGGTGAAGGGGCAGAAGCCTTCTTCCCGGCAGATATTTTGACAAGTGTTCTTTTCAAAAGCACAAGAAATAAATGACAAAATAATTCATTTTAGTTCTGATTAAAATATGGTGTTCCTTAATACATTTCCTCGTATAAATATCCTGCGTTTGCTTTTGTTGTAACACGTTAATGTTTCAGATAAAAAAAACAAGTTCTAATATCAGTCACAGATAACTTGAGTAAATAGAAAATGCAGTGATAATGATGATTTCATTCATTAAAGACACACTATGCAGTTTTGGTTTGTTTTTAGCACCCCCTGTGTTTGTTTTAAATCACTGTCGTAAAAACGTTAGCATTGTTTTTGCTCAGAAACACCTAAATCTAACTGTTGAAATGTCTCCTCAGCCTTCACTGCTTTCTACTGGAGCAGTTCATCACTCATTCAAATAAATCAGCTGTGTTCAAGCAGGGAGAGATTTTAAAAAAATGCAGGAATCCTGAGCTAAAAACACTCCTGCACTAGCATAACAGCTAGCCACATTGGGTTAGCCTAACCCTCATGAGATACGTGACTTTGTGAGACTTCAGGGCACCGGACCGGAGACTCAGAAGTTTCTAACGCGCTGTTCTGGATACAAGCAGCAGATGAGGCTTAGTGACTTTTCATTAACCCTGAAAAGGGTAATATTAGCACATAATGTCTCAAGAAAACAATTTTAAAATATGAAAAAGTTACATAATGTGCCTTTAAGAGACAAAAATCTATGCAGACCAGTCTGGTCTTATGGGGAAAGTAGTCATCAGGTTGTTAAATCATGAATTAATTGTGATTAATAATCACATTATTTGGAAAACTGAATTCATTTCCACTAGCCACACCCAGGCCTGATTACTACCAGACCTGTAGAAATAGGACATCAATAGAACCTGTCTGATTACATTAAGTAGGCTACAATGTTCTGTATACAAACCACACACAAAAATGTCAGTGATGAGCTAGGTAGATGAAATCTGATTATAACTACATTTTTAACCTTACACTGTTTGTATTTTGGGGCCTATGTAGTTTCTAGTCATTTGGGTTTAATTTGGCTCCCAAAGACAGCACGAGGATTAATCAAGAACAGAGGAAAGCAGAGAAAATCAACAAGGCATGAAGTGTAATAAAACTTCTACAGCCAAGTATATCCATGACCATATGATTTTGTTGTGAAGGTAAGGGGCGAAGCTGCCAGAGATGAGCACTGTGATAGTTATGTTTGCACCAAGACTGACCCCTGCCTTAGCTTAGCTTAGCCCTAGCCTTACTTGTACCAGTCGACAGGTAATTCACCACTTTGGACATTTCACAAGAGATATGGCCCAGCCTGGGTGTATTTTACATATCATGGCGCTGCTGTCCTCTCATTGGTAATCTGAGAGGCTGTGTTGACTGGTTAGGTCCCAGACTCCTAACTGTTATTTGTTGCAGCAATTTCTTCCTGCTTTTGGGGCACAAAGAGACTCAATGTTGAGCAGGGGAGACCAAACAAAGTTTCCAAGTGGCCGAGCCTCAAGGCCTCAGTCAGATCACTAAGGGCTCACGTACTTCTTCAAATGCATCGAGGAGCCCAGGAAGACCTCATGTCAGGTCAGTCAGTGGGGAGCACAAGGACTGACACACACCATCTCTTTTCTATAGACTTGCTGCAATTCACATCTATGAGCTTCAGTTACCGTTGTTGTATAGATTAGTTTTAGAAAAATACGAACCCTTGCATTAAGTTTTGGGTCCTTTGGAAAGCTGGTATTTCTTGGGTAAATTTGACCTGAAAACAGCTAAACTTAAAGTTGTTGCTCTTTACTGTCATTAAATGTTTAGCTAATTATTGCTTCTTTCTTTTGTTCACAGTGAGCCTGAGCCTTAACTGGCACACCTTTCTAACTTTGGATTTTTGAAAATACAAGAGTTTTAAGTAGACACAATAAAATGTCTATAAACTGTTTTTTCACTGACTTCCTTATATGGTCATGTAATTAAAACAGCACTGACTGAGGTTGTTGTGGCCACCAAGAATGAAATGGTTACTGGTTTTAATGGTTACGATGGTAAAGTACCCTATGATTAGCTTTTAACCATGTTTGGTGACCATGCAGTTTATGGTTAGCTGTTGATTCTTGATTGACTCCATCATAATCTCTCCATCTGAACAATGTGAGGAACGAAATTCGACAAGATGAGAACACACAGCTCTACAAATCTGCAGCTAATGCTAACTTTTAAACCGGCTGTGTTCCTTGAATTTAGGTGTTTTAGGTGATCGGTGCACAAAGACTTATAGAACTGTTAAATATGAGGCTCTTTGATTTAACCTATCCTACAACCATCTTTATTATCCTGATAGCACACTGAAACAAACTGAGGCCTAACTTATGTAATCCCTTCACAATAACAGCCTAATAAATAACAATACATTCATGACATTTAGTCATAAAAGAGATAATGCCTAATAATATAACATCAACAACCGCCTCTTATTTCCTATGCTTGTGTCTTCCAGCACTATAATTCTTCTCCTGGTCCAAAAAACAGAAAGCTAAAAGAATTAACTCTAAAATGCACTTGTTCTGCACCTCATTCCAATGCAACCATTATAGAGTTGCATGTCAGAGTAACTGAGTGCAGTTTACATAAAACAGCTCATTGACTTTATATGCAATAACTCATTTGGCAAATGCTACAAGAGACTAATGCAGAAAAATGAAAAGTGAACTTTTGACAGTGACAATGACATGGTTTTTACATGAACTGCATCCCACTGCCCTCTGCTGGGTTTTACCTGCAGAGATGGTTTGAACAGGTTGGTCACACCTGGTGAGGTTCCCACACTGAGGTTATTTAAGGTGGATCTAATCAGCTGCTCTACCAGAAATGGGATTCTGAAGGTTTGGTTTGTGTCTCCTTTTTGTCACTAATAAAACCCTAATGTAACTGATCAACACTTATTATAATTCTGACAATATAGTTAACTTTAATGTGAAAATGGAGGTCAGTATTATAACTTAAATGTCATCCGCAGCCAAACAACCAAAAATTGGCAATATTATGTGGCAAATTCAAAGACAAGGCACGTGATAGGAAAGCTGCTTCAAAGAAGGTAATCCAAAACTATTATGAGCAGGCAGTGTTTTAGGCTGAAATATTTCAAATAAAGAATTCAGGGTATAAAGATATAATTGATTTTAGGCTTTTTTAACAATGTTATGATCAACAACAGACACATGATGACTGAGGTGAAAATATTGTGAGAGATTGATGGATTCTAAGAATGTTTTATTTCTCAGAGTTTTAAGGAATGTACTTAGGGGACAATGTGGTTTCTCAGTTTTCGTTTGCCAACAGGATGTGCTAGCAGAGATCACAGCCCGTTTACGGAGGAATGTGTTTAAAACAGATTGACACGTTCCTCAGAACAGCTTTCCTGTCTACAGACCCATCAGATGGGCCCATCTGGCTACGACTCTTCAGTCAAAACAAATCATCCAGACCCGTTAGTCATCTCTGCCCTGTAACTGAAAACATGAAACATGAAGGGGATGACAGGAGTAACTGTGCTTTTCAATTACAGAAATGAAGAGCATTTTTCTGGCTTTAGTTTAAACTGAAGTTTGCCCTGTAGATGTCTGGAAATTCACTTTGATTAACGTGATCATATGTGGTCTAGAGAGCATCCATACTAGTTTTTGTATTTTGACAAACCTAAAAAAACTGTCACCTTTGTTTTTATATTAATCTATTTAATACATTTTCACACTTATTCAGGTGCTGCATCTGTAGAAAACAACAGCTGTTATGTTTTCAGTTAAATTTGAATATCACAGTCATCCATTTAAAAGCAATGAGCATTTCTCCTTCTGAGCAACAAACCACAAGGAAAACAATGTTTATCTGTGCGGTTTGTGACTCAGTGGTCACACTGGAGAGGTTGGATTGAAAAGTTGTACAGTCTGGTAACAAACTGTAACCAGAGAGTGAGTAACTGAACACAATATTTGTCTACAGAAAAGTTATGAACAATTTACATCCAACCTGCCATAGAAAACCTTTCAACAACATATATTGTAGAAAATGTGGTTTTTTTTCTGAACATGTAGACCTTTTTCCTTTTTTTTTTACAGATACCAAATCCGCCTGAATCACACATAAACTGGATTCAAGAGCTGAGGGTAAACATGGATA
The DNA here is from genome assembly GCA_006937965.1 of Callopanchax toddi. Lineage (NCBI taxonomy): Eukaryota > Metazoa > Chordata > Actinopteri > Cyprinodontiformes > Nothobranchiidae > Callopanchax > Callopanchax toddi. Next base: position 1,834,911 of record SSNR01000076.1, read on the forward strand.
TTGGTGTGCTTTCTACTTATATCACAACTTATCTAAAAATAAATCTCAGTGGTTCATGCAAACACTATTTTAGAATCAGAATCAGAAAAACTTTTATTTCCATTGTCATTGAATGTAATTCGCAGACTAGGAACTTTTTCGGCGATATGGTGTAGCATACACACACAGAATAAAAAACACAAGTAGCAGCACAAAACAGTGCAAACATGCTGTTAAAGTGACAGTTAATGAGTATGTTTCTAATTGAGCCAAACGGCAGAGGGGAAGAAACTGTTTTTGTGATGAGAGGTTCTTGTCCTGATGGACAAGACGTCCATCATGATGTCCTCCTGCCAGACGGAAGTGGCTCAAACAGACCATGTCCAGGGTGAGAGGTGTCAGCTGCTATCCGGCCTGCTCGCCCCCGAGTCCTGGAGGCGTACAGGTCCTGGATTGATGGTAGACTGCAGCCAATCACCTTCTCAGCAGAGCGCACAATGCGCTGCAGTCTCTGTCTATCCCTGGCGGTGGCCCCAGCGAACCACACAGTGATGGAGGAGGTGAGGATGGACTCAATGATGGTCGTGTAGAACTGGACCATCATCTGGACTGGCAGCTTGGCTTTCCTCAGCTGCCGCAGGAAGTACACTCATCCAAGAACTCCTCTTGGATTTGGTGCAGGATCAGTGCACCTGTCAATATATTCACCTGTTGAAATATATGGTAATATACCTTGTAAAATACTTATACGTCAATAGCTAAACATCCAGTGATAAGACAGAAATGTGTAATTTATCCATCTTCTGAACCACTTCATCTGTAAGGGTCATGGGGAGCTGGTGTCTATCTCCAGCATTCACCATGTAAGAGGCTGGGGAGACACGAGACAGGTCATCAGTCCATCACAGGGACACACAGAGACAAACAAGACTCACCACCGGTCACACTCACACCAATTTAGAGCAGGGGTACTAAAGTGCAGTCCTTGAGAGCTGCTATCCTGGAACCTTTAGATGTATCCCTGCCCAAACACACCTAAATCCAATGGTGTAGATTTGCGCTCGTCTTTTGTGGGGACCAGGACGGAACGTGGGCGGGGTTGGGGGGCAGGCTTGTGCCAGTTGATCCAGACACATTTGTACGCCTCCTTCCCAGGGCGTGATTTGTCGGGGGGGAACGAGGGGGATTTACCCTGCCTCTGCTTTTGCTGTCCCCCTCTCTGGTCATTAATCTCTCACCCCTGGGGGGGGGACAGACTTCTATGCACCTCTGCTGGGTCCGACAGAGGGTTTCTGTCTGATAATCAGCTCACCGCGGTCAGAGCTGCAGCAGGTGAGGAGGTGTGGTGCAGATCTGTGCGCTCTGCAGAACACTGGTTATAATGTTAACGGTCATTATGAGATGAGAGAAAGAGAGAGAGAGAGATGAGGGGTTCATATATTGTTTTCATTGAGATACTCAGAGGAGAACCTGGTGCTGATGTTTAGTGTGCACCTCCTCGCGGGGTAGTGAGTGGGTTTGGAGTCCAGTTCTATGTGTGCGTGCACACGAGGCAGCTTGTGCATGTGAACAAGCCTATGAACGCTACTTTGAGAGTTCCCTCAGAGTGCACTACAACAGGAAGTGTAGTTAATCCGTGTCCGATCACGGGCTGAGCGATCGGGACAGTGAAAGCATCAGTTTGCAAAGACCCGTTTGGGCTGGGATCAGGTATGACGCCTGGTTCGCACTGGCGGACCAGTTCCTGTAGTTCTTCTGTTGCAGAGCACAGGACGTCTGGATCACAGCAGCACAGCACCTCAATCTGCTGGGAATGCAGCGCTATTTCTGCATCCCTGGATCGAATTCTTAGTGGGGACAATTCAGTAATTGATGAATATTGGTGGGGACACGTCAGCTTTGTCCATGCCTAAATCAAAATGGCAAAATTCTCTCATCAGCATGTCATTCAGCTCTACAGAAACCTGTTAACAAGTCATGTATTTGATTCAGGTGCGTTGGAGAAGGGATGCGTCTAAGAGTTCCAGGATAGTAGCACTCAAGGACTAGACTTGGGCACCCCTTAGAGTCATCATTTAACTTAACATACATGTTTTTGGTCTGTGGGAGGAAGCCGGTGCACCTGGAAGAAACCCACGTTTGCATGCAGGAAACAAGCAAACTCCACGGAGAGCGGCCTTAGTCACGAGAAAACCCACAGCCACCTTGTTGTGAGGCAACAGTGCCACCATGCAGCATACATGTGTGTAATGTGTCTCTTAACTGAAGCAAACCAGGCAGTGATGTAGCAGCAGTACTAGGACAGCAGTAGCTCAGTAAGTAGAGTATTTGTGGTGTTGGTAGTAAGAGGGTTTGGTGGCACTCGTATCTGTGGCTACAACTACTGCCATCAGCGTGTGAATGTAATATATCACCTTATAGTCCATGTGGTATTTATTTATTTTTTTGACATGGTGAATCATTTCTTCCTTTATTAAAAAAAAGAACCTTCCTTCACCCCAGTTTAACAGGATTAGATGAGTTGTAGCTCAGATGAGGACTTTGATTTGCAGACTGAGGACCTGAAGAGTCATTTCAGGAAACAAAGAGACCTGGATTAAAAACTAGCACTCGAACTAGCATGAAAGTCCAAAACAATATCAGAAGACGTAACATGAATGGTGGTGAAAAGACTTGTAAAATAACTTTTATCTGAACAAACAGCTAGTTATCCACTTTATAACCAGCTGTTAACTTGTACATCTGGTCAGAATGAAACAAGTTGTGATCATCTTGATTTAATGGCCTCCCTCTGAATTCTGTATGCTATAGAGAAATTCACCTATTTAATTTCATTATTATTTGTAAATTATTAACGATTATGATCACATACCTACAGTGTAATCTTACCTGTATGTGTGGATTATTGTTAGTCCTGATTTATGACAGAAGCTCAACTGTCACATGGTGAAGAATAAACTCCATGATGTTTATTTGTGATTTTATTTTTGTTGTTGAAATAAACTGTTCCAAGCAAAGAGGCATAATAAACTCCGCCCTTTCACTCAAACATTATGGCTTCAAGTTAATGGCTTTAACAGCTTGCAGGGACAAAGTGTCAGAATTTAAATTAGTAGAGGAAGAAGCTGTCTCTTAGAAATGAGTGGAAACAAACATGGAGACATTGTTGTTTCGAAGACAAACAGTGAGGTTCACTACGAAGTCTTTCTTCTTGTCTTTTAGCATCTCAAATATGCAGCAGCTGCACAGGCTGGTTGTTTTGTAAAAATGCTAATAAGCAGGATTTTGTCTGAATAGAATAACACACCTGTGCCTTCCTGAATCCTTCAAGTCTACAGTAATGCAATAAAACATTGGCGTATGTTTTTTTTTTGTTTTTGTTAGTAGAGTAGTACATTTTTTACAAACATGACCAACTTTTAGACCTAAAAGACCTGAACAACAATTCTTTATTAGAGATACTGAAGAAAACAGCTAGGTGATTGGAATCAGTGATCATCATCTCAATCAGTGATTGGACAATTTCAAAAATCAGGTTCTTTTCAGTCTATAAAATAAAAAAACAACAAGCAGTAATAAAAAATAGGACCGTTATTCTGCTCACTAAGGGCTAATTCACGCTATCAGAACAGATCTTCTGTGTGGAAGCTTTGACTTCCAGAACTTAGTGTATTCTGTAATGAGGGTTCAACTAGGAAACCAAAACTGGCCACGTTGCGTTTTGACAGGTCAGAGCTGTTCTAAAACCAGATTTGGTTCATCTCAGACTTTTGTGACTTGATTTTAATTAAACTATAATCTTGCTGATCAAATGTGATCTTGTGTGTTATTCCTCTCAGGTTACTTGTTTTCATAGCCTTGCTGTCCTTAGATAGTAAATAGTTTATCTCCATGTCTCTTCCCATTCATTTTCCTCTGTATTACTTCAACCTCTCCCCCCTTTCTGTACTCGCTTCACCCCCACAAGCTCCTCTAGGTCTGTAAGTAACTAATCTGCCTAGGGGGGCTGTTTAATTTGTGTGAGGCTTTTACCCCCTGCATTGACATCTGTGGCCTCCTAGCAGTGAATCACACACACACTGTCTCTCACTGCCTGCATGACCCCCACTATCTGCTCCTCTGAAACAGTCAACTGTTTTACGCTTTCACGTTTTCTTTCAACTCCCAGTTTGTCACTTTCTTCTCCTTTTCCTGTTTACCCTTCCTTCCCATTTGTTCTTGTCCTCTTTTCATCCCCCACTTTGCTCTTCAGGTTTCCTATCAGGGCTATAGGACAACACAAAGACTTTTCAATTGGAGATATTGCCCAACATTTTTCAGCAGAGTGCTTCTTTGTATGTCTGATTCACTCCTACTGTGGAGGTCTGGGAAGATGAAGATGCTTGAGGACTTGGGAATAATTTTTACTAAGAGTCTATCAGTGACTGCGTGTGTCTTTTGAGGATGTTGACTCATGAATATGTGGGTTTTTTCCCTTTTTAGTGCTAACCGTTTCCCATGCTGTACTTATCCTCAGTAATGGACAAATTTGACTCATACTGGGGATTTGTTACTGCAAGAGCTCAGCTTTTTTTTAAATCGCAGACAGAAATTTACAACTCACAATATCTCCCCTGTCGTGAAAATGTCTTTTGAACACTTCAAGGAATGCTGGTTTAACATTTTAAAGTTTTACATGATTTGAGCCAGACGGTTAACTGGCAATTGTGGACAGTTAGTTATGTTCTCTGCCTGGTTTCAATTCCAATGAGAAATGTACTTTAAAAATCTAGACTCAGCTCCTTTCTGTTGGTAAATCGACTCTCAGCACAGGGCTTCTTCCTGCTTTTAATAAGTTTAATGGAAGTGTGGGAGAAAACCAGTGGGATAAATATAAACATAACTCCTCTGTATCCATCATAATTGCTTGTCAAAACCATGTTTGAGTCTTTACCATAAAGTTATTATCAAATCATTGTTCCCTTCAGAATCAGAGCGTTAAGACAATTAAAACAAAAATTATTATGACCCATGCTACAGTTTAATCCAGAGGAACTTTTAGATCGCAACCATGAGGCTTTTCTGGTGGAGTATTTAGTGTTCTTGATCTGAAAACACATGCATCTAATTGTCATCATAATTAATTCTCATTGTTTTGTTGAGTTATTGCGTTGTTGAAGAAAGGTTCAATAGAAGTTTGGTGTTCTTGTTGTTTGGCATCGACAGAAATAGTTTTATCACAATTTTATAGGTTTTCATCCAAAATGCTTACACCTATATTCTCTATCTCTTTATTATTTTGTTCATTCATCCATTTTTTGAGCACTTTCAGTCCTTCACAGGATCACATGGTGATGGTATCTCCACAGGTCATTGGGCGAGAGACGTGTAACCAACTTCAAGATATGTACACGTCACACCTTGTAGGAGCTGAGAATAGTAATGACCCAATGACACAGGTAAAAGTAAGAACAGTAAGTTTTAGTTGAGCAATTAGAACAAAAATGAAAACAAAAGCAGAGGGCTGACACAGTCCTACCACTCAATCCTCTGATGGGTGTAGTGGTAGTTCAAAGCTCGACTGGGAGGCTCGCCATCAACAGAATCAGCAATCACTTTTGTTTGACACAAAGCTCAAACTTCCCTTTTCCACACAATGAAGGAAATAAAGAAGACCTGACCTAGACGGAAGTTTCAAACAGGAAAAGTCAAGACATTAAAAGTGCTTCTTTCAGGGTTCTCCGCTGTCTTTGTCCACTCATTTCAACCCTCACAAGGAAAACAGGTACATTCAGCGATGCTCAAGTAAATTTACCACATCACTTCCCGTTCCATTCAAAATAAAATTCCAGTTTTTCAAAATAAAACCCACAAAACTTGCAATCATAAAATGAAAAGAAACAACATTCAGAAATGAGTACAGCTTATTATTTAACCTGTTTTCAAGTAGATTACAGATGGATTACACTCACACCTGGGTCCAATTCAGATTTATCAGTTAACCTAACATGAGGGTTTTTGGTCTTTGGGAGGAAACCAGAGTGCCTGAAGAAAATCTCCTAATGCAGGGAGAACATGGAGACTCACAGGAAGATTCCAGTTGGGTGTTGAACCTGTGACCTTCTAGCTGCAAGGTGACAGTGCTACCAACTACCAGACAGGTGTTTATAGTACTGTATTATTGTTAATGTAATGCATCCTTTGCTGATTACAAACATTCTTAACTGGCCACGCCTTTCATTTCATCCATTTTAAATACAAACATATATACAGTGTTACAGTAGGTCCATTTTATAACAGACTAAACTCTAAAGAGTGTGGAATGCACAGGTGTTGTAACGAGGGGTGATTCCACTCCTGCAGCTGTGCATCATGGTGGCTCTGTTCTGCAGAACCTCATCTAAATGGAAGGTAGCCCTAACATTTAGTCAGGGATATAAATCACTATAGATAGCAAACATTAATCAGAATCACTTAGATGAAAACTGATGCAAGCGTTAAAATATGTCAGATGTGCAACAATCCATCATCCAAAGCCAGCATTTAAAATCAGCTGCATGAGGGTAACTAAAGTCTGTGATGCCAGTGAATGTTGGTAGTAAATCTTTAAGTGTTGATTATGTAACTAATCTTCAGCTTCACGGGAGAAATGTGGCCGTGTGATGATTGTGGATGACCGTCTGTTTCTTGTAACAACTTTTAGAGATGTGGAGGAAACAGTGGATCTCACATTAGATTTTCAACACGAGTATTACACCTAGATCACAACGCGTCTGGAACGGATGTGAACCGGTTTCCACGAGGCTTCCGTATGAACTGCAATTCACACCGCCTGTGGTTTGTGTGCAGAACAAGCAGAGGCACCAAAGTCGTACTGCTGCTGAGGATTATTTATTCACTTGGTTTGTTCTACAATGTGTAAGTGCATTCCATTTTTATATAGTTTGTTGCTTAATTAAGTCATATGTTGTTTTTTTGTCTTTTAAATATCCAAATCTTGTTAACTTTAGCAATGTAGCTAAAGGTTTTATTTTGAAATATGCTGAATGCACTAGGGGTTGCACGACTTAATATGTTTTTAAATAAACTACTATATGTCGCTGATGACATAATATAAACGCAGTAGACAGGACGGCTTTATAAAACTTGACAGGTTTTATTGCCAAAACTTATTTCTAATGCTGACAACAAACAGCTCAGAAAACATTCTTAAATGTATAGAGAGTAGTGTTGTTTTAGGCAGCCACTTTGGTTTTAGGTTCAAGTCTTTTGCACTAAAATGCTGATATGTTTTAGTCACATTGTAGTCATGTCTACTGTATATGCATTAGTTTTAGTCAACAAAAATTCAAAACAGTTTTAGTCTAGTTTTAGTCAGTTTGTGGTCTAACGTTCGGCCATAATTTTAACAAAGACATTTGCTATTTAATGAATAAAATCACTAAAAGCTCGTTAGCCGAGCCATTAGCTCATCGGTGGTTTGAATGTAGCGCTGCATTTTTAGTAAAACAAAAGAAACAAACAAAGCAAATGATTCACTGTTAAGTTGATTAAATAAGGACAATCTATTGGGATGGTTGTCACAAGCTGTCAAAAAGTATTCTTTGAAGAAATATTCATCTTATTAGCGCACCGCCAGAGAGACGATACACTGACCGCCTTGGAACTTAATAAAGGGTCAACCCCTTCAAAATAAAAGTTCGCGTAATTGACAGTCAAATTAGTTCACCTGAATACTGTCTCACAACTTCACACGTAGCGTTTTTTTCTCGTCTCGTTGCACCGATGAATACCCACAGACGATCTATCTCATTTACGTCTGAGGATTCCATAATCATATGATCAGCATCTATCTAATGTAAGGCAAAAAAAGTCACTACAGAGCAGAGAAGTCGACTAGTGGACTGGTTCGTGCAACCCCTATAATGCACCTCGCCGGTTCGCATCTCACTTCCTGTCTGGAGCATGTAATTTCTTTAACTTCATGAAAATCCGTATGTGGCATTTAGAAAAAATAGACTTGATGTAGACTTGATAACTCTATGTCCATTTCGGACACAGTGTGAATTAGCCTTTACCTGTAACACCTGACAAATCTAAAACCCCAAGTCCATCCTGCACACCACATCTTGGTCAAACTGTTCACATAGAAAACCACATGACAGTTCTATGCACCGTAAATTTTGACAAGAGATAAACTTCATAATATTGTTCTGGAAAATTTAAATAGGGTCTCAAGACAATTTTTTGAAGGAGCAGGGGGCAGAATAAAAAAACAAAACTCACGAGCGACGCGCCTAGCGATGAGAGTAACTGCAGCCCGGCATGGGAGTTCACACAAACTCCTCACTAAAGAAAAAAAAAACTCCTCACAGTGACTTACTGCCAGACCGCTTCCCACATACCAGTATTATGAAAAAAAGCAACATGTAGAAGGACAAATATGTAACAATTTTACTTTAGTCTAACATTAGTAAATGTCCTTGACAACATTAGCATTTTTATTCAGCCATATAACACCTAGTGATGTAAAGCTCTTCTTCTTCTATTTGTATGGTGGTTGGCACGCAATGTTAAGGTGCATTACTGCCACCTAACATGTAGATTTTCTTCTGGTTTTGAAGATGTCGAGAAGGCGCAAGCAGTGTTAGTACAAATCACATCCGTAGGACAGCGCGGGGAATTCAGGACCGAACCGAACCGCAGCGCATTTTGCAAAACACAGCCTGCTCAAGACAATGGAATTATTCATGGGTGGCCTCGATCTTTTTGGCATAAAACGCTTCATCGCCCATTAACTTTAAAAAACTGAACATGCATGATTATTTTTCAACAAATGCTTCCCCCTGCTCCTTTAAAACTAAATGAGTGAGATTTAATGAACAAAATGCTGTCACATGACATGTTGCTATAGTCCCACAAGCTTTTTGCTGATGCTTTCAGTTGGCCAAGTCTTAAACTTATCAAGAAAATTAGTGATATTGTGCCAAATATCAACTATAATTGTGCACAAAGTATGCTTCACTGAAATTCTGATTTTCATTTGCATTATGTGCTTTAAGATCTCCCCAGTACAAAAAGAATTGTATCGAGCTGATGTGTAGACCAATCTGCCCTTTAACCTCTCTTTATCCTTTCTCGGATGCCATCTGCCTTCATTACCTCGTGTCTGTAGCTCGGCTCTCAAGCTCTTTTCACCATATGTTGCATATATTTCTGGGACGGCAGCCAAAGCAGAGTATGGGAATTAGACAGGGCTTAGCCAGAGCCAAGAAACACAGTAGTTTGTTGTTTTTGATACAGTCACTTGTCAAGTCCTCTGTAGGGAGCCCTGCAGATATTATGTAATGGTATTATGTAACATCTTATGGACTTCTAGTATTTAAATACATTTCTTAAAAAGTTTAAATGAATAAATGAAATGAATTTAGTTGACTGTGTAGATTCCAGATAAAACAGATTTAGTAAAATCTAGTTATTTGAAACAACCTAATTATATCAAAGTGAAGTTTGTTGGCGGTAAAAGTGTTTGACATCAGTGATAATGAGATTACCTCATCTTTAACCACAGTAATAAGACGGTGCTGAATCACAGTCAGATTCCTGGTCAATGTGACCATTAAGGACATTGTTCTGGACAACTTATGAATCCATTAAACTTTTATCATGTGATGTTTATCATGCATTTATATTAAAGAGGGTGTCACAAGACCTACGTAGGAGATTAAAATGGGATTTTCTGTTTGCTTTGGCTTAGTTCATCTTTGATACATTTTATTAAAAGCATGTTTGTTACCATGGAGTTGTATCTTTGTGGATAGCCTGCTCCAAATCAGACTAATTTCATCCCATGCATGTAGCTGTTGGAGATCTGGATTGCTCCTTTAGTGACAGTCTGCTGCATCCTAGATGCAGGAAGGAGCGTTATTGTAGATCCTTCCTCCCAGCAGCTGTTAAGACTGTATAACCACCACTGCTCTCAACAAACTGCATAAGTGTGTATATCCCTGCTGTGTTTGCACAATTTTTTACACACAAATATATATATTTGCACAATGCACATCCCTCATAACAATAACTATTCAGTTTGATACTTTTTTGACTGTATCTAAATATGAATTTTATATATATACTGTATATATATATATATATATATATATATATATATATATATATATATATATATATATATATATATATATATATATATATATATATATATCCCCTCACTGAGGGACAGTAAAGGGCTTTTATATTATATTTCCATTCTATTCTATTCTAACAGCCATGGCATGGGATTGTGCATTGCCACAGTAACGAGAGCAAAACACCAGTTGTTGAAATGCTATGTTAATGTTCACCCTGGTTTTTCCTCATTCTAAGTTCAAACATTTTTAGTTTTCTGCTAGCTGAAAATATGCTTTTCTTTTTGGGACTCTGGTATTTTTTACTAAAATTGAAGCGCTAACAGCTGGCTTTTTCTGTCCTTCTCTCACTTCCGAGATGTTCTGCTGAAAAATGCTCCAGCACACATGAATGGAGGATCCAAGCAGTACGGAAGTGAGGCACTTCGGCGAGACAGACAACCGAATTTTCCAATAGTTGCATTCGGTCCGAAACGTCTGATTGGCTGAGGTTTTTAGAGAACTGCGAGGGAACCACCTCATTAATTACTTTCTTCTTTTGTTTTTTAGCACCACAATATATTTATAGCTATACTATGTTAGAACGTAGGCATGAAAAAATGTTTTAAGCTAATTTATTTTTAAAATTACCTATAGCACCTTTAATCCACTAATATTACCACAGTAGCACTAACCTTAGCAATAATAAAGTGATAATGAACTTATTAGACAATTAGTCATTTAAAATATGGACTGAGAATAAAGTTATTGTTGGTAAATGATTATGAATAAAAAGTACATAATCATGTGAATGTGAAGGGACATATCTTCATCAGTCCAGCTATCTATTACGGTCATGGTGTCAGTGTCCTGTCTTATCACACCACTGAAAACCTCGCTGACAATCTTAGACTGCAACATGATCATTACTGTTAGTCAGCATTCAACAAAATAAATGAGAACAAATTGCTTATTTTAGGAAGCTGACTGACTTTCATATTTGTGTTTATTATTAATTAATGTTTTTGGGAGTGCACTCACCTCTTTCAAGTGGAAATCCCTGTAAATTTTGGAAAATGACAGAAACCTCTCCCAGTTCTGATGCTGGAAACTTTTTAGGAGAGGCCAGTTCATTCTGTCTGACAAGAGCATTAGCCGGTGAATAACTGTGTCTTATGCACCAGACTACTTGGCAAGTCAACATTTTAATGAGAAATGTGTGGGAAAACTCCAGTTGGATTAACACGATAAATGACTGTATCGTTAATAGCCAACCACCTTGCTCTCAGGAAAGGGGATTTTATGACCTTGGTAGACCATTTTCAGTTCTTAGCCACCCACTTAGTTTTTTCCAAAAGGCCTGGCAGATCAGAATTTGATCTTCTGATTGAGTCTCTTGGCAAAAATAAAGACAATCTTCAACTTGCTGGGGAAGTTTTTTGATTGGGAGTGTACACTATACTCCACTAAAAAGGTTTGGAAATGTTATTTCAGGCAATCACTTCTTCCCTTTATTAATACCACTTGTATTTTATACAAGCCTGATTAACAACATTTACTTTGAGGTATATCTTGTAATGTTTGTGCCTCTGTGGAATGAGCAACACAGAAACATAAGTTCTCCCCACATTTCCTGTAATTTTCTCCTGTTGGTGTTTACTCCTGTTTAAAGCTTCAGGTGATGATCTACCAGGTGTGTAGACGCCACAGGTGATTGGCACGTGTGACTGACACCACCTCAGTGGATGACCTTCAACAACTCCTGGTCATGACCAGATTGATGACCAGCATCAGGGGGAGGAGCCAAGCTGTTGTGTCTGTGTATGGATCGACCACATACTACTGAGGCCCCTGACAGTGTAAATAAATAAAGTTCAAACATGACCAGTGTTTGTAGTTTTTTCTTTGTGTGATCATCCACCAACAGGGGAACATTTCAGGGGGCTTTGCCCCCCATGTTTAGCTGCTTTGCTCATCCCATGGATGCACGATTTTAAAAGTTATGCGTTATTGTTAAGGTGACTAATCAGGCTTTCCAGCTTTATAAAACACAACACCAGTTGGTAAAAGGGGACAATTGATTGACAGAAATAATATTCCCAAACTTTTTTGAGGAATTTCAACGTTTTGATTTAATGGACTCATGTTTTTTATAGAACTCATTTGGCAAAAATGCTGATGATATTACACAAAGTTTCTGTTGATCGGTGTGCACTGAAAGCAGATTAATCAGTGAGTTGGTACTCTTAAGATTTGTAGTGTGTTATTTTGAGAATTTCATAAGACAGTTAAAAATGTAACAGTTTTTTTTTCTTCTTCTAAGCTAGATGTTTCTTGGCAGTAACTTAGTTGTTCCTAGTCTTCTGGACAGAGATTCCTGAGGTTGTTTCTGGGATCTGTTGACTCTCCCAGGTTTGGGGCCACAGTCTCGAGTGATCCCATGACCACTGGCAGTACTGAGACTTTGACTTTCCACAAATTCTCTATTTCCTCTTTTCTATTTCTCATGATTCTCATGTTCCTTGTTCTTGATGTTACTGATGTTTGTGACCCACCATGTTGTCCAGTTGCCTGTCTTTATCTCACATCCTGCTTTTATGAGCTGGACTGTCTCAGAAGCATCTTTTCAGTCTGCATCTTGTGTCCAGTCTGGTGTGGTAGACCCAGGCAGACACTCTCACATCTGGTTAATCTGAAGGTTTCTGTGTTGTTCTGAACATAGAGTATGTTTACAAATGAAAAATGATTTTTTTTTTCAGTCACTTCAGTGATGTCTGTGCCACTTTATTGTGAACAGCCGTGGGACCCACACAGAAAAAAGATTCCTGTCATGCTGGCCTGTACAATAAAGATTTGTGGTGGTCTCTGTGATCAAACAAATTGTTAAAAAATGTTCCCATGTGTCATGTGTTGTGGGTATCTAGAGAACATGACTGGTGTAACATTTCTTGGTCATTCATCTCTCTATGGATTTGAATATCCATAGTGTGAATATCATCTTTGATCAAGTCTCACAGTGTACAATGTGATACTTTTTGTTGATTACTTCAGCATGTTGGAGCGTTCAGCAAGCGCTTCAAATGCAGCACAATGACAGATTACAGAGTTATACCCAATTCACATAAATGTCCTGTTGTAGTAAAACATATATGTGGCCCTCCACCTGAAACCACAGCTAGAATTTCACATGATACTCCAGTCATGGTATAGTCCAAATACTGAATACATCATTGACACGGTAGGCAAATGGGCACTTTATGTATTGGAGCAACTAACAGAAAGAGGAAATAAGTTCAGGGAACATTTAGATTACTACAAACAAGAACTCAACACTGACATTGAAGGTGTGAAAATGTAAAACATAAGAAAAGTCAGACTGGGAGAACCCTTCTGAAGTTTCTTGGTATGGACATTAAACTGTGAATTCCCTTCATAGAGTCACTCCTGATTTAGGACTTAAAATACAAAAAGAGTCCTGTATTATTTAAAATCAAATCAACAATATTCTAATATCACTATATCAGTAAGTTCTCTAAATGCAACAAAACCTTCAAGTAAAACATATCAGTCATATGCATGTGGACTTCTGTAACTGTATGGTGCCTTTGTATAGTGCTTCATCAAGTCTTTGCACTACAATCAGTCATTCACCTACATACACACATTTATGAATGCATTAGATGTACATTTTTCATAAACTTCACAGAAAACTACTTCAAATGATCCAAATTATTCAAGCTTTTTCATTAGCGTCATAGATTATATGAGCTGTTTATTTTGTGTTATCCAAATCAGAGGTTCCAGGTCCTCATGAGACACAGTCCTACATGTTTTAGGTGTTTCTCTGCATAAACACACCTGATCTGAATTAGTGGATGATTAAGAGGCTTCTGGTGGCAGAACTAAGGAGGTAATTTAACATTTAAATCAGGTTGAAGCAAAGAAACCTGCTGGATAAGGATCTTTAAGGGCCAAGATTAGCCATCTCTGTTCTAAATGGTAGGGGTTCAAAAATACCACGTATACAAATTCATCCTGAATAGTTTCTTGAAACTTGTGTAGCTTTTTTCTTCATGTAAATCACCAATTAATGTGATCATATCCACACTCTTAGAAATAAAATGTTGGATTTAATTAATAAAGTTAAGGCAATCTTTTCCACAAAACTCAGTCAATTAAATGTAAAACAATAAGGCTAACTAACCTGCAATTGCAATGGTCTGTCATGTCCTGGGTGCCTGCAGGCAGTCTGTGTTTTTCCCTCAGGGCGTGGCAGGCAGATCCTCTCCAGCTGCAGCTCCCAGCTGCAGCTCCCAGCTGCAGCTCATCAGCGTCATCAGAGGAGGACCCTTCTTAAGGAGCAGATCCACAGAGGGACGACGCCAGTCTTTTCCACCTCACCAGTGGTAAACACAGGTCTTCCACTTAATATCTCGTCTTGGACTTTTTATAATTCTCTGTTCTTGTTCCACCAGTCCATCTACCCGGCGTCGTCCACCTCAAGATCCTCCGGAGTCCTCCTCAATCTCATGTCCGCCTGGTCTGCCTGTCCCCCTGCCAGCCAGCTGCCTCCACTCCCTTCCTCACCACCGCTCCAACCATCCTCACCCAGGACAGACAAAACCTCCCCAAGACCCCATCTCCATCCTACTAGTAAGACCTCCACTCAAAACTCATCTCAGCACGTATTATCCTCATCTCCAGTTACTCACTCTCCTCTCTCCTCTCAGAGAAGTCTCCTGTACCAGGATCCCACGGATCCTCCCGGATCCGCCTCCACACCACCAAAACCTCACAATAAAAACATTATTTTACTTACCTCTTGTTTCCCTCAGACTGTTGTGTTGCTCCAGGATCCTCACAAAACCTCAGATTATGACAGAAAAGACTGGCCACTTGGATCCTGCGACACAACTCCATAACGCTGTCGCCCACCAGGGCGCGACTCTCGGCCGCCATGAAACCCTGATCCAACAGCTGGCTCAACAGCTCCAGATCCAATTTCAAACAGTGACCCAACAGCTCCAGACCCAGGCTCAAAACTTCGATTCCCTCCAACAACTCATTAAGGAAGCTGTGAGTAAAGACGCTGTTAATCCCTCTGTTTCCTCCTCCCCAGCCGGTCCCATACCGGACGAGCCGCGACAGGCTCCTGATGACGCGGCGGCTTCCTCATCGCCTCAGTCTGACGTCGGTCTCCCCTCTCCGGCTCCTTTCTCTGGGGATGTTAATAGAGCTCGTGGGTTTCTCCTCCAGTGCTCACTAACCTTCCGTCAATCACCCCGGAGGTTCAGCTCCGATGACAGTAAGATCTCATTCATAATCGGTCTCCTCCGAGACAGCGCCCTCCAGTGGGTGGAGTCTGTCATTACAATAGACAACATACAGTCATTCCCTTTCAATCTGTTTCTGAGTCTATTCAAACAGACCTTCACTGGAGACACAGACCCTGATGCTGCTGCCAGGCGCCTCTGGACCCTAAACCAAGGTAACCGTCCTATGTCAACCTTTATCATTGAGTTTCGGACTGTTGCAGCGGAGTCTGGCTGGGACCCGGTGGCGTTGAAGGGGGCTTTCTGGCACGCCATTAACAACCGAATAAAGGATGAGATTGCCTACCGGGACCCACCTAAGACCCTGGAGGAACTCATCAGCCTGGCTGGTCGCATCGACGCCAGGATGCGTGAAAGGGCCACCGAACGAGGTCGTGGCCCTGTCGTTTCACCCAAACCACCTCTCTTCTTGTCCCATACGCCCAAACGGGGTCGCCCGCCAATAGAACCGAGGTTATTGGTGGGTGGATGCGCCAACTCTGACAAGCCTCGATTCACCCTCAACATAACTCTCCAGCACAACCAACATCAACTCCCTGTTCAAGCCCTAGTTGATTCTGGTGCTGAACAGAACCTCATAAATCCCACACTTGTTAACCAGCTACAAGTCCCTGTTCGACCACTGGAACCTCCTCTGTCTGTGAGTGCACTAGATGGACACCCCCTAGTCACTATTACACACCGCACGTTTCCCCTTTTCTTCACTGCCTCCGGTAACCATCAGGAGGAGCTCGAGTTCCTAGTGTTTCCCACCAACTCCTGCCCTGTGGTCCTAGGCTATCCCTGGTTGAGATTACACAACCCTCATATAAACTGGGCTGAGTCCCGTATCGAAGCCTGGAGTCCCTATTGTTCTTCCACCTGTCTTCGCTCTGCTGTTCTCCGTATTGGGAGTCCCGAGTCCCACAGCAGCCCTCCTCTTGACCTAGAGCTCGTTCCGCCCGAGTACCATGGTCTAGCCCAAGTCTTCAGTAAAGAGCAAGCTGCTTCTCTCCCTCCACACAGGCCCTACGACTGTGCTATTGACCTGCTCCCCGGGGCTCCCCTCCCCTCAGGTCGCCTCTACAACCTGTCCAGGCCTGAACGAACCGCTATGGAGACATACATAAATGAATCCCTGCAGGCGGGTCTCATTCGTCCATCTTCATCGCCTGTTGGGGCTGGTTTCTTCTTCGTCTCCAAAAAAGATGGCGGTCTCAGACCCTGCATTGACTACCGGGGACTCAACCAAATCACGGTAAAAAACAAGTACTCTCTGCCTTTACTCACCTCTGCTTTTGAACCCGTCCTAGGGTCCTCTATCTTCACCAAACTGGATCTCCGTAACGCCTACCACTTGGTGCGTGTACGTGAGGGAGATGAATGGAAGACCGCCTTCAAGACCCCCATAGGACACTTTGAGTACTTGGTCATGCCGTTCGGACTCACTAATGCCCCAGCTGTCTTCCAGAACTTCATAAATGACATCCTCAGGGACTATCTCAATGTCTTTGTGTTTGCCTATCTGGATGACATCCTAATATTCTCCTCTAACCCCCAGGAACACACTCGCCATGTCTCTCTGGTCCTGCAACGCTTACTGGAGAACCGTCTGTTCGTGAAAGCCGAGAAATGTGAATTCCACAAACACACCATCACCTTTCTCGGACATATCTTCAGTGGGGGGCAGGTACAGACCACACCAGACAAGGTAAAAGCAGTCAAGGAATGGCCGAGACCTGAGACCCGGAAGCAGCTCCAACGCTTCCTTGGTTTTGCTAACTTCTACCGTCGATTTATACGTAACTACAGTCAAATTGCTTCTCCCTTGACCGCTCTCACCTCCACCAAGCAGATTTTCTCCTGGAACCCGGATGCAGAGAAGGCTTTCAACCTCCTCAAAGACCGTTTCTCGTCAGTCCCCATTCTCACCTACCCAGAACCTACCTCCCAGTTTGTCCTGGAGGTGGATGCATCCGACAGTGGAGCTGGAGCCGTCCTCTCTCAACGTAACACCTCTGACGGTAAACTCCATCCCTGTGCTTTTTTTTCCAAACGTTTCTCCCCTGCAGAACGTAATTATGACGTCGGAGACAGGGAGTTGTTGGCCATCAAACTGGCACTGGAGGAGTGGAGGCACTGGCTTGAAGGCACTGAACACCCGGTCATCGTATGGACAGATCACAAGAACCTACAGTACCTCAGAACCGCCAAACGCCTAAACTCCAGACAGTCCCGCTGGTCTCTCTTTTTCTCGAGGTTCAACTTCACCATCACCTATCGCCCAGGTACCAGAAATATTAAACCTGATGCTCTCTCCCGTCAGTTTTCCCCTGACAGCTCTCCTGAAGGTCCTGAACTCATCCTGCCTCAGACTTGCACCATTGGAGCACTGACCTGGAAAACCGGGTCCGAGCCGCACTCCTGCTGGACCCCGATCCCGGAGGTGGACCCCCTGGTCGTCTTTTTGTTCCTGTCACGGTCCGCCCTTCAGTCCTCCAATGGGGACACTCCTCCCGCTTCTCGTGTCACCCGGGGGCCAGCCGTACCATTGGGCTTCTACGCCGGTACTTCTGGTGGCCATCCCTCAATAAGGATGTCACGGACTACGTGCTACGTGTGCAAAAAACAAGACCTCTCATCGGCCCCCTTCGGGTCTCCTTCAGCCACTCGCCATTCCCACACGTCCTTGGTCCCACATCGCTCTCAACTTTGTTACTGGCTTGCCGACCTCCAACAACAGGTCAGTCATCCTTACCATTATTGACCGTTTTTCCAAGGCATGCCATCTTGTTGCTCTGTCCAGACTCCCATCTGCTGCGGTTACTGCTCGTCTCCTCGTTCAGCATGTCTTTCGTCTTCATGGTATCCCCACGGAGATCCTATCGGACAGGGGACCCCAGTTCACCTCCCAGGTCTGGAAGGGATTCTGCTCCCTGTTGGGCGCCAAACCCCAACTGACGTCCGGCTACCACCCGCAGACTAACGGTCAGTGTGAACGCCTCAATCAAGAGGTTGAAAACATGCTTCGTTGTCTCTGTTCTGCTAATCCCACAACCTGGAGCCAGCACCTGGTCTGGATTGAATATGCTCACAACTCTCACATCTCCGCAGCCTCTGGCATCTCTCCTTTCGAAGCCTCCCTGGGCTTCCAGCCTTCCCTCCTTCCATCTACCTTCCCTGATTCTGCCTTGCCTTCTGTTCGTACTCGCCTCAATAGGTGTCGTCGGGTTTGGGATCAGACCCGGGCCGCCCTTCAACGCACATCGGCCCTAAACAAGCGCATCGCTGACCGTCGACGCATTCCTGCTCCGGTCTACACTGTTGGTCAGAAGGTCTGGTTGTCCTCTAAGGACTTTCCCCTCAGGTCCGGTTCCCGGAAGCTTTCCCAACGCTTCCTTGGCCCCTTCCCCATCGAGGCGGTCCTGAGCCCTTCTGCGGTGCGTCTTGCCCTTCCGTCTCACCTCCGGGTCCATCCCACTTTCCACGTCTCTCGGATTAAACCTGTCCAGTCCTCTCCTATGGCCCCTCCGGCGGAGCCCCCTCCTCCTGCCCGAGTCATCGACGGCCATCCCGCCTACACGGTCCGCCGCATCCTCGCCTCTCGGCCCCGTGGTCGTGGTTTCTGGTGGACTGGGAGGGCTACGGTCCCGAGGAACGGTCCTGGGTTCCTCGGTCCTTTATCCTGGACCCCACTCTCATTGCCGACTTCGAGCAGTCTGCTCCGTCGTCCTCCGCTCGTCCGCCAGGTGGCGTCCGTTGAGGGGGGGGTACTGTCATGTCCTGGGTGCCTGCAGGCAGTCTGTGTTTTTCCCTCAGGGCGTGGCAGGCAGATCCTCTCCAGCTGCAGCTCCCAGCTGCAGCTCATCAGCGTCATCAGAGGAGGACCCTTCTTAAGGAGCAGATCCACAGAGGGACGACGCCAGTCTTTTCCACCTCACCAGTGGTAAACACAGGTCTTCCACTTAATATCTCGTCTTGGACTTTTTATAATTCTCTGTTCTTGTTCCACCAGTCCATCTACCCGGCGTCGTCCACCTCAAGATCCTCCGGAGTCCTCCTCAATCTCATGTCCGCCTGGTCTGCCTGTCCCCCTGCCAGCCAGCTGCCTCCACTCCCTTCCTCACCACCGCTCCAACCATCCTCACCCAGGACAGACAAAACCTCCCCAAGACCCCATCTCCATCCTACTAGTAAGACCTCCACTCAAAACTCATCTCAGCACGTATTATCCTCATCTCCAGTTACTCACTCTCCTCTCTCCTCTCAGAGAAGTCTCCTGTACCAGGATCCCACGGATCCTCCCGGATCCGCCTCCACACCACCAAAACCTCACAATAAAAACATTATTTTACTTACCTCTTGTTTCCCTCAGACTGTTGTGTTGCTCCAGGATCCTCACAAAACCTCAGATTATGACATGGTCACGTATATCAGAGGTGACGTTGTTAATTAAAGGCAACAGCCTTTGTGCAGTTGTCACTATTTAACACCATTAATTAGAATGTACTCACACTTTGTTCATTTTATTAACAGTATCACTTTGGGTTTAATTGACCATTTTAATTTAACAGCGCTATTTACAATGTGCTTTGGATCTAATTAATGAAGCTTACTCTATTTAAATTTGTCAATTAATTTAATAGAACACAAGTTTGGTCAGAAACCCTGACTTTATTAAAACTTTCAGGAAAACTCCACAGTGCAAACTGACAATAAATGCATATTTTTAAAAGTTGGTCAATTACCAATCATTTTTCTTAAAATCAAAAGTGCATTCATTTGACAATATCTTTAGTTTTATTCAAATAGTTTAAATGATCACATTCTCTGATTTTCTTTACACAGGTTGTAAATGTATTGCATCAGGATTAGCCAAACAAAAAAGGGCTGCTCATATTAAAGTAAATGTCATAAACAACACAACATGAACCCCTCAGGTTAACATTCGGCGCAATGGTTATGCAGTTATCAAAACAAAATACTTCAAAAGAATACAAGTGACTTGTGCTGTGCTACACTTGGCTCTTAACATTAAACCAGGATTTAAAAAAGTTCACAGCAACAGTGCAGGAGGGGAAACGGCACTATGGTTCAAATCCTTCAGAGCCTTTGATTCTAAACCAAAATATATTTAAGGAACACAACCAAGATCATGAACATCACGTCAAACATTGATTTATTTATGAGACAAGCATTGTGGTTCCAACATTTTCCACATTCACATGAGTCAAGTAATGCAGACTTCTTAGGTGACAATAAAAAAATCACATTTCATCCTGTACATAGCTGTTTAAAATGACTCCAGTGGCATTTTATGTTCATTTATCAAAGAAACAATTTTTCCCCAAACCAAAACCAAAGTCCAAAGTTAGGAGCAGTTCATCGTCCTCTATAGTTGATTGCAGGCTGTTTCACTCAATCAGTTTGTTTTTCAGAACCTGCATCTTCCTAGATACAGTAGGTTGTTTCCATCCAGCTCCATAAAAGCCTTCTGAAGAAATTCAAACATATTTCAGGTGCTTTGGGTAGCTCAGACAGTAGATCAGTCCAATCAGGGGGGCACACCACTTTGCCTCATCAGCACGCCCTTCTATGATGTCACCATTGTCCTCAGAGGGATCTGCATAGACTCCCAAAGTCAGCTGCTCCATTTCTCTGCTCGCACCAAGATCCAGATCCTTAAAATGTAAAAAAAAAAAAAAGATACAAATAATAAAAATAAAGAATTTATTTTAAAAATTACATACTTATGAACAAATAAGTCCACATTCCTTTCTCATTTATTGACTTACCATAAATTGGCTATTGGCAATTGGTAAATTGACTTACCATAAATTCGTTGAACAGGTCATCTGGCTTAGACACACACAGCTTTTAAAATGCATCAGTGCTGATATTCTGGTGAAGATAAGAATTCATCAACTCATTAATTTATGATTTTTATTCTTTTCAACTTCTCCACACAACAAAGTCAAGAACATCAACAGATCATCCAGATGAGTGATTTAGCAATATGTTTGATAACTCAAAGTGACATGCAGTAAGGAAAATATCTAGCTGTCCTGCCTGTATATTGCTTTAAAATGCTCATAAAGCAGCAGATAAGTAATAAAGGTAAAGACTCCATCAGTCCACAGATTTCTAACCCTAACCTGATCAAATTTACTCTGTCATCCTTAAAATGTTGTACTTACCAAGTTGATTCATTGATGGGGATGATTCAATCCATCTGAACACGCTGCAAGTCATGGTTTAAAACGGTGGATGATCAAACTTCCACACTGAGCATGTGCAAACTCAGGAGGACGGAGAGCCATTTAGGACAATATTCTTCACATTAAAGGACTGTTCATTTTAAATGAAGCGTTTACTTTGGATTTAATTAACTGCATTTTGTTGTACTGAAACCTTGTGTTGTTAATTAAATTTAAAGTAATACCATTAAGCTTAGAGTCAAAATTGATTAGGATAAGTAGTTCTAACATAAAACGTTTACATAATACTAACACCTCAGTGTTTCATTTCTTAGAGTGCATGTAGAACATCTTAATTCAGTAAGGAGCTTAGAACTTCACTATCCATCGACAAGGAGACCTTAAATAAAACACAGCTGATAGGAGTTTACATCGCTGGAACCAATGGAAGCACATCACAGCTGACGAACATACAAAAAGCTCCCATCATGCCTTCTGTTATCGCAGGTATTTTGATTGTAGTTGTCAACAAGTGTGATAAGAACATGTAGGAGACTCATCATCACGCCACTTAGTCTGAGGTAGGAACCACTAAGTGATTGAAATGGTTCAGGCTGTAATCTGTATTTCACATTCAAACCACAACAGGCCCACACAGCAACACATCACCAAGCTCCTCTGGGACTGCTGCTCTTATTCTGGGATTTGGCTATTCTCTTCTTTCATTAAGCACCGTGTTATGACTGGCGGCTACTCTGAAAAGCAAAGACAAATTGAGGTGATTTTTTTTGTCAGTTCGCTGTGAGCTCGTCCAAACTGAGAAATTCAATCTGTTACTATTCAAATGAAACGGCAGTGGGAAACTTCAGAGCTGTTGAATTTGTTTCTCCCTGCAGGCGAAACGGAAGCCGACGCAGAGAAGACGAGGGAAGAAAACGAGCTCAGGAACACAGCTGTTTGTACCAAATCACTACAAAGTAATATCAGACAATCGTTGTTTATGGTTTGTAGAAAAATGGGATCAGAGCATTTTTGTTTAATCATATTTTCATCTGTAGTCTTCATGTCACTGAGCCTTTTTAATGTGGTCTTGCATTTTGGTGCATCAAATAAGAAGCAGGTTTGTTTACAATGAAGGGTAATATGACTTTGTTGGTTTTCCTTTTACTAAATAGAACAAGTTTTGCCAACTGATAGTTAAAAAGCCACACAGCCTTTAGTTACTGATGCCCTGATGGTTTTTGACACATGTTGTGACTTAAAGAGGAAAAACATACCATTTAAAATATTCAGTCAATTTTGACACTGGGTAAGACAAACTTTGAGAAGAGCAGACTTTAATTTACATCAGGTGATTTTCTCAGTTTTGATATTAAAATAGTTATGACTGGAAGGTCAATTGTAATTTTAATGGTGGCTCTAAACAACAACAAAAACTAGATAATCTGCAAAAAATATTTGATATTATTTTGTCACATTCCATTTTGCAAGCATGTTATTACTTTGTCTGGACTTCCCGGTGATGTGCATTATTGTGAGGACTAAACTCATGAGCAGGGGGTCAAAAGCAGGCTGGAATCGCAGAACAACCAGAGACAGTCACAACGTTTCTTTATATCCAGATGTGATTTAACCACTCCATGATTTATGTTTATGTATTTAGCAGACGCTTTTATCCAAAGCGACTTACAAATGATAATGTAACCGAGAAGTTACGATTCAGGCTAACAACAAACTACTTAGCGGGATGAACACTAGTCAGTCTCTGTCAGGGGTGACAGTGAGGGAAAAGAATACAAGCATAGATGGAAGTGCACTAAGAGAGGACAGTAGAGTAGATTAATAGATGTTCAGGGCAGGTGCTATAGGTTTAGATTACTCAACTTTGAGCTCATGTTCACCACTGAGGTTTATGAGAACATTCTCCTAATGTAGTCTGTGGCGGCGTGTAGCTCAGTAGTGGGCCGGTCTGGCAACCAGAGGGTTGCCGGTTTGATCCTAACTTAATTTGTCGTGTCCTTGGGCAAGACACTTCACCTTGCCTGCTGGGGGTGGTCAGAGGCATAGATATCATATATAAAGGCTAGCTGAATCATCCGGGGTTCAACAGCGTAGCTACACGGCGGCCATCTTGGGGCAGCGAGCTGACGTTCTGCTCTCTATGGCAGCAGATGGAAGGTGATCAATTTAACTAAAAACAAACACTCATAACTCGATGAAAAATGAACGGATTTACAAACGGTTTACTTTCTTACAAACCTCATTATGTATAGACTTGAGATTTGATACTTTTACAATTTATGAATTTCCCGACCATTATTGTTATATTTTGATATATTGTAATGACTGTGGCAAGTCAGACCCAGAACGAGACCCAGACAACAGGATGTAAAACAATAAGAGTCTTTATTATAGTAACAGGGAAAGGGGATGTGGAATAGAGCTGAGAGTCCGGTGAGTTTGTCCAGAAGGGAAAAACGAGGAGGAGTGGAATCCACAGGGAATCAGTCCGGCTGATGGGGGAGAAAACGGGACAAGGAGGTGAGTACAAACGTCGGGAGAGCGGGTCTCACCACAGCGGGTAGTGGAAGTCCGTGATCCAGAAGAGGGATGGTCAGAGGCGGTCCGGGTCAGAGTGGAGCAGGCAGAATCCAGAGGGAGCAGGCAGAGACGGTAGTCCAGTAACGGAAAGGTGGGTCAAAAGTCCAACAAGCATCAAAACGAGGTCCGACAGGGAGCAGGCTAGAGGCAGGAGTCAGGGTACGGCAAACAGTGGTCAGGAACAGGAAACAGAACTATGAAGGCTTGAAGGCTGTGAGGGTAAACTACAACAGACGATCTCGCACTGAGGAGCTGCAGAACTGTGGTAAAGTAGTCAGAGGAACAGGTGGAAACAATGATGATGATTAGCAGGTGTGGGAGGGGCAGAGAGCAGGAGCGGGTTTCATGACATATATATTCACAGTCACGTCTCTGATGTTTATAAAAATGCAAACCGTTTGAAAATGGGTTAAAAATTGAGCAAGTTAGAGGTATTTAATAGTACATGCTCCATTGACACCAATGTTATAAAAGGGGGCAGCTCACTGTCAAGATGGCTGCTGGCGTAGCTACGTCAGGGTACATTGACAAACAGCACAGGTAAGGTATCTAGTGATATATATGATATCTATGGTCAGAGGGACCTGGTGCTGCTGGTGCAAGGTATCTCCTCCCAGTGGCGACCTGTCAATAGGGGGCACTATAGGGCGCCGCCCCACCAGTCCAAAGTTGGTTCTGACCGGGTCCCAGTTCAGACCAGGCTGGTTCAGACTGTCCATGCCTGCATGTACTGAACAATAGTGTCAGAGTTTATTTCAGTCATGAGGCTAGATATTTGATGTCATCTGATCTCAGTTTAGCTTGTTTTCATCACCTCTTGCTGCTGGATCTAAGCTCTGTGGACCTTCAGGATTTAAAATAAATGCATCTTCGTGTTCAGGATCTGAAGCCTGCTGCTGAGAACCAGCGTATTTATGAGGAGAGTTTGTGTTTTCAGTAGAAAGCTGTACAAACTTCAATGTGAATATTAAGTAATGTTTTTGACCTTGTAGGTCAGGTTGTTTCTTCCCTGAAACTCTTACTTCTGTTGTGACCACATTGTGGTTGTTTTTTATTATTATTTGTTTCTGATTATATTTATATTTTTCTAATGTCTCCTTATGAAGACCTTATGGTTTCTTTACTGTTTGATGTTTTCACCTGAATAAGGAGAAACACCCTGTTGCTCCTTGGAAACTCCTCTGGTCATTTTGTGCTTTTTCTGTTGTTTTCTTTTGTTTCCCTGCTTCTTAGTGAGGGCACAACTTATTATTTAGTTTAAGGCTATCTAAATTGTACTTTTGGTGAGTTCAGTGTATTTGGGGGAATTTATGATTTTACTTTGTTTCTCTTTAGTTTACTTGAAAAACTGCAATTTTTCCAGGAATAACAAAAAGAGCTGCAGAATTCATTTTTGTTCAGGGCAAGGATTTCAAGATGTTTGATTAAAAATAAATCAGGAAAATATTTTTACAAATCTGAAGACTTATACTGGAAAAACCTACCAGAGTAAATTAAAGGTGCCTGAAAATTGTTTAAATTTAAGGTTTTCAAGGTTTTTATAAAGTGCTTGAAACTGTAACTAAACTAATTAAAGCTTTAAGTAACAGCTTGTTTTTACCTCAAACGTTTTTGCTGATTTTTCAGAACTGCACATTTTATTACCCAAATTAATTTATTTCTGAAACATACAAAAAGAATATAAACATGTTCTGAAAACTGATAACAATGCATTTGATAAGCCTCTGCGTTTACCTGCATGGGACAGAGAAGTCATGTGCTCTTCGTGTACAGTATATGTGCATTTTCATCGATGTAAGGTCCTAAAAAATCCTTAACTCATGAAAGTGTTTGAGTTTGATTCAGGCAAATGTGTAAAAACCTTGTTAAAAAGACATTATTCCTGTTAAATCACTTCAAACACAAAACATTTTAAATTTGACTACCGGTAGTTTAATGAGGTCCAGATTTGTAAAATGACCATTCGACATGCCTCTGGATTGTTTGTCTTCCCAGAATAAAGGGCCACTGCTGTAAATAGATACGGGGGAGGAAACTGAGTGGGTGATCATGTTGTTTCAGCCTTGTTAACAACACATTAGCAGACACCCCTCCTCCATAAACACACACCCCAAACCCCCTGTTCCCACGCTGATTGACAGTCTAAAAACACCATCCATAAACCAGCCAGGAACTGTCAAAATCATCCAATCAGCTCACTCTCCAGTGGCTGGTGTTGTCCTCTGACAGCCAATCAGCACTTCAGATGATCAGCTATTTAACCACCCAAAGAGAAGGTCACATTTTTCCCCCAGCTTGTCAGCCTTCAAGTCAGAAAACACCTTTTGCTTCTCACTCAAAGAATTTCCTGCCACTGATTTCTCCTCCCAAACACCTGGAGACACACACACACACACACACACACACACACACACACACACACACACACACACACACACACACACACACACACACACGTGGACACACACATATACAGCTTAGATAGGTGAACACACACAGACACATGCCAGCCAAATGGTTATTCCTGTCACACTTTACTGTGCTTTGTTCTAAAACAAATAGCAGTGCATCCATTGAATTCTCAAAGAACAGATGTTTTATTTTAGCGTAATCAGACGGTCTACCTGCTCAGCTCTGCAGTTTGACTCAAAAGTGTTATTTGCTCTAAATCCATGTAGCTTACAGTGACTTGGTAAACAAATTCATGAACATCTAACAGACTCTTTTGCACATCATTACCATGAGCAGTAGATCTAAAGTACCTTAAACCCAAATGAAAACAGGAAGTAAATGGTTAAAGTCAGTCAAACCTGTGCAGTTCTCCAGCTGCTTTTTCACTATCGTCTAGACGGACACGCTCGTTTTCTTACCATCTTCCCACAGGCTGAAATCTGCAAAAAGCATTGTGAGTTAGCCTTAAATCCTCTTCAGAATTTACTCCCCTTTTTGTCTCAGAAGAGCAAATCTTAACTCTGGTAAATGAAAACAGCAATGTGTTCTTTATTTCATCTACCTCTGGGTGTTGTGCTAATATATGACTTCTTAATGTCTGCCAGTAATGGTTGTAATGGTGTTCATGCTGGTTTGTGACCACTGGAACACCAATAGGCTCTGCTTTTCTAACCACTATAGATCTATGCAGAAATTACTGAGGTGTTACTGATATTCCAGATGACGTTTAAAGAAGGGGAAACAAATGTGTTATTTACTGAAAATGTGTTAGTTCTATATGTCATCTCATCACCTACAACTCATCATCTTTAGTGCTTCTCTTTATTAAAACCTGTAACAGTCTGACTGGTTATTTGCTCTTTTAACCTTAGACTGTAATGGTGGACTCACAGGAGCCAAACACATGGAAACAACAAGAGTTATGGTTGGGAAACACTCAAGAGATCAAACAAAAACCAAAGATACCACTTATATATGTTCCTAAAATAAGAAAAACACAGAAAGGCGTTGACTGTTGCTCATGATTACAACAAAGAACTCCTGACCTTTAACACATTGTTTAGTTCACATTAATGTCAAAGATATCAGTTTTCTAAAAAAAAATCTAAATAAAAAAAATGGCCTAAAACAGTTGTGTTTCAGTAAAACAGAACACTTATTAGATAATATATTATATGTTTTTATAGATTTCTTGGCACATAAATGCTTTTTATACTAGTTGTGCAAAAATAGAAAGTTCTTGTTCCTGTAAATCAAACTGGTGCTTTCAGCGCTCAAATTGTGCAAAATTTTATTAGCTTAAAGTTTTTTTAAAAGCTCATTAAAATTTTAATAGGCGTTAAAGAACGTCTGTATTCCTAATGGATATCTACTGAGAAGTCCACAAAAGTAGTTACATGCAGGTGAAGAAGAAAAGTTTGCTTTGGATAACAGAATGTTTGTTTGAAGTTTTAAAGCATTGCATCCATATCTTGGATCATCTGCACACTTTGGTGTGATGATGTAATAATAATAGTTTAAATCATGCAAATGCATCGTGAAAAATACTCTTGGTTCTAATTTGTATGTCTTTTTCTGAGTCAGTTTTTAACAGTGCTAATATAATGATCTCTACCTGTGAAATACTGCAACTTAAATGGGTTTTAAATGTACTCTCATTAATAAAATCATTATTAGATTTTACTTCTCAAGTCACACTTCATTCAAACAAATCACATCAACAAATAATGCAATTTAAATAGGTTTTATTTAGAGAAAGTGTCCATTAAGTTGTTTTAGCACCCCGAATAAAACTTCCCCAAAACAAATTCAGTCCGGTTCTAAATGTTACTTCAGCTGGAGCAAACTTTCAGATTTTCATCCATTGTTTCAAGTCCAGGTTTATGCTGCGTCTGCAGAATGTATGAATGCATACACTCATATCTACTCTGGGTTATGACTAAATCCCTGACAGAATAAATATATGCAAGATCAGTATTTAGAGCAGAGGTGAGTTTATAGAGTGCACCTCCACAATGAGCTTGTTCCTCTTTCCTGTGAATTCCATTGGGCAGTTTGGATCATCTAAACACATTTTTATTTTTTGATAAGTGGGCATTATTTGCTCACTCCTGGCTTACAGAACTGAGCAGACCAACAAACCTTCTCCATAAATCAGCCGTCCTGCAGTTCTAGGTGAACCTGTTAAGGTCCTCGGCTCAGTGTAATGAGAGCCGACATGGGGAGGGACTGTAGAGTGTTCACCATGTTTCAACATGACAGGACCGTGCTTGTAATGGACCTTACTTATGTTACGGTGTTCTGTACAGCGTTAAAACAAAGTCAACTAAGCATCTGCTACTGTAGTTATTAATCAGCGTTCATTCCAAGAACAGAAACACCTACCGTGTACACTTACTGCATGTGTATGAGCCTCTCTGGGTTTTTGCTGCTTATAAAAGGTAATAAAACATTTTTGTTGTTGATTCAACCACCTAAAGACCTCAGCAGTTAACAGCAAATCTAAAATGATTGTTTTAAAACAAATGTGTTAATATTTCCATGCACATGACCTCATTTAGTTTCATACAGCATTCTTCTTTTATTATAATTTCAGGACATGTCAAACAGGCTTAAGGCTTGCATTAAAGCTCTATTTAAAGTGCAGGGTCCATAGAGGACGAACTTATTGCAGACACATGTTTCTGATCATTCCCATAATTTATAATTTGCATTTGAGGAAACGCTCTCAGCAGCCACAACAGTGTGTATAATAAAGTGGATGAGAGCAGTACATCATTTAGGAACAGCTACAGGAAGTCAGCGGTTACACAATCACCTATTAATGTCATAATCTGATATAGAGCAATCACTTATCATGATGATGTGGTTCATCAACATCACACTGAATCGTTAGAGGGTGAGAAAGAAAACTTCTTCGTCAGCACAGTGCATCCTATGTTTTGCTAACAGCTGTAAAATATTATATATTTCTGCTGTCAGTGAGACTGATATATGCATCCTTCTGTGGATTAGTGAAAGAAATGCATTAAATATTCTACTTTGATAGAAACAGACACAACAGCATAGAATATTTAAAACTAGATCAAAATAAATGTTTGGAAAGAAGTTAAAAGGTCTAAATTGATCAAGATATTTTTGCTCTTCTTTATTTAGTGTGGTGGGAAATGTATCAAGCATCATGGCTTTTCTGTCTCAGAACATTCTCTAGGGGGTCAGGGGGATTGAAGAACACAAAACACAACAACGCTAGGGTTTTAAAATATCTGCTACTATCCATCCATTTTCTGAAGTCGCTTCATCCTCCACAGATCAGTTGCCAGGAGCTGGTGCCTAACAGCGATCAGGGGGTGAGAGGCGAGGGACACCCCAGACAGGCCCATTGCAAGGCCACATTGAGACAAACAACCAGTCACACACACCTAGGGACAATTTACTGTTGCCAATCAACCTAACAGTCATGTTTTTGGCCTGCGGGAAGAAGCCGGAATACCCGAGAACACACACATGCATGGGGAGAACATTCAAACTCCACGCAGAGAGGCCGCCGAGCAGGGGACGCAAACCCACAACCTCCTTGCTGCGAGGCCACAGTGCTAACAACTGCACCACCATGCAGCCCTGCTTTAAACCAATAATATAAATTATGTTTTATTATGGGGAAGACAGGACTGCAAATGCAAACTTCTATTGTTAAAACATATCTATCCCTTTAAGTCATCTTGACGTTGAACAGGTGCTTGACTAATGTCATAACTCAACAGCATGTGTATTTTCCCCAACATGACTCAATCATACATTAATTATTGCTTTTATTAGTCACTCATTATTCAGTTTTCCATTACAGTGCAGTTACTGCCCTCTGCAACAACAACAGTGGGAAACATTGAAAGCACAGTCATTCAGGTCCACACCTCTCAATGATCCCTAAGTCGTTCTGGAGATGATTTAAATGTATTATGTTGTTATTATAATGACTTATAGTGTTCCTTATTGTGTTATTCTAATGCCTCATGTTTTAAAATAATGACTCAACTGCACACTCAATTTTGTTGTTCCTTGCTTGTCAAGTGTCAATAACAATAAAGATGATCTTATCTTCTGATCATCATGACTGAACAGCAGATTCTCCTATAAGGATTTTAATGTCTGTTCATCTATACTAACCACCCTCTTCTTTCCCCTTCTCTTCATTTCATCCCCTCCTTTGCTTATATACTACATGCTGTAACGTTTCATAAACTGACATCTTACATCTGCATCTTGTAGCCATGTTGCCTTTGATCACCCACATTTTAGATGGTCCATTAAAGCCCATTAAATTGATCTTCTCCCGACTTGTCTATAAAAGCTGTTTCTCCACATGGTGAATATGAATCAGCTGGGAAGAAAAGAGGATATCTACCAGCAGTGCTCGGTCAGTGGAACAATTTGGTGTGTTTCAGAGAGGAAGGATCAAATGAAGAGTCAGGGAAGGAGACGGAGGCCAGGAGAACCAAGGACGTTAGATCTTTGCATTAAAGGGATTTGAAACATCACAGCTCAGTTTACATAAGAAGGTGCTGGAAGCAGCTGTTGAACAACTGTTCAAGTTGTGTCTTCTGCAGCTCTGGTTTCTGCAGTAAAACATCAGCCAACTGGTGTTTTATCAGGATTTATGTGAGAGGTTCTGTTGTGTCACAGTGTTCGTCTTTTACATGGAAAATTATGATGAGTATTTGAAAACATAAACCATCGATTGTTGTACAAAACTGGACACTAATTCAAAAACTAAGACACGTTTTTCTCTGAATTCAATAGTTTAGCTCTGTGAATCAGTCGCTTGAACAATATCCCAAAAATAAACACCAACGTAATAACGGCCTGTTTCAAACACTGTGCAATAACATGTCCATGTCTCTATTTCCATCTTGTTTCATTCAGTTTTCCAGAGGTTGATTT
Organism: Callopanchax toddi; assembly: GCA_006937965.1. NCBI lineage: Eukaryota > Metazoa > Chordata > Actinopteri > Cyprinodontiformes > Nothobranchiidae > Callopanchax > Callopanchax toddi. Next base: position 1,866,495 of record SSNR01000076.1, read on the forward strand.
CAGAGGCCACTGATGCAGAAGGGAAGCCAGGACATTCCTCTCCCTAGCAGCACTCTGTGGATTCTCCTGGTAAATCCCAAGATGTCCCCAGGGATAGATCAACCTCCCAGTATGATCTGAGTCAGCACTGGGGTGTTCTCCCAGTGGGATAAGCATGGAAATTCTCCAAAGGGAAGGAACCAGGAGACACACAATCAAATGCATGACTGTATTCAGAATCATCCATGTCTCAGGACCATATAGGGGTCAGAACAGAGCAGACTGAGGTCCTGCTGATAGACCCACCATTAAAACTAGAGCGTCATCTTTGTACTTTTTACAGTCAGTGATCGACTCTACAGCAGAAACCACACAGCTCCAAAAAGCATCCAACATTAACAATCACTGACACAAAAATAGAAGCAACTTTAGATTTTGAGGAATTTCCCAGAAGAAAAAGCATTGAGAACACAGTGCAGATAAATTGATTACGTTTTTAGTAAGTCATTTGTTTTTGTTTATTAGAAATATATTAGTGTGATAACGACAGTGCTTTAAATAACCACTGAAACACCTCTGAGTTAGAGCAATGTTTCAATGCAACTGGCTGAATGGACTGAGTTTAGTGGTGGACCAGCTCAGTCTGGCCTTGCCTCACCTCTGGGGCTGAGACGTGGGGGCAGCATCCCAATAGGGATCGGATCATTTGATCCCAAGGTTCGCTTGTTCGGCAATCATAGAGGGCAGAGGCAAGAGGCGGAAAGGCTTGGATTAAAACTTGATTTTCTTTTGACATGCAGTCAACTTTTTCAGACTTTGTGAAATGATCTATTTTAATGGCAGCTGTTTACATGGAGTCTGAATGAAACTGGAAGCCATCCTATCTTGAAACCATCATGTTTTTTATCGTTTCACAGCTTGTAACAGTTTTAACAGATTAAAACGTGTGGGGGTTTCCTTTCTTTAATGAGGCACAGAAGTTTACATGTGTAATCTTATAGTGTTATTGTTTCCAAAAACTGTAATCAATCTAAGTTTCTCTGGGCTTGCCATGGTGAAGAAAGTTTATTTACAAGCAGCTGGTCACAGGAATCTCTTTGTTTACTCATGCTTATATGAACGCACAACCATCAAATGGAGATTGTATTATATCGGATCAACCTGCTTCATGTTATTTACAAAGAGCTCAATTTCTGCTGCATCAAGGACAAACTTTGCATTAAGCATGAAAACAGATCGATCACCGTGGTAATTGTGACACACACTAACACACGTGTGCATTGTTGCTTTTATATTAAGTAAAAAACAAGAGTAAACCTAGTTAGTTGAGTTTACGTGAGCATCACTGACGTGTGGATGTGTGTGAGTTTAAGAAATGGGAGGTGTGTGTGTTTGCATGCATGGGTGGTGGGTGGAAGTATTGAATGTAGAGAAGTGTGATGTTAGTTGTCACACAAAGTTTCTACACAAATAAATAGAAAAACATTCAAATGATGTATTTACACCAACTTCAACAAATATCAGTCAATCATGAACAATAATGTTCTGGTAGAGCTGGCGTCTCTCTGACAATCATACAACCAAAACACACAATGAGTTACACACACACACATTTGAATACACACTTCAGCAGAGTGGGTGGGATTGCTGCTGGAGCAAAGACAGAGTCAGGAGGTTTTTGTATTGATTACAGTTTGTTCACATCATGCAGCTGCCTAGCTGGAGACGCTGGTGAAGCAAAAAGCCTGGAACAGCAATCCTCATGTTCCTTCTGCTCTGTGTGTCTAAACCTGTGTGTGTCTAAATCTGTGTGTGTGCGTTCAAGAACCCATTATGCATTTATTCACTTCTCCTTTGTTAAAAAGTTGAATATGTTCTAAAGCATTCATTTAAAGTTATGCACATAAGAAACGAATTTCCAACATTTATTTTCAGCATATTTAACCCTTTAACTGTCAGGTCAGCTGCTCAGTGGAGCACATTTTAGTCCTTTTATCTTTTTGAGGAAAAAATTGAACTTAACTGAAGAAAACCTACTGTAGACTAAAAAAGTCTTAGAAATATGAAGATCTTTGAATAAACAGTTTGACATTATTACTTTACATTGACACTACCATAATATTACTTTTTTTACATTATTCTTACCATAAATTAAATTAAAACTCATATAGTCACGTGTGAACATAACTGGTACGCCAGTGCGCATGCTCACCCCACATATCAAGTGTGTACCTGATCCCTCTGCCTGAATGTACCTTTGCAAACTGGTGCTGTCATGCAGAACTATGTTTGAGGACGCTTATTGCTGCCACACCTAAGTGTGCGTTGCTAAATGGCTTCCCTGATAGAACTGATGGGTTCATGCTGTTATGCTCTCTGGCGTTGTTTTAAACAAAGAGCTTATTGTGACTCCCAGATTCAACAGTCACAGATTCCTTAATGGTCCAGATCGTGCAGCTCCGCAATCATCAGGCACTGACAAACTTCACATCCGGTTGTGGTGCTGTGGAGGAATGGTAATATAGCGCCCCCACCCCCACACCCCACCCTTCACCTCAAGGCGAGGTGTTGCGTACCAAACACATACCTGAAGATAGCTGCCAGGTTCACAGAGGAGTTTGACCTGACATCACAATATCAGACACATACTCTATGTTACAATTACAGTGAAAACATGTCATCAATCTAATGTTTTTATGAGAACTACATAGTTGCATATTCTCAAAATAAACATGTTAGTTTTATCTTATGAGCACAGATCTTGTTTTCTCAAGATAAAGAGATACATCATTAAAAAGCTAATGAGATTATTATAGTCAGAAAAATATATTTGTACTAGTAGTGTACTGATCAGTACAGTAGTGGATGTCCCATGATGTGATATCAGTCACCAGTGTGATTGTCCTGATTTTTCTTCTATCTTTCCCCTTTGGTTTAGTTGTGATTTTAAAAGCATTTTGAGTTATAGAGGAAACAAGCTTTATAAGAAAAATATGTTTTAAACTGTTACCTTGAGATAACAAGTATTGCTATCTTGAAATTATAAAGATAGCATCTTCTCCCCTGAAAACAATAGGCATCACCTTAAGAAGCAGGATGAATAGCTTGTTATCTAGAGAGTGTCATGTTCGAGAAGGCGAGGATCCAAAATCAAGAGGAGGAAGGATGCAAGAACTAAAACAGAAAACAAAAGGCTGACATGGCAGCAAAAATACAGAAAATAAACTAAGAAACCAACAAAAGCTCTGGGAGAGGAAAAAAACACAGGAGGTACAGGACATAGGGGCAGGTGATAAGCTCACTGACAACAGGGGGATCTGACAAGGAGTGAATGAACCGGCCTGGTGAGGGAAATCAGAGGGATGAGGAGCAGCTGGGTGACTGGATTTGAATGAAGAACAAATGTGCAGGGATACGGGATGAAGTACAGGGGAAGATACAGGGAAGGAACAGAGGCCAAAACTAAACACAAAGGGGGAATGATCAAGGCACTATCCCCCCCTTAAGGGCATCTCCCAGAAGCCATCAGGAGAAAAAAAACATGAGAAACCAGAAGGAGGTTGAGAAATCAAAACCTCAAGGAAGAGGTCTGTGAAGTCCACCAAGAGGCCACCGGGCTCTGAAGGGGACCAGGGGTGTGCACAAAGAGTGTAAAAGAACCACAATCCTGGACCCGCACTGGCTAGACCTCCTTGGAGACAAGCACCCGAGTGTGAAGCAAGGTGTCCTCCTGGATCGCTGTGAAGAAGAGGCACTAGTAAAAGACACAAGGCATCCTCCTGGACCCCCGTGGAGACAGGTACTGGAGCTGCATGTGAGACATCCTCCTGGACCCCTGCACAGAGAGACAGAGAGACAGACTCAGGGGCTGCAGCAGAGCCAGAGGTCTCTGGCTGAAGTGTTACGCACACAGCAGGTGGGCCCCTTGTAACAGAACATATGTAGTTTTTCAGTCCTGGAGCTGCTGCCAGAGGTGAAGTGGTATAAAAAAGAAAAAATCATCTTTGCTGTCTGCAGGTTCTGAGGGGAACACATTGGTCCCTCAAAGACTTTGAGAATGGCAGTCTCGATAAGACAGTCTGCCTTCTGGAGCAAATCCTCTGTTGTGTCCGTGTTGGTCAGAACCTTCTGTCAATTAAATGAATTAATTCTGTCAAACTTGGTACTTGGTTAATTTGTGAAGCCTTATTAACAGAGGTGTAACCCACTGCCCGAACACGTGTTTGTGGACCGGCGCTTTTGTGGTCCCGATGGCGCAGCCCACAATCTGACAAGCTTCACATCCTGTTGCGGTGTAGCGAATAAGTGCTCACATGACCGCTGAAGCTAGTAGACACACACTGACACACACACTCGCAGCACCTCCGACACATGTGCACAGCACTGGTGACACACCGGCGGCAGCTTATCACCTTCCCCCAAACCCACGGAGGTGTGGTATGTACCAGATACCAGCAACAGGTTCTAACTTGTGTACCTTCAAGAAAAAACTATGTGCACCCTTGAATATAAAGCATGATGTAACAGAATTATTGGATTATTATTTTGCTTTTTATGCTTATAACATGATTACTGTTTGACAAGCTCACCATACTTTTATTAATCAAGGTAAATGTTGGGTTTTTTTGCTAAATGCTGACCTTAATTTATTTTGGTTGTTTACATGTTGTGCTCATGTCGTTTATAACTTGAAGAAGGACTTTTAGTGTAAAGGTAGAAACCCTTAAATAATGAGTAATAAACAGTTGAATGGTTGGTTAGTTTCAATAAACGTTGGCTCATTTTAACTTTTTCTAAACCATTTGCTTATAAATGTTTAACTAGATGTTTACAAGGTAAACAACAATCTATTTATAAATCATTTATAATAGTACCCTTATTGTAAAGCAGTACTTTTATTTCTAAGCATGTCCTCTCGGTCTCTAAAACAGCCAAAAATCAAACCGGTAGAATTATGTTGTGATGTAACAAACCTACCAACACACCAGCAGGTTGTCTCACTGGGTTTCCTGCCTATAAAACACCAGTTTAAAGTTCAATTTGATAAATTAGTGTTACAGTTAATTCTGCCACATTTTGCATCTATAGCTTCATGTACTTGTGATTTTTAGCATCATACACTTGGGTCATGTGTGTGTGTGTGTCCTGATGTGTATCAGTGCAGTTCACTCACAAACAAATGAACACATGAGCCCTCTATCACAGCTGTGAAAGCTAATTTGGGTTTCAGCTTTCCATGCATATACAGCAGAGGCAAGGCTCCAGTCTCGTCCCTCAGCACAGGAGGAAGCATCGGCCAAAACCAACAAGCTCTCTGTGTGCATGTGGCTCTGAATGTGTGTTAATGAGCTAAATAGGCATCTGTGGATTTTCATGTTTAGCTCTGTGTTTACAAATGTAATCATGCACATGAGCACCTCTATATGTTGGCACTTCAACAAAAGTGGCAGCTTCCCAAACCACCGCATATAGAAGACAAGACTAAAGCAACCGGGGAATCATCTTTTATTTTTTCCCTCTGGTTTCTCCTTCTCTCAGTCTTTCCTTTTCTTTTCTTTTCTGGCTGAAAATCGTAGCACAATAATAACCTTCAAGACTAGATTTATGGAGTGGTTTACACTAAGTGATACTTATGAGGGTTGTAGGAGAGAAAGAAAGAGATGAACAGAAACTCATGTTACACAGCATGGTTCCAATTAACACCACCATCGATCCACCATTTGGTTAAAAAAAAGTCTAAATAATGATGACTAAACAATATTTAACACTATGCTCCAACATATATAGCTCAGAGCTATCCATGTGTGCACTGCAGCTGACTGATCATGAGAACGTTTTCTAGGAAAACCCATTGCGTACATCGTATTTCTGTCCAATATTTTTCTTCTTTTTTTTTTGGTTCTTTTTCTATTTGGAAATGTAACAGATTCTCACAGATATGAATGTTATAGAAACACTATTTCTAACATTGTACCTCACATCATGTTGGCTCATAATACATGATAATTATGTGCTAGAATTACAGAAACCCTCTATTATGTGGTCATTCAAAAATATAAACACGACCCAAAGTCATAGAATAAACTTGATAATTATCTTACAAGGAAGATATGAACTGAGATGGGTTTTTATGACGTATCAAATTATTAGAATACAAATTAAGTTGACCTATTTTCAAGAAAAGAACAAAGAAAATTGGTCAAATGTCAAATAAAGCATCATATTATTAATCTTTTTCATACTTTTTTATAAGTTAAACAATTACCTTGTAAAATCCAAACATGCATGTGCCGTGTTTCCAGCAAAATACAGGACAACAGAAAAAAAAACTAAACTAAAGCAGATTTACTTTGTGCTTTCATACATATCTGATCAAACATATGGTACAGACTGCATGTTAACAGTTTGATCAGCCCCTTGAGGTCAAAGGTGATCTTTCTACTTCAACATTAAACAGGCTGTGAATACACTCTCCACTGGTGGGCTGCAGAATACATCTGAAGTTCTGTTGCCTCCATGTAAACTGTTCATGTAGTTGTTCAAATATACCGTAGTTTGTGGTGTGTCTATTAGTTGTTATGAAGATATAGGTTGGTATTCTACCTGCTCCTCTCCTCTAAACACCTCTCTGAGCATAAATGGGTCATCAGCTGGGGACCACCACTCATGGATGTTTCTCACCTTTAACCCCAGTACATCTCCTGGTGGTGGAGCAAAGGCAGGGACCTCGCCTTGCCACCCCTATAGGACCTGTGTCCTTTGCCCCCCAACTCCTATCCTTTCTTTTTAGCCACAGTCAAGAGCTGCCATTTTCTTCCTCCTCTGCCAGCTCTTTATTGGCTTCCCACCACCCTGCTGCTGTGCATCCCATGTCCCAGGGCAGCCAAACAGTTGAGGACCCAACAAAGCCCCTACATCCCACTTCGACTGGGAACGTGACAGCTTTCCAACCAGCCACCCTGCAGTCCCTTGCCAGGTCCGCGAACTTGGAGCACTTATGTTCAATGGCAGCCTCCATGCCCTCTTCCCACTGGACTGTTAGCTCCACCTACAGGTTGTTCTTGGTTGGCTCTGAACACATGGTCAGGTCTGGCCAGAGTGACATATGATCTCCCTGCAGAATTGGAGCTGCTTCCTGAGGTTGACCCTTAAGTCCACTCACTGCCAGGTGAGAGGACTTTTGATGATGTTCTATGGCAAGGAGGGTTGATCTTCTCTCTGGCCCTTGCAAACAGGATTGTCTCACTGAGGCAGAAGGTCTATTGTTAGCTCCTTGTCTGCATGACTCTGCAACCTCTCACTGTAATTTGGTCTGTAATTTATGCATGCATGATATCTGGTCCGCATGCATATGGCAGATTATACTTATGCGCATGCCTGATTATAGCTATGTATCTCACTGTAGACATGATGGAAAGATGCTGAACAGTTTTCTCTTTAGAAAGACATGACATGCATGCAAACAAAAAACAACCACATTGCAAAAAAATACTATAATAACAAAAGACTAGAAAGCCTAAACTGAATTGTTGCAATCAAAGTGAAAAATGTTGAAGTAATAAAAATAAAATTAAATTTGAGTAATCGCATAAATGGTGTTGTTGGTTGTATAGTAATATCTGGTGTATATGAGATTGTTTGAGGATATTTCAGTCAATAACATGAACAATAAAATATTTACAGGAAAAAGGTAGCAAATTGCTTTTTCCTTTTTGTGAAGTTGTTATTAAAATACAAATTTGAATCCTTACGCTAACCGTTCCACTTGTATTAAGAGTAAACATGGTTGGCCTGCTCTTGATGAATCTGAATGTGCCAATTAACACAATCAGCTGCAGCAGGTAAAATGACCAGATCAACCACAAGGAGACCCACAGGGCCATAGCAGGAGAAAAGAAGTAAAGGACTGAGCATGCATCCCTGAGGAACTCCTGAGCTCAGTTTAGTGAAGTGTAATGTCCAAAACCCAACTTAGCACAATCTTATGAAGTCGTGTCAACTTCAAGTTCTGAGAATTTACATGTTTTTAGCTCTTTTTTTTTTTTTTTTACCATATTTGTGTTTTTAAATGTCTATATTTGTTCAGTAAAGTTGAATGACAGCATTTCCTTTTTCCCATAACAATAGAGTTCACCATGTTCGTGTTTCTAAGGACTCTGTCTTTTGTTAGGTGTAATCTTGAATTTTGTGAACAGACACTGGTCTGACTCATGCACTGAGCCCAGTTAGTGTGCAAGGGAGGTTGTCAGTGGATCTGTGTTTATAAGAACAGAATTTGTTCCACCCTAAGTTTTGTGCTTTGTGTTCTTGAAGAATCCCTCAGCTTTGGCCAAAAAAGCTTCCTCAGCATGTTTACATCTACAACACTCTCACTCACAGCATCTTCTCTCATCATAGGTAATGACGGGTCTTTTGAAGGAGGAAACATAAAACTGTACTAGATTTTTTTTCACTCATGTACAGTTCCTCAGGGAACTTGGCAGGTAGGTTGATCCAACAAGCTTGGCAAAAACGACCAGTTTTGTTCTGTCTCTTTGCATAACCCCAGAGGGACTCTATAATGCTGACCATTTCTGTTGCAGGGCTCCATGTTCTTTTGGGAAAGAGGAGATGTCTCTTTACAACTCTGGCTGTGTGTTTGGACTCACTGAGATAGTGAAAATAAACTTCAGTACTGATCAGAGGGCCTCCCTGATATTATTGCACAAGGGATAAAAGTTTAGAGATCTTAAAACTCTTGCAAAATAACTTATTTTCAAATAACAGTCTTTGCACAGGTTGGAGTGATTACTTTGACAGCACTGATTATGATTATTTTGTTACTCCTAAACGGGTTTTAGGAGTAACAATAAATTGGCGAAGCAACGTGGTTCTTTATTGCTTTTGATTTTATAACGAATTGCAGCTGTGAAATGTTTCCATAGCTTTAAACAACATAGTAATGCATTTGATATAATTGACATATATTGAAAGTTAATATTTTTCACTAAGTAGTTGTTTATTAATTGGTGTTTAGTCACTAATAAGATACTTTTACCTAAAAGATGATTAAAACGTACAGTTTAATTCGCCTCCAAGAGGTCACAGATTTTTCCTTTTTCAGAGACGTCGTCACCTACAACCTGCTTTTAGCCTAAACCTGTACTATCATTCATCCTCCAAAGCCAAAATCATAGCTCAGTGTTCATGTTGTCCTCTACAGATACGTTTTGTGTGATCCGTTTTCATTTGGTTTGAAGAAAAAAAAACTCTTCCAATAAAAATCTTGGTAAAAACAAACATGAGTGTGTGGCTGTGTGTCTCTCACACACACTGAGACAAATTGTGCAATCCCTGTGTGCACACAGTTGACTCTCTGCAGGGGTCCATGTTTACAGCCAGTAGAGGCTTAAGTCAGCCGGAGCTTTTCCTGTGTTGTTTTGTTTTAGGAGCCTTTAACGGCCCTCAGCACTGATGACTATCTTCATTGTTTTTTACACTTCAGCATGGAAATCTGGTCTTTTTAACCTCCTACAGTAACTGTTTTGTTTCCTGAGCTAAACAACTCTAGTAGTTCAAAGTTCACTTCAGACAAATAAAATGTTTTATTTATGTTCATAGTTCACATTAAAAACATCTGAGCTAAATCACTCATTATAGGCACCCTGTATCAACATCATCAGAACTTGATTATTTACATCTTATTTAGATCTAGATCATCCCTTGTATCTGTACTCATAATGTATTTATCAATGGCCAAAAATCGAATTAATTGATTCAGTTTTCTGTTTTTGTTGTTGTTTGTCTAAAATCTGGAGTGAAAAGTGACCCATTGAGACAATGTTTTGGTTTCTTTGAGGTCGATGCTCTACTGTAATAAAATCCATCGATACATTCATTTTCTGAAACTGCTTAACCCTGTTTTGAATCACTGTTAACATCTTGTTTTTCTTTGAAAACGGCAGCAGGAATAACTTCTATGAACAATAAAAACCAGTCTGGTGATACTTCAGCTGTACTCACATGTATGATGTCAGAAAGAACAATACTGGAAGCAGAACGTGTCAGACGAGTCTTACATTTCTGCTCTTTTCTTTGCTGTTCTGTGAGGTGGATGCTGAACCTGGTGCAGAGGCACAATTAGACACAAGACCCAGTTTTGCTGTTTTCTCACTGAGTTGCAGTTTTTACCTTACTACCTAGAGACTCCAATTTGTAGGAGTATTGTGAGGAAATATGACCATTTCCATTGCATTCTGATTGAAGGTGTGCTTAAGATGAACATGTGCATTTTGCAGAAATGCTTCATAAATGTATCACAGGCTCTCAGTGGATTTTCAGTCAAAAATCTCCATCAATTCCCAACTTTGTTGCATGAATGTTGGAGTGGTTCCTTGGGAATGTCCAGAGACAATTGCAAAGCTAACCCAAGAATCTTTTTTCAGTTGTTGGTGCCACAGTGACAACAGTTATGAATAATTATTGAGACCTAAATAAAATTGGTAGCCTAGTGTTTCCAGTCTTATTTTGTCATAATCCTAATGGGTTCAAATGGTGCAACTGCTTCTTTTGTTCCTTGAAGACGTTTTGCTTCTCATCACTTTACAGAAGAAAGGAATTGACAAACCTCCTCAGATGAGAAGTGAAATGTCTTCAATAAACCAAAGAGATCCAGTTGCCTTCATTTGAACCCATTAGGATGACCATGACTGGGATGACTGAGAACCTTCATCAGCATATTTGTCATCATACATCCAGCAATGTGGAGCTCAGAGGTGAAGTAGAGAAGACCAGAACTTCCACTTTCACGAGGTAACAAGCTGAAGGCTGCAGCAGGTCTTCTTAGCATGAAATTGAGTTGATTCCAGTGCAGCTTGGACTGCCTGCGTCTGCAGCAACATTTAGTTTGAGAACGCTTTTTGGCATCTCAGCTAACAGGTATGTACAAATACAACATTGCATTGTACAACACGTGCAAATGACTTAAGATGGGTTTCAGACGAACACACCAACTCTGTAATTTGAGAGAACATTTTTATTGTAAATTGTTTTTTACTGTTATACAAATGTCTTTGTAAGATGAGGTTTAAAGAGTTGGACCTCTATGAAGGAGCATCTGGTTCTACGGTCTGAGCTACAACTGCAACGCCTCTGACCACCAGCCTGGATCTCAGGACTTCAATAAACATCTGATCAATAGATTGTGGTGATCTGAAGGTTCATAAGGCTGCAGCAGCCTGGCCAGTAAGTGCTTTAGAAGTGAACAATAAAACTTTAAAATTAATCCTTCAAACAAACAACATACAAGTTAAAAGTTCAGAATCACACCCAAATATTTTACATGTGATGTCACGCCCAGCTCCAAAACACTTAGATCTGTAGAAGAATTCCACTTGGGTCCAAAATAAGGACCTTGTTTTTGTCCTCACTAAAGCTGAGCTAGTATAAACTCATTCATGTTTCAAGTCATTTTTCATGTAAGAGTTTGAATCAATATTCACATTGCAGATGTTACGGCTCAAAGCTATTAAATGACTTAGATGAAGTCATCACAATAAACCGTTGCTGTAAACAAATAAAACCAGGTGATACTGGTGGTGGGACAGTACGTCTGGTGAAGAGTGTTTCTGTAAAACTCTGTGGCACCAGTTTGGTCAGAATCTGTGTTGAAACTCGGTGCAAGAAAACCAGAAGGCAATCTGGATATGGGAACACCAAATGATACATGAAGACTAATTACAAGCAGATGTGTATTACAGGGTCAGAACGGAGTGAAAGTAACGCAGAAATTTCAAAATAAAGGAATACATTAAACAAGCCCATAACGCCTGTAACAGCTGAGCTCTAGATTTAGCTTCCAAATGATATTACATAATATGTATAAGCAATAAAAGTGCAGCTATATCTATTTCATACTCTTGAAAACTTTATTTTTGATCTGGAGAGACAAGTAGGAAAAACAATAGAGAAGAAAATCTCATTTTTACTATGATTCATTCTCTTAGGAAATTACAGCGTTCTATCTGAGCAGAGGTTGTTCCTCAACAGGCTTAAGTGTCCACCCAGCTGAAGTGTCCTTGAGTACAAGTCCTGTGTAAATCAAATCCTGGATAACGGCAGAGTCTGCCGGAGCATGCAGATCCTGACCCGACCTACAGTTAGAGAAACACTGACAGTCTGCAGCTTTTCAGACTTTTCTCACAGTTATCTGGGAGGAACACCCTCAAGAGGATCCTCCTGCCAGACCTCAACATATGTCGGCCAGACAGCAACGCACACACACACACACACAAACACACACACACACAGAGACACTAAGTCCAGGTTTTGAACGTAATACCGCCACACCCTAAAACAACCAGCTCGTCGTTGCATTCAGATCCATTTATACATGTTTTTGTTCTCAAATGGATTTTGTGCTGTTTTATTTTTAAAGATAGCTTCATTGATTTTTGCTTTCAACAGTAACCAGATTTGTTCTTTTTTTAAAGTAAATGATAATACCTTTTGCTATTGTTGCAGCACAATTAGATCAGCAGATGTAGGTTTGACTGACAGGAGCAGATCCTCAAAGTTGGCTAGGAGAGGTCACGTGGAGGTTAAAGACAGACAGGGTGGGTTTGCTTCTCCCTGCCAGAAAAATATCAAAACTTCTGGGAGAGCTCACTATAGAGGCAGCTTAAATCTACACTGAATGACCCTATAGTTTGAAACTCATGGTAAAACAACCTTTTCCACTTGGGACACGATTTTGGCTTAAAATAGTCTAAAATCTGATATTCTGATAAAAAATTTTCTTGTGCTTAAAAAACTACTTTTGTTGCCACATCAAATATTGAAAACCTTTAAACAGACTAATGATAAATAAATCAGCATTCATCAAAAAGCAATAAATCCAGTTTAATACCAGAAATCCCAGCTGGAAAAAACAGGTTTTATCAAAAGCTCCAGCTGTGTGATGAACGGTGGGAGCAGGCAGTGAACAACCCTAAAAAAAAGGGTTAAAAGAAGACAGCTGGGAAGATAAATGACAGAGAGACTGATGTTGTTCAGAGGTGACCCCATCAACATGTATCCAGAGAAAGCTGGGGTTTTCCACCAAAAAGGTTCCGGTCTAAGACCAGGATCGGTGCTAGAGCTGCTCTTTCTGTTTTGTTCAGGTGCTGATTGCCTGGTGAGACAAACCTGCTAATCCTACTTCAATCATGATGATTTGATTTCTGCAATCATCTAGTTCAGAGGTCTACCACCCTGCTCATCAAGGCCTGCTGTCCTGCATGTTTTAGAGGTTTCCCTGCTCTAACACACCTGATAAGAGCGTTTCATTGTGCAAGATTTACATAACTGAGCTTTTAAAAACAGACCATTCCAATAAGTAGATCACTGACCCATTGTTGAAGAATTAAAATAGAGTCCCACAAAACATGATGGTAGTTCTGACCACATACTGACCAATAGATGCACTTTATACTTCCTGTTCTCAGTTCCCGTGAGATTTTGTGACTATTACGCAATCGGGCAAGGAGAGTTCACCAGCAGTCCACTTCAGGAAGGTGTCCTGTGAGATCAGAAGACTCGCCAATTACGTGGCGCTGCTGTGATGCAAGACTTGTTGTGGGATGCAGGACGGTGGACCTTGAGGAGCTGAATTGGAGACCTCTGAACTAGATGATTGGAGAAACATTTCCACACAGGTAGAGTCTTCTCAGTCACTCCACCTCTTTGAAATGAATCACCTTCATCCTAAATGAAACATAAACATAAAAACCAGATGGATTTAAATCTGATGACAGGCTGTGTGCTGCAATGTCTCAAACCGTTTCAGCTCTTTGGGAATCTGAAGCTTTTTACCGTTGCAGAAATTTGCATAAACAGGGCAAGTTTTATGCATCATAATTAGGGGTGCACATAAGTGGCCGGCAGGTATACATGCACACTAGTTATCACTCATGCATATCAGTTTCTTCTGTCACAACTTCAGATCGGTGTTGTTATCGAGCTGAGCAGATCGTTGTGAGTTTCCCTTCCTGTTGCAGGGTGCTGCAAAGGAGCGCTCATACTGCCAAGTACCTGCACTGTTTGGCTGGCAGTGCAGATTGAGATGCATGTGTCCCTTTGTGAGGGGCTCTGTGACGGGGAGGGGATTGGATTTGTGGCATCAAGCCTACAGTACAATGTAGTGAAATTTGTTCTCTGCAATTAACCTTTTCCTGTGGAGCAGAGGGCAACCATTTGTGCAGGATGCAATTAGGGGTTCAGTATCTTGATCAGATACGTTGACATGTGTCCTGCCAAAGACCAGGATCAAACCCTGATCTGTAGACAACCACTCTTTGCTCCTGAGCGCTTAGATTTAGATGGAGAAGCTTAATTTTAAATTGTGCTCTCAAAAGACAATCAGTTGGTAAATTCATGCCTGAAACTTTTAAACTTGGTGCTCACAACATTTTCACTTGTTGGTCTCCTTGTATGCAGTAGAGCCTTTGATTTAAGTGGTTCAATCCTGTCCTCTGGTCTAGCATAAAGTTGGTAGAGATAGCATGAGTTTTTTGGAGCTATAGAGCCAGGACCTGTAGGGGTAGAAACAAAAAGAGTTAGTGCTAAGCAAGCTCTGGTTTTAGTTAGAGTCCTGTTGGCTAAATAAAGTCCCATATAGAGCTCACACCAGTGGATTTTTGGCCTGATGCTTTTCTGGACAATGCCCTTGAACATAGGTTAAATAAAGTTACAAGCTTCCTTTTCAAAACACTGATTTGGTCATATCCCTTGGAAGTCTGATATTTCTGCGTATTTTATGATCCACATTTAGGAAGCAATCACTCAAAACAACTCTAAAAAGAAATCACATCCTTAACAACCAAATATTTTTTTATTACTGTTAAAATAATTCACATCTCTTATTTTAAGCAGTGACTGTAGATAGGCAGAGCTCCGGGTCGTACCCCACCCTTCTCTTGTGGGAATCTTGTAATGCCTCACTCTGATGGCAGCAAGCCCACAAAAACAGTCTGGACTCAGAACTGCAAAGTTGTGAGATTTAAAAGACACATCAGAGGTAGGACTGGTCCAGAACTAGAACTGAGTGTTACTGTGTGTACTTCTAGGAAATCATCAATTGTAATTTAAGAGCAGGTCTCATCACAGTATGACGCTAATGATTGGGCAAAATAGAAATTTAAATAGAATTGTACCTCATGATGACGCAGAAATGAGCAAAAGGGTGGAGGTTTCATTTGTAGCGCTTTGTGTGGTTAGCTGGTAATTAATCACAGTTAGTTTTATTTCGGCGGGGTTTGACTGTGACTCAATTAGCGTTGTCATTTTTTTAAAGTTCCAAGTGCCCGATTTAAGTAGTAAAAAGCACAATCAAGTTTACAGAAATCAGTCCACTTGAAACAAACTGTATTTGAAACGTTTCCTAAAGAACCCAGACAGTCATACGTCTCAGAATACTGTAAATACAGGATACGCACTAGCAAGTCTGGGATCAGTAGTTTGTCACAAAGAAAAGTCAGAAAAGTGTGAAACCCTAAGTCAGTACATTTGTTTAAATAAAATAAGGGTACTTCTGCCACCACATAAGACCCAAATGCTTTGACCTCCTCTTTGACTCCTCTCCTTCACCATCTCATCACTTCTTACTAGAACATTCACTCTCAACCTCCTGCCTGAGGGCAAACCTCAGACCAGACTGAGTTGGCCCCCTTTTATTGGACACTGGATACATATTATGGTATGACCTCACTTGTCAGCTAGTTACATATGCCTGAAGGGTTGATTGACAGATTGCTTTGTCTGAAACTGTTTCATGCTCTGAACAGATTTCACACCTAATAAAAACAGACCACAGACACGCAGTAAAGACATTGGACCAAGATGAAATCCTCTGCAACTAGCGAGTGTTAACAATGGATGTTTAGACTTTTTAATGAACATTTTATTTAAATATACAATATAATTTATTTATAGACCACTATTCAAGGCTTAAAGGGATATTGCAGATCTTTTGAAGTGAGATTCTATGAAAAGGCCACAAACTAAACTTTAAATGTAGGGACCCAAAGGTTTAGAAACTTGCAGTTCTGGGGGTCACCACCATGATCAGCACTGTGGGGGTTAAAGACCATCTTGACAGATTCTTCTGCTCAGCATTGCAAACCCTCACTATATGCTTGGGCCTTCCAGGTATGACATCTGATCCAACTCACCACCAGGTGATCAGTTGAAAGCTCTTCGCTTCACCTGAGAGTCCAAAACATGTGGCTGCAGGTCAGATGATACAGATACAAAGTCGATGCTCACCCTGCAACCAAGGCTGCCCTGGTACCAAGTGTCTGATGGGCATCCTCATGTTTGAACATGGTGTTCATTATAGCCAAACTGAGCCTTGCACAGAGGTCCAATAACAAAAGATTCTTGACAGCATAGATGGACTAAAAGTGAAAGTGACAACGTGGCCTCAGAGACCAGACTAATAGGCTGTAACCACGCCCACTGACTCCTTATTTCTTATCTATATTTTTGACAGTGTTGATATGTAAAATACAAGTAATGTTAATATAAATGTCAGATTCGTTAGTGGACTCAGCTGTTCATGTTGACAAGTTGTAAGAACACAAATGTCCAGAGTACTTTTTGAATCATATCCCAGCATCTGTGAGCTCTTTAGAGGCTCATCAGGATTTCCAGAAGCAACAACATTTTCACATGGAATAGTTTGTCTTCTCTTTGACATCTGTCACCTCTAAATCTCACATACTATTTATGGAAGGACATTTTTTGGGAAAATCTTTTTATTTGATTGATTTTATACTTTACTGCAATACTCTGATAGTGTTGAGACATATCGGATTATGAAATATTATTATAATGTGCTGACAGATATTTAGTGACTTAAAGAGCTTGTTTGATCAGAAGAGTCTTGTAATCTAAATGCCTCAGAAGTTATTTTAAAACTGTTTGGAACTAATAATAAACATAAAGATATGTGGAAACAGACAAAACATGTAAAACAGAACAAAAAACAATGAAAATGTATTTTTATTACTGAGACTGTTCTTCAAATGTTGCTGTGTGGATCGTGTCTCTGTCTTCCACAGTGGCCAGGTCTGCTTATTATAAACAGCTTTGGGGTTGTTTTTCTGTAAATTTGCTTGAAAATATTAAAAGTTGTGTGTTGGGTTTCTTGGGGGCTTGTTTAGAAAGTGTAGTTGCTTATATGGGCTTATCGTTTGTCTGTCCACTAAATATATAAAACTACATCCATCAACAACAGGCGGAGCAAAGGCTTGCAAGACACGCCCCAATGTCTCTGATTGGCTAGGCCTTGTTGCCTTTGTTAGCTGGATCGGTTAAGTCTCCTTAAGTCCTCCTGTGGAAACATCTGTGCTCCCCTGCAGACAGAGGTAACACCACCAAACCAAAATGAGTTGTGGGACCAATGGGTGACTGAGCATAGTAATAATCCCAGTAAAACCGTGGGAAAAATATGAAAAATAGTCTAAAAGACTGTAGAAAAGACACTATAATAAAAGACTGACCGTTTTAAGGTCCAGCAGGAGGATTTGTAAAGTAGAAATGCTGAATAACTGATGCATATAAATGAAGTCTTTCTGTCTTCATTGTGTGGCTGCAGGTTGCTTCTTTTGGGCTTGATTTTATAAACCTGGTTGCTTATTTCTCTCACTTCTACCTTCTGTCTCATCATGTTCAAATTAATTACTGTGGTATTATTATATTTATAAAGCTCTATCTCAATAATGGACCTCAAAACAGGCACATTGTATAATATATTACAAAGTATTTATTGATAATCATTGTAGCTGTTTCTGCAGGATTTATTTTATTTGTGCAAATCTAATAACTTAAAGAGAGCTCCGAATGCAAACCCGTGTGTTCTTGTTTCTAACTTACACATAAAGGAAATAGTGTTTACCACTAACACTACATTTAAACAGCATCAGAGTGCTAAACATACAGTCACAACTGGGTGTGTTGACATTTTCTCCATGATGTAAAGCCAATCTGATACGACAGGCATGTGCTTCAGTAAAGTCCTGTAATACTTCCAGTGTGTTGCTTTATAACGTCATGTCTGCCATCATATAGATGACAATAAAATCCAGTTCATTTTAGAAGTTCACAAGATCATGATTACCTATAAATCATGGGCCCCTATAAAATAGTCTGGAGCAACACTAATAGCAAAACTGAATCTCAAAAAAGAAATCACCAAAAAGAGCATTAAATACAATAATTTAATCCACCATATTGAAAATAGTCTAATATATAAGTAGAAATCTACATTACACAGCATTTCAATCAACATTCTAATAAAATAATAGTAATATGAAGAAGCCAGTTTATTCCTACTGGACTGTACCTGACCCCATGTTACATAACTAAAACTAGTTTACTTTTATACCATATGGGTAAAGAACCCTAATCACTTTGGGGCCTCAACTCCTTTTTTTTTACTTCTTCATATCATTATCCAGCCCTCCTAAAGTAAAACTGTATTGGTGTATATTGTTTCCATAAAACCTCTGCTGCACCCTGAATTTGACCTACTTTCCCCCCTATAATTTCATTCATCTGATCTGAGGAGTTGCCTGTATTGAGTTAGTTAGATTGACAGGGATGGGGGATGTGGTGGGTGGGGGTGCGTGAAGAGGGAGTTCAGTTTTATCAATGACTGAGAAAAATTGCAGACACAAAAATTTCAGTCCAAGTAAAAATGTATTAGGTATAGGGACAGCCATGGAGGCCTACAGGGCAAGATACCGAACCCCAAAAGTTGCTCCCAAGCATCGTAGAAATGGCACCCCACTGCCTCTAAGGGCTGGGTCAGATGCAGATAAATACTTTCCACAAGAGGATCAAAGTATCAATTATTAATCATCCTAATTTTAAAGCTAGCTTGAAATAAAACAAGGCAATTAGTAATAAAACTGCAAAGTTAGCATTAGTTGCCAGAAGAAGTTCAAGTCGTCTCCTACACACTGAGGCAACAAGCATATGACACCGCTGACACATCTATAACTGAACACCAACAATATGCAGTCCGTTTCACTAGAGATCAAAAGCAGTACTGCCAATTGAGTGATTCTGTCACTGTATTTAGAGTTTTCAGACCCCTCTAGCAATGCTTTTTCAAAAGAGCAACTAGCAACAAAATCAAGCTTTTTGTCCTGATGCTATAGGTGATGCATTGCTGTTATTCTTTGCAGCAGATGGTGCTTAGAGCCCCTTCACCATCCCAAAGCACTCACAGGCAGCCCAGACCTTGTGCAGCAGTCTATGTCGAGCTTCACTCAGAGCAGGAGATATTCACCTCTCTGTGTAAAGACTGCAAATAAATCATGCATGTGTGAAGCCACTGCTGATTGATCCCACAGTTATTCAAAGGATTAAGGAGCTCGGATAACGGATGAAGGCAACACCTTTATTCAGTATTGTGCATTAAATTTAACAGTCACTAATACAACTTCAGCAACAATTGTAAACCTGAAAACAATTATGAAATTAAGCCATTACTCCTTTGTGGTCCAAGTGGTCTTTTTTTAAAATTCTGACCTGATGGAACAATGTAATATTCAAACAACCCAGCGAGCAGGAGACAATAGATGTTTTGTGGAATAGAAAGTGAAGTAGTAGCAGTAGAAAAGAGTACATGCTGAAACAAAGGAGATAAATGGGACTTGACAAAAGGAAGGTAAAGTAAAAGGCAAAGGCAAAGAGACGCCAATGGGAGGTTAGGAAATAGAAACCATGTGCAGTTATATAAAATTAATGTCAACCTCTCACTGAGAAGTAAGACGACAAGAAGGATAGGAGGGATTTCAACAGAAAAGTGTAGTAAAATTACAAAGATGTACACAAGTGGGGTAGTTACGCTTCTAAAGTACACCCTGTGCCTTTCAGAGTGAGTGAGATTGGGGAATTAAGAGCATAAATACCTTGAATGTTTGGAGTGAAAACAGGTCTGTAAATGTATGTATTTAAAGGCACACTATATAATTTTTCATCTGTTTAAATCTTTTTCTTGAGACATTTTGTGCTACTATACAGGGTTAATGAAAAGTCACTCAGCCCCATCCGCTGCTTGTATCCAGAATACCACGTTTGCAACTTTTGAGTCTCTGGTCCGGTGCCCCTTAAGTCTCACAAAATCACATATCATGTGATCTACAAAACTAATATTTAAACCAAATACAACAATAAATAGAACTTTATTATTTGATCCAAATAAACAGAGTAAAAAAGTTGTTTTTAGCAGAAGACTCTTCATGCACGCTGCTGTACTTCTGCTGTGGCGAGTTGAAGCACAGATCTGTTTTGACCTCCTGACATCCTAACGACCCGTTTAACGACTTCATTCCCCCGTAAAGAATCGGTTTTCTTTCACCTCAGAATACAAAACCATTTCCAACATGCCAACCATATTCTAATCATCTAATCTGCATCTTTTAACCAAAGCAAACATAAAAATATTTCACTTAAAAATCGGTTTGTACTGGATTTACAGTTTCCTCCCACTCGGTATCAAGCACGCAAGACTTTCATGAAAACTTTTTTTAGGGGGTTCTTTTGATCTGATTCTCAGATTGAACTGAATTGTTTTTTTAATCCTTCTTTTATCTCGGATGATATTTCTCATTTGTTAAGATGTTGTGCAGCACTTCCTAGCACGCAACAGGAAAACTGTTCAGGCTCTGGTTTGAATCCACAACATTCTGCATCAATTCAAAACAGGGGTGGGGGACAATTTGCAATCTGATACACAACACCACATCAGTTGGTGTATCAGCTCTTAGGTTTACATTCTCATGGTCTCAACTGTGTTTATGAATGAACCCATATTGAGATGTGTGTGTAGTTACATGTATAGTCGTCATATGGTCATTAAGCCAAAGAAGCCTTTATGTCTTTGCTTTGAGTCACTTTAAGTTTATTTTCTCTATCTGTTCTGAAACACAGGAGTCTAGAATCACCATGTTTTTATGGTGTGTAATTTTTATATTTTAGCATAATTCCAGAAAACATCTGACTCAACCAATACAACCATTCAGAAACTGGTTTCATCTGACTGAAGTAACCTGGGAAAAGCCTTTACCTAAAGTGATCACAGCCATGGTTTCTGTCCTCGCTCCTCTCTGACCTCAACATGAAGGGTCACGGGCCTTAATCTAAATTCTGCATGGTTTAAATGAAGAAGTGAATTCAGCACAGACTCCGTTCGCCTCCCCCTCCTCCTGTAATCAGGCTGTTTACTGACAGCTGATACATGAGCCACAGCAGCCTCATTTTAACCCACTGTACTGCCTGGGTGGCACAGCTGCTGATCCATTTGAAACCATATATTGTTGAAGTTTACCTACAAAGCTGCGCTACTTGACAAAACATGCTTTTGCCAAAAAATTTTAGGGACAAAAGGCAAATTTGGAGAACTGTGGCTGAGTCTGTCATCAGAATGATTAGAGCATGTTGATTTCCCTAACAGCTGCAGAGATGAGATCTAAACATCCCATCATCGAGAGACATTAGTGTCCTCACTATTTGGCTCGTGAACTTGCAAAGGACAGAGTAAATATTGGAAAATTAGGCAGCTCGGTGATAATTCATCATTCCTCTGGAACCGCCAAGTGTAGTTTATTCACAGGTCTTGTGTGAATCAGGAGGAATTTAAAGAAAATGTCATGTAATGCACAGATTTTGGAGTTTTTCTACCTGTCCAAAGAAATTTAACCATATTAGTGTTAAATTACTCTCATGTGTGATTTTGTTATCAGCTACACACCATTTATCAACACAAAAACAGAAGGCTATAGTTCGTCTGGTCATATTTTGAGAATATTTAATGTGCTTTTGTTTCCCCCGATGTGTCACGGATCAAAATTCAGGAAATTACAACACTCAAGTGAGGAAAATGTTGCCAATCAAGTTTGGGAAATTCTGTGTTTGAGACTGTTTTGCTCCCAGAAAGGAGATTAAAAACTAAAAATAGAGACAAAGCACCTTGCCAAAATGAAAAGGTTTCCCAACAGCAGTTCACAGAGAAGCACCAGCGGCGTCTTTGACCGGATACGCTGAGAGCCAGCTCTCCTTTCACGCACTTCATGAGAGTTAATGGGAAATGTATCAAAGTAAATATAAAGTATTGTATGATAGGTTTTGTGATGCTTGGCTGTCACATTTACTCAGACTCAGATCAGGTTGATTTGTGCTGACGTTTTTATTTTCTGTTTTTAATAAACAAGTCAAAGGTTTAAAACCCTGAAACAGCAAAGCAAAACAAGCATTTACTTAGTTCTTCTGCACCAGTCTGCTGCTGTCTGACAGTTACTGGACATGGAAATTATACCAATGTTCATAAAAGGAATTACTCTTTAAAACATTTATACAAGTATGAATATTCAATCACATGGAATTACAGTGGTCCCTTGTTTATCACGATAGTTACGTTCTAAAAATAACCTGCAATAGGCAAAATCCACGAACCCTTTTTACAATTATTCCAGATGTTTTAAGGTTGTAAAACCCCTCATACACACTTTAGACACTTTTCTCAGACAGGCATTACCATTTTCACACTCTCTCATCTAAACAAAGGGGCTGTTAGAACAGCAGAATTAATAGTTTTATTGATGTTTTAATTGCATGTGAAAGATTTGGCCCAGACACTGTGTGTTTTGTCACGATATGAAGCACCATGATCACCTGCTGAGAAGCTGCAAGTGAGCTAAGCTGCTCTGTGCATCTCTCCTCCTGCTGCACTGCAGGCAAAGAAGCTCATATTAGAGCATTATAAGGGTGTGACTCACTCTGAGGTCCGGCGGAGAGGCACCCAGTGGCACATGGGTGGTCCAGCATGCAGCGCGAGTTCTCCAGAGAGGAGTCAGGACACACGGCACTCCGCAACACTCGGCGCTGCATGGAGGAGATCGACTGACAATGGTCAGGACGCAGAGCACAATGCTCTGTAAAGAATGCTTTCTTTGGATTGGGCAGTCCAGACGCCTGCTTCTGTGGTCTCCAGAGGAAAGAGGAAGTGACATTTCTCAATTTCCACTTAGACTCCATTTTCTTTTGTAGTTCTCAAACTGATCCTTTTTTTTTTCATTTTCCTACACTGATTGTCACATTATTTGTCCTCAACTAGTCACCAGTGACAGCAGCCCAGTTAGATATGAGCCTATGCTGTTGGGGCTTTTTATGTGGTTTCATTTTTAAAGATTTGTAACAAAAGCATGAAACAAAAAAAATCACCTTAAAGTCAAATAAATTGCACTTTTTGTGCTTGATAATTTTTCATTAATCGTTTAGTGTTAGTAGTATGTAACTCTGTGATCTATTAGCAATTTTGAGTCATCAGTTTTAAAAGTGCTATTCCACAACACTAACACTCTACATGTCTTTGTTTATATACTTTCTGCTTTAAATGTGTTATTTTTCTCCACTTTGTGCCTTTTGGTCCCACAGGAATAATCTGAAAACAAAGAACAGTGGAACATCTTTCTGGTGTTGCTACCCTTGGTAGCGATGCTTTAAGGCCGTGTTTTCTTCAACATCTTCGTTGCGAAATTCAAACTTTCGCCAGATTTTAAATCCAGCTGTTTTTCTTCGAAATCAAGTCATTCTAATAATTTTCCATCTCTGAACGCTCATCAACTCACTTCTTTTCTTTTCTTTCATTGCTCTCTTCTCACTGTTTGGATACCAAAACACTGCATGCAGGAGAATTTCTGCGGTTGAGCAGAGAAATGTTCTATATTTAAATCATCCCCCACCTAGTTGGATTGATCAACAGTTAGTCAACTATTAACACGTTTCCTCGATTTTCTCCTATAGTAACATCTCTTGGTGACTGTATAACTGACTCACTGCTGATATGCACAGAGCAAAGCCACAAGAACCCAATAACACCACGGAGCTCAGATAGAGCTGTGTTCGGGCACAAGGGAGGATGTAAAACTTGCCAAAGTGTTGAAAGTTTACACAGAGCTTCCAGAAAACTTCAACATTTGAAACCACTAAGACTCTTCCTGGAGCTAATTAGAGTGTGCCAACAAAAATAACTCTCTGTGCCAGCACACACACACACACACACACATCTCATAAAACTGAACACATGATCCAATCAGGTCCTCTTTAGCGTTAGGAGGCGTATCAGCTGAAGGTAGTTTGGAGCTGCTCCTCCCACCTACTGCACCTGATAACCACCCTGGGAGAAAAACACAGTCACACACTCTGACACACTGCTGTGTCTCGGTGTGTGAGATATAAGATAAGCAGTCTGTTTTCCACTGATCCACCTCTATCAGTGCCAGCCTTCATTGAGAAGACAGGCTACTAGCTGGGATAAATGTCCTCAAGTGCTGCAAATCCAATTCCTGTTAATCCAAACACATAAATTACAGGAAGCAAAGGTTAGAGAAAGATTCTGGGCTTTAGGAGTGAATGTTAGATTTACATGATTACAGGCAAAATGAGGCTCCAGATTTAGGCAGACTAATAAGAACACAAGTTCATTTCAGTATAATTTAATTCTTGAGTTATGCCTCCTACATAATATATGATCATAACCTGCATTTTGCAAGAATAAATGATGTTCTGGTGGGATGGAAAACAAAGATTTGCAACACGTCTTGACTGCGCAGCTGAATTG
This sequence comes from Callopanchax toddi, assembly GCA_006937965.1. NCBI lineage: Eukaryota > Metazoa > Chordata > Actinopteri > Cyprinodontiformes > Nothobranchiidae > Callopanchax > Callopanchax toddi. The sequence continues at coordinate 1,891,120 of SSNR01000076.1, forward strand.
TGTGATAGGACTCTGTAGTTGGGTCAGACTGTTTTCCTCTGGTACAGCTCTCTGGCTCTGATGAAGGCTGGCGTCGGTGTGTGTCTGATACGTGAACTTGAATATATTCTCATCTAAAGGCAGACATATTCTGCTGCTTGGAATTGTCTCCTCCATGGCATCATCTGCTCAACATGTTTTAATGATTAATGAGAACTAATACAATTTAAAAACTAATGGATGATAATGTCGTGAACTTTGAGTTTAGTGTTATTTTTTACTATATTTTGTTTTAATTCAAATCCTCTGCGTTTCATGTTTTATTTATTGACTCTTCTGCCTCCCAGTGTCAGATCGCTTCTACTGTAGCTCTGTTAAAGTTGTTCCTGCTGATCAGACTTAGAGGTCGATCAATCTTCTGCCTGAAGGAAGGAGGGTGAGGGTTGTTCTTTGCTCTGGTTCTGTACCTGCTGGTGTAAATGCTCTTATTGTTCTGTGATTTTTCCCTCCATTTTCTTATCCACTCTTAACAGCAACCCATCCATACATCGATTTTCCTTCGCTTAAAGGTCGGGTTGTGAAGGTAACAGGTCCATGAGGGAAGCCCAGACATCTCTCTCCCCAGCGATACTCCCCAGTTTGTTCTGGGGGACCCCAAAGCGCTCCAGGCCAGAAGATACTTCATCCCTCTGAGTCCTGGGTCTTCCTGGGGGCCTCAACTGTGATCCTTTAACCCCCACCTCAGCATGGGAGTCATACTGTGTTCACAAGTGAAGAGGCTATAAAAACCAAGCAATTCAATCTAAGCAGGCAGGTTGGTGGTGTTTTATTTAGCTTAGTGTTTTAATGTTCCAACACATGAATGGTCTAACTTTTATTGCTCAATGATTGGCTATCCTCTTATTTCCATTAAGTTCAATATTTTTTACTAACTTGTGCTCATTTCTTCTATTTATGATATATTTTGCTAAAATCCAGAACCAAACTGTCAGCTCAGTGCTGAAACCCAACTGGTCCCATGCCCTCCACCTTTAATGACTACAACCTGATCCCTGAGACCCTCTTTTAACTTTAACAGCTATAATTTTCAGTGTGATTACTTCCTTTTCTCTTAAGTTCAAAATGGTTTTCATGCGTACCAAAACCTCCTCTCCTTTAAAACAGAGCCTCCATGCAGGTTGTAGATCTCTACTGTAGGTTCATGTGTGTGCGTGCGTGCGTGCATGTGTGTGTGTGACTTCAGGTCCATCTGTTTGTGATGAAGTCGTCTCTGCCTTCAGGCACAGCAGTATATTGAGGGTCAGCTGACTCTCAGGTGGAACAGTCACATGTTCTTGGCATGTTTGACACACTGACCTCTGAAACTACTGGCTATGGGTTTTGGATACTTTTTCAGTTAAACTAAAATAATATTCATTATTGAACGCTTTTATGGAATAAGTCATAGAAATCAAGCGTAAACTCCACCAACTCAGCATGTGACATGTTAATGGAGCGGACCCACTGATAGAACAGAACATACAGAAATGTCAGACTGACAGAAACACCGTCTCTGATGGGGTTAAACAAAAAGTGAAGTGAACTTCTGGCCATGAGGGACCTCCGTGACTCCCAGTTAAAGTGACTGAACGTTGTATAGCTGTTGGTGTGGAAGGGGACCAATGATCTGCTGGGACCAGAAAAGACAGGAAAGTGTTTCTTGGTCTGAAGAGTCTTGATTTCAGCTGCAACATTCGGATGGTCAGAATTTAATGTCAACATCATGAAAGCTGGATTCATGCTGCCTTGTATCGCTGGTTCAAGCTGCTGGTGGTGTAACAGTGAGGAGGAGATTCTCTTGTCCCACTTTAGGTCTCTTAGTCCCACCTGATCCTGGTTTGACCTCCACAGCCTACCTGAGTATTGCTGCTGACCATGTCCATCCCTTTATGACCAGAGGACCATCTTCTGATGCTACTTCCAGCAGGATGATGCTCCATGTCTCAAAGATCAGATCATCTTTAACTGGCTTCTAAAACATGACGATAAGTTCACTGGACTCAAACGGCCTCCACAGTCACCAGATCTCAGTCCAGTCCAGAACCTTTAGGATGTGGTGGAACAGAAGATTCACATCATGGATGTTCAGCTGACAAACCTGCAGCAACTCAGTTACCTCACTTCTTCTTTCAGCATCCTGTTCCTAAAGCTGGTGTTGTCCAAGATGAATGTGGAGGAGCTCAGACTACCATTATCAGACCCAGAGTTTAATGGTCCTAGAAAAAGAACTGCAGCCAAGAACGAGGAATAAAGAAATATGTGCTGGTGGGAGACAAAGCAAGGAGATGGTGGGTGGCTTCATGTGACAAAATTAATGTGAAGTGTTTCATGTTGTAATTTTGAGGGGATTTCCTTCCTGAATCGCACAGCTTAACGTTAAAGTCTACCTATCTGTTGATTAGACGCCATCAATCACAGGTGTTTGTGCTTCGCTGAACCTCAGAACTCAGATTGTGGTAATCTCTGTAAAGTCGTAGAACTGATCTGAGTTGCTGTTGCCAGAGCACATCTGGCAACAGACCTGATCCTCCAAATCAAAGGTTTGTCAGACGCATCCACTCTGATGTAACACAACGTCGCCCCCTAGTCTACACCCCAACGCCTCTGTGTCCCAGAACAAACTCTCCTCCCTGGCACTGCTGGTGGTGGTCCCTTCTGCATTCAAATCAGGAATATATCAACAGTGAAATCTCTCCAACTGAGTAACTAATGTCCAACATACACACACTCACACACACATTGCTCACACACAGTGCCGGCCAACACTGGCCGCTCTTATCCTTGTGTTTTTGAAGTGTGAAATTGAGCCCAGATGCTGGAGAAACAAGGAGATGGTGTGTGTTTGTGAAGCAGAGATTCCCCATTCAGATATGAAACACCTGTATCAGTCAGCCATGTTCTCAATGCAATAAGGTAGGAGTGTCAAAAACGTCACAATTAAGACAAAAGTTGATTAATTCCCTCAGTTAGATCGTCTTTAAGAGTTGATCCTAGATTGTTATATGCTGCCTGCAGAGAAAGCAGAAGAAACAACCTTCCTCTGCGGTGCATGTGTCCTCACACACGCGTGTGGTTGGTTATTCCCAGATGACCTGCCCACCCTTAGCTTTGTGTTCTGATCCTGACCCAGGGGGGTCCCAGACACATGGAACAAGTGCTTCCAATGGAAAATTAGTTCACAAATACTAAATGAAAACAACAAACACTACAAAATCTCCAGTTTCCACTTCTGCTTATCGCCGGTTGAAGCAGCATCACAGAGGTGTTGCCTGTTTTTATCTGTGTCTTATCCCTTCTGGGTAATTTTAGAAAGAGTCAGAATGGTGTCCCATATTCACAAACCCACAGAGATTCTTGCTTATGGCACTCCCTGTTTTTATTTGAATGCATTTAAAAATAAATTAATAGATCAAATAAAATGTAAAATTACACATATATACAAAAGTTTTTCTTTTACATCACATCTGAGACGCCTGTTTCTGTTTCTCTACTTCTCTAACAGGACTAGTACTTTCCTCAAAAAGCTCATGGATCATGACTACCCTCTGGTGGAGGATTTAAGTACTGCAAATGGCAAGTGCAAGTTATATATATTATTTGTTGTTCAAGTACATATAAAAATTAATGCAATGTCAAATATTTGTTAAATTGACATTAGTGAAAAAATTGCTAACATTTTTCAAATATTAATATTTAATCTGCCAGGCTTTGAATGGTTAATTTGATTAACTCACCACACTTTTTACAACACATATAGAAAACTTGAACTTAAGATGAAAGAATTCAGCTTAAATGACATGACTAAAAACTAGCTTGGATCCTTGTTTTAACATAGAGAACATTCTTATTTCAGACATAGTTCACACAGTAGGTTGTTTTGATTTCTTATCCTGGGTTTCTCAGCCCAAAGTGACTCCTGTTATCACTTCTGTTCCACCACAGGAGACACATTCAGTCTTATCTGGTTTTCTGCTGAGATGCATCATTTGTGTACACTGCTTTTTGGAACAAGACTTATTAGCAACATGTACATTTGAACACACACATAGAAAGGCAATTAAAAAACTATTACATGATGGGGTGCACACTAAAATTCTCACCTAATGAATAAAAGAGCTTTGTTTATGAAATGTGGCTGAACTACTCAGCTACTTTGAACCTGTGTGCAGGTAACAGATGGTAAAAACTTTCTTTGATGAGAAGAAAGAAGTGGCTCCTCCTGCCTTTCTTGACACCAGACCTTGTCCTTACTGTGGATATTGATGCACTCACACCTGCTGCCGTTCCTGAACAAACTCTGCGCTGGTGGAGCTCTGATCCTGCAGCTGGATCTCCTCTTCTCACTGAATTTTCTCAGGCATCCTGAAGGTTTCTTTACAAACGCAGTGGAAAAGCTTTTTTGTGTGTGTGATAAGATTACGGTATTTTCTGTAATCAGTCTCAAAACATTTGGCCTTCCAGCTGTTGGAGTAAAGTTGAGTTGGTTACTATTACATTTCAAGAAAATGAATGTGAATCTTGAAATGCTATAAACACAGATTTTTGCATAGGAGAGAAGAAAGTGAGGCGAGAAAAACTGGAAAACAACTCGGTGACTTGTCAATGACTTCCCCCACCCTGAGAGTCCCTGCCAGAATGGGGATCAGGTCCTAACCACTGCTGAAGTTGTGTCCAGGGGCATTAGCCAATCATATAGAAGAAGTCATCAGCGTGGAAATGTGCTGACATGTGGATTAATGTAATAGGAGCAACTGTGATTAGACTGAGGTCAGGAATATTAGCTGGGTCTGACTCAGTGTCGATTTTGCTTAGCAACACAAAATTTTATGTGTTGGGATTTTACAATCAAAGAATCAAATATCAGCCTGATCAGTGCGTGAAGGTTTTAGTGAAACCACAAAAACATTGTGACTATTTCCAGGTTATCTTTAACTTGGAAACCGTTTGTTATAATAGATGTATTTACTGTTGATGTGTCTCATCTTCATCCTCTAAAGAACAAGGCTTTGTGTTTTCTGTTGCGTCCAAATATTAATAATATAAATGCATCTGCTGAGGAGCAGCACTGGACTTGTGTTTGGCTGAAAGCTCAGCTGAATGAAACATTAACCATTACATTGATTAGGTGGGACAGACTGAGCTTCAGAGATGTCAAACACAATGAAACGATTCAGTGATTTAGCTGAAAGAAGAAATGTCTTTACTTTGTGACTTCTTTAGATGTTTCTAAAGCTCTAATATAACAAACATCAGATTTTCATGTGTTCTAGATAAGCAGGCCAAGCAAATCAAGGAAAATATATTTAGAATATTCCATAAAAATATTCATCCATCAGTGAACCTGCAGCTCTTCAAGAGTTGGAAGCAGAATAAAATGTCAAGTAAAGATCTGAGAGGCTGTGACCATGGTTTAACAGAGAGTAATAGGTCATAACATCTCTTTGGAGGTTAATAATGGGGAAAAGTGTGGAAAACACAGATCTGTTAAGAACCACGTTTCATTTAGGAGTTCTGCTCCTTAGCATCCAGAACAACCAGCATGCACAGCAACAGGACCAGAAAGGAAAGCTTTATTCAAAAGTCTACCAATGCTGCTAACTAGGAATCCTTTTGTGTTTTGTGTGAAGTTTATGTCTAAACCTGCATGCATGCTGCAGGAGCATGTTTCAGCAACATAATGAATCAGAATTCTGCATGCAGAAACTACAGCAGTGACTTATAGACCAAAACACCATCATCCTGTCTGATTTATCCTCCTGGGACCTTGCATCTCCTAAAGATGACATTGACTTTTTGTACTATAATGTTTGATTCTGTTCAACCTAGACCCATTTTATTTATTTTTTTAGAAGTTGTCATAATATTACAGCTGAGAGAGGGCACAAAGAGGAGTCGCTGCCTCCAGTTTCTCAACACAGTGCTGAAATATGAGACTCCTGACAACGTTCCCAAAGCTGCACTGAACGTTATCACATAACTCCATGTAAAAACCCATGTAATGCTAAATGTATGGCAAAATAAACAGTCCCTCCAGGAAGTTACAAGGTTTTTTTTTTTTTGTGATTGTTGCAGCTTAAAATGATTGATGGTGGACTTTTCAAAAAGTTGGGGTCAAAGTTGTGATTTTTTTTCAAGCATATTTTTGTTTTGTTTAAGGTTTTATTTTGTTTATATGCAAACACAGTTAACCTCTTTACACACACACTGTATGTGCTGTTTCATCATAAAATAAAGACAGAAGATGCTGTGATGTCCATGACAACAACGCTGACAGTCTGAGCGTCACTCAGACGTTACAGCGTGAGCGACTCGCTTTACGTTCACTTTCAGAGGTTCGCCTCAAAGGTTCACTGGTTCAGCAGAAAGAGTTTAGAAAAGAGAAGTGGTTCCTCGTGAGCACTGGATGCAAACGTCACATGATTAATCGCGTGTTTAAAAAATTAACAACATTCAAAAGCGTTCACGTTAGTTAACGCTGACGGTTATCTCAAATTTTCTCACATAGTAGCAAAACGCTGACTCTGCACACAGTTTAGGACACAGATCAGTTCATTTTAAACAGTTTCTTACATTGTCCAAATACGAACATTTAACAGAACTCAGCTCGTCTCTTTCAGCAGTCGTATCAGACCCCCAGCCCCTGTCTGTGCTGCTCTCTGTTCAGCCAATCTCCTGCAAGTTTTAAGGTCAAAAAGTTCTTATCAAGCATTGATTTTCATGTATAATCCACCATGACGTTGTCTTTGGTTCAGAACAGCTTTCCAACACTCTTGTGTAATACTTTTGGAAAATGACTTGCTTGTATTTTAGTCATAATATCTGATGGAAACCGACCAGCGTTTAGTGACTCAGCTCAAAAACTGGAAGGAAACACAGCTGGAGGCAACAGGGATTGGTCAAAACTTATCCGAGTGGCAGTGATTGGTCAGAGAAGATGGTAGAATTTGCATTCATAGTTGTGATGACAACTATCTGGAGGGACTGAATAAAGTTTGTAAAATAGTGTTCAAATAATTACTATTAAAATGTTTAGATTAGAGTTGTTTAATGACAGCAGGAATCAGATTTTGTTCTCAGCTTTAATGGATGTCAGAACTAACCTTTTTCTCCAGACTAAGGTTGTTCAAAGAGCTTTCGATGTCAGTTTAGAATTCATGTTATATTGATTGTTCATGTTTTCTACAGAAACCCACATAAAAAAAACTGAACTACATCTTTGGGAACAACAATATTTGAAATGTTCTTCTTCCTAAATGAAATCTGAGCTGACTCTTCACCAGTAAACAAGTTATTTTAAATTTCAAATATAACCTTCCTAACTAATGCCACGTTGCTGAGCTGTCTGTGTGAAAACTACACACCAATAATCCACAAGGAGATGAAGGCTGGAAATGTGAATTCACTCTTGTTCAGCGTCACATGACAGCAGCGGCGTTGAGCTTTCACAGACACACTTTTACACACAGCAGTACACGTCAGCCATCGTCATCAACCTCGTTTCCTAATGAGTCAGAGTGACCGGAACACCCACACGACAGATAAAAGGGGTCCCATGGAGCCTGTATCAGTGCGAGTCTGTGTGAGGGTGCCTGTGTGAGTCTTAGTGGAGTTTAAGTGTTTCCACAAACGGTTGAGCAATCTGATCTTCAGGGGAACAACTGGAAAGACCCTTTTCTTTTTTACTCTGCAGCTTTTTTCTCTTATCCACCCTGTCTGTCTGTGGAGTGTTTAGTGATATTACTCAGGTTGGTTATTTCAGTAACGCAGGAGGCTGTTGTGTGTGTACAGATTAATATTTTTACTATCAACTATGCTGCACTTTCATGTCTAAATTTAGAAAACAGTTAATATATCTGCAGACTAATCAGCTTCAACACTGACCGCCCTCCTTAAATAAAGTAAACACCTTTTTGTAGTTCATAATCCAGTTTAAAGGTTCCAGTTCCGTTTTAACTTTGACAACGTGTCCTCTAGATGTCTTCAAGTATCCTTTATTACAATGTGAATTTCAAATCGCTGAAATAGAGCTGCTCATCACCAGAAGGTGCATATCTTTCACAAACCATCACTCAGCCACTGCCGTGCCTCAGAGCTTCTGGAAACAGATTTTTGTCAAATATAGTTTGTCCTTAATGTAGTCAAACAACTATAATCTGTGCAAAACTGCATTTCAAAAGTTCTGATCTTTGCATGCAAGTCATGACTGTTTAAAGATGGACGTCTACTATATCGATGGACGATTTGACACATATTTTACTCATCGTGTAAATGTGGGCAAGAAATGCAGTAAAGAAAATGGAACATCTCCATATAAAGTTTTACAGTTGGCCTGTGGTCTGTTCAGCTACTGAACATTCTTCTCAACAAACCACAAGCCAAGGCTGTTTACTGGACCCCACACACATTAATGCACATGTGAAAACTTACTGGAACAGAAATGCATGTGTGTAAAAGGAATTACAGGACCATCTCCTGATGCCGTTTACAAAAAGCCAAATATATATTTTCCTCAGTGATTGTTGTCATGCTGTGAGGAGGAAACAGTCATGTAATTGGTTTTGCCATGCTACATTATTACAGCATTGCATCCAGGAAGGAGATTTTTGGGTGATGACTTTCTTGTTAATTTCTCATCAAACCATCAGTCTTCAGCAGTTCCTCACAGAGTAAACGTGTACTTTACAGTTTAGGTCTGTTTATTGTTAGGGTACCTGTTCTGGGAAGACAGACTGCAACATGCTTTCCGTGCATTGGTTTAAGAGGTCTACCATTGCTGGTGGTGACGTTTAGATAAGGGCTGAGATTTTACTCATTCTTTATTTATTCTTTAGTGAGTTTGTCTCATCTGGATCAGATGGAAATTATTTGAAATATATATAAAGGTGAAACTGTGAGAGAGGAAAGCTGTGATCAAACCACTAATAAAATATTGACCTAAACCAAGTGTGTGTGCTACAAAAACATGGCAGGTTTAGGTGCATCGAATGTGGATTAAAGCTGCTCTGAGTAATTTAACTAATTTGCTTAAATGCACACTATGTGACTTTTTCATATTTTAAAATATTTTTTTAAGCCAGTATGTGCTAATCTGACCCTTTACAGCAGGGGTGTCAAACTCATTTTCACCGAGGGCCACATCAGCATAATGGCTGTCCTCAAAGGGCCAGATAACTTAAAAATGTAACCAAATTAAATGTAAAATAAATGTAACAACTCCTTAACGTTACATACCTCTGAATTTATTACTTATACAAGATAAAACATTACAAATGCATGAAAAATAGGTTTGCTTGTTGCTCTGTTATAACATAAACCCTTTTGATTTGTCAGGTTATGAAACCCACTGAACTCCATCAATCAAGGATCAAACTATTCAAGTGAATTAAAAATACATCAAAGTTATAATAACTTTGATCAAAACATTTGTTATAGTTAGGGGTGCACACAATCTGTCATCACATGTTCTCAAGGGAGAACCTGGTTCTGGTGTTTGGTCCACACATGGGGGGGGGGGTTGAAGATGATGATTTGCTGTTGGCTCAACATTTTTCTGCTTAATGCTCAATGAATTCAAACAACCTTTGACTCATGAGGTCATTCTGATGCTTAAATAAAACTTTTAAACATTTTAAACCAGTTAAATTGAAAAGCCTTCTACTAGTCACCTCTCCGGTCTGACAGAGCGATGACCCGGTTTCTTCCTCACTGCGGTCAGACTCAGCTGCAGCAGGTGAGGAGGCGTGACGATCAAGGTGTTCTGATCCTCCTGACTGAGCACCGTTAATATTAATGTTCATTAGCTCGTATAAAAGTCCAACACAACACGTTATCTTAGGCAGAAACTGGTTAATCTGGTTTGCCATCAGGGAAGAGGATGATCAGCTGAAGGAGGGGTGGAGGATCAGCAGCTCCCCGCGCGCGCACGCATCATGGATCAAAAATTGACCAGTGATCTTTTGTTCTGGTCAACTAAAATGACTGATTCTGATAAAGAGAACTGGATATGTGATGACAAAATGAACGTCTTTCTCAGAGGGGAATTATTTATCAGCAGATTGAGAGCGCGAGCTGTCGGGTCGGGGAGGAGTTAGTAAAGCGCTCGAGCGCAGCCAGCTGGATTACAAACCGTGTCCTGAACCAAAGAGGGTGATCTGTTCAGATCACAGATCGATTGTGACCCGTTGTACCCCTACTGGGCATGTGTGAGCTGCGTGTGTGGGTCGGACGTACTGTGATTGTGTGTGTGTTAAAGCGCGCGCCGAGCTGTGCGTAATGGCGCACTGGAGATGCTGTGAGTGTGTGTGTGTGTGTGTGTGTGTCGGAGCGGAGGTCCTACCGTGTGTCTCCTAGCTTCAGAGGTCATGTGACTCATTCACTGAGCTGCAACAGGATGTGAAGCTCGTCAGATCGAGGGTCTCCCATCGGGACCGCGCAGCGCTGGTCCGCAAAAGCGCGTTCGAAATCCGGTTCTCATGAGGACCAGGGTACTGCTTGTGTGCACCCTGCCCTGTAGTGGCGGTAAGCCGTCAAGTCGCGGGTAACACAATTGACATGCATTGTGGGAAATGTAGTTTTTGGTCAAAATACGCCTTTTACCTATTTATTTCTGAATACTCAGACCTTTTAAGCTCTCGCGGGCCACATTAAATGACGTGGCGGGCCACATGTGGCCCGCGGGCCTTGTGTTTGACACATATGCTTTACAGGGTTAATGAAAAGTCACTCAGCCCCATCTGCTGCTTGGGTCCAGAATACCACGTTTGTAACTTCTGAGTTTCTGGTCCTGAAGTCTCATAAAGTCACGTATCTTGTGAGGGTTAGGCTAACCCAATGTGGCTAGCTGTTACGCTAGCACCGGAGTGTTTTTAACTCATGATTCCTGCTTTTTTCTTTTATCTCTCCCTGCTTGAACACAGCTGATTTCTTTGAAGGAATAAATAACCGCTCCAGTATAAAGCAATGAAGGCTGAGGAGACATTTTAACAGTTAGATTTAGGTGTTTCTGAGCAGAAACAATGGTGCTGTTTTTACAACAGTGATTTAAAATAGACATTAGGGGTGCCAAAGCAAGCAAAACTGCATAATATGCCTTTAAAACATTTTTTTACATGCCTCTTAACAACGTTCCAACACAGTATAGCTATAAATATATCGTGGCGTTCAAAAAACTAAAGAAAATTAATAAAGTGGTTCTCTCACATTTGTCTAAAAACCTCAGCCAATCACGTTTCGGATCGAAAGATACTATTGGACGATCCAGTTGTCTGTCTCGCCAAAACGCTATGCTTTCGCACTTCCTAGGATCCTCCATTTATGGGCGCTGGTGTTTTTTGTATAGAACATCCTGGAAGTGAGAGAAGGACAAAAACAGTCGGCTGCTACCGCTTCAATTATAGGAAAAACATACCAGACTCTCAAAAAGAAAAACGCCTTTTCAGCTAGCAGAAAACGGACGTAGAAAGAAGAAAAACCTGGGTGAACGTTAGCATAGCGTTTCAACGACTGGTGTTTTGTTCTCTATTGTTATTGTGGTGATGTGCAGTCCCATATCCGGGGGAGACACGGCATAAGGATTATAGATTGTAGGAGGGGTGAGAGTTCTGGAACTGTGTTTGTATAAAATAGCTAGCTATACCTAGCTTGATTAAAGATTACAGAATGCAGCTTTAAGACTTTTTGACACAATGTGAATTTTCATTAACTCATCCAACATGCAGTTGATGTCAGTTTAATTATTGTGGATAAAAGAACATTTGAGTTTGCTGCTATTTAATGTGTAGCTAGAGGTTTTTCATGATTGTACATTATGTCCTTACAGAACAGTCTTTAATGCCATCCATATGTAATATATTGAGGTATATTCATATCGTATTTAAACTAGCTTGACAGAGTTCATGATGTGGTGAATTAAAAAGCCATTCTTCTTCTCTGAATGATCCTTGTGCCAAAACATGTCAGAGTACACTGTGTTGGCAGGACACCATGACCATCAGCCATAAGATAACACGGTGTACCTTAGAACTTGTGTTTGGTTTAGACTCTAAACAAAGCTCACGGTTAGACTCAGAGCATGAAAATCAATGTATTGGAAACATGTGGAGGACCGGAGTGAACAGTGGGCTACAGAGAACTCTTGAAGGACCTTCTTAGAGGCAATCAGATTGCATTTGTTAGTTAAGAGGATTTACATCCTGCCTGTCAGATAAGAACAATCAAATTCAGTAGTGTTAAGTAATCCTTTGCAGAAATCTCAACTCAGGCCCAGGACAACTCTCCATACTCTGCAGCATAATAAAAAAACATGTTTCCAAAATAGTTCTGAGGTTCTCAACCAAATCTGTGATCTGTGGGGGAAACCGGAGTACCTGGAGGAAACCCACGCATGGAGAGAACATGCAACTCCACACAGAAAGGCCACAGCTGGGATTCAAACCTGTGACCTTCTTGCTGCGAGGCAACAGTGCTAACAATTGCGACATTGGTCCTTCTTACTGTTGGAGTTCTGTTGGTGAATGGATTTTAGTGATGTCGGTGCTCCAGCAGTGCTTTAGGTCGACTCTTCTTCTGCTGCCTCCTACTTATTTTCACCTGCTGCCTAAAGTTTAGCTTGTGTCTCTGACCAGTGGTAACAAAACATCTCATGAAACACTGATGGGTTATGATGAAATCTTGATAAAGTCTTCACTGAATGTACATCTGATTTGAATGTACAAATGATTATCTTTTGGACTCAGTCTAATTCAAGATGGCAGCCACTTCTAATCAAAATTAGTAAACACAAACATGGCGATTAGTCCGTCAGTTTAGAGCTATTGTGCTACAGTTTGGTGTGACAGTAGCTGAGGGTCATGAACAACAGCTGAGTGCTAACAGGTCAAGTAGGATGTTACAAAACTGACTGAGATTCTGCATAGTTTCAGAGTTTGAACAAATTTATAAAAACGTCATCATTTCTCAATGTAACCTTAGTTTAAAACCTTCATTTGTTCTGCAATCAGTTCATCTTCCTTGGTGCTTCATGACAAAACTTGCCTGATTGGCGAAGTCACAGCTGTCAGGTGAAAATTCAAGTTCACTTTGACCAAATGCTGCAACCTGTAACTGTCTTCTTATTTCTCACAGTCTGTCAAAACCTGATTCTTAACCTAACAGCAGTGCAATCTGTACTAGCAAAGCAGATTGCATCCATGTTACATGTTTTTTGTCATGATTAGCCAACAATGCCTCCAGAATTTCTCCAAATGTTCCTCTTTAGATTTGCATATCACTTCTTTTCAACAGCAGCTTGTAATAGTTTAAAACCCAGCTGACACAGGAGCAGCCACTGCTCTCGCTCTGCATTTCAATTCCTCTTAGATTTGTTTTTTACTTTTATTTCTTCCCCTACTAGCCTGTTTTTTCAGGACTTGTCTTACTGTTTGGACCCAACACTTGTATATCAAATACAAAATGTTTCCATGGTTACACTCCCTGCGTCCAAGAATAAAGCACAACAGTGCATCACTTCTGAGAAGGACCTCTTTAACTCCCTTAGCAACAAGTGGTTCCTAATGCTAAGTGATCCCTAAATATTTGTTATTAAAACCTAATTTTCAGGTTCTGTCATCTTGGTTTAATTTTCAGTCAAGTGCCACAAAATGCCTCTTATAATAAGCATAAACCCTCATGTTTCATGCCAGGCTGCCTTTATTCCCCTAGTTAAGCTTTTTGCTTTATGACTCCACCTGAACAATGCTGGCATGTGGTTAGTATGACACATGTCAAATGTTTGACGGCTGAGGGAGCCATGCTCATGTCTGTGCATCAACAACATAAAAGAAGTGCAAGATTCAAAACAAGCCCAAAGAAATCAGAGTTTGTCTTGCACATGTTTTGATTTATCGTGTGTTTGATGCCTCGTTTTTAACAGCCTGCATGTGATTGCACTGAAGGGAATCTGTGCAGCTGAGGGACTGAGGTGTGGCAGAGTGAAGTGATTAAAGGTGGTTTCACGTTTTAGAGTCACTGTGAGGGAAACTAAAGCTCCACTGAGGTAATTTGCCATTTTGCAGCAACTTGAGATGATTTTCCTCAGAGCACAGTAGCTAGAGGAATCAACAGCATCATCTCTACAGGCTTTTAGCATCAGCAATCTGTAGTGAATAAAATATTTAACATATTGGGGTTTCTTTTAGCTTATGATCACACTTTCTTCTCAAGAGTCTATACACTTCATTTCATTGTTAAATGAAAAGAATCAGCTTTTCTGTCACCAGCCTGACTAGTGTTCTTCCCTCTGAGTAATTTGTCATTAACCTCAATGGTAACTGCTTGGTTACATTCTCATTTGTAAGTTTATTTGGATAAAAGCTTCTGGGTTGAACTTTTTTCCAGACACCTTAATTTATAAATAGTCAGAGTTAATAGTTAAAACCAACATAAGAGAAGGGGAAACAGCAGTGTTCCTGCAGTCAGCTGGGTAGCAATAGGCCCTTCTGGTAGAGCAGATTAGCAGCTAACCGGGCCCACGATGCCAAGCAGGACACTTCTTATTCTCCTGAAGAGCCATAGTGTGTCAGCAGTGCAGCATGGGTGTGTCACACCGCTCCTTCACAGATCACTTCACCAAATGTGAGGTACATCAGTGTTTGATCGTGGGCTGTGCGATCAGGACCGTGAAAGCACCGGCAGAAGGATCTCGCATGATGTCTGGTGCATATGTGCACTGGCGGGCCAGTTATGTGCACTCCTATTGAAAGGCACTAGTGGCTGATTGAATCAGGCCAAATAAGGCAGAAAGTGGAGTGGTAAATTCCTCTCTTCCGCATTTTGACAGTAATTATTGGATGTGTTTGAGCTTAGGTAACACGGAAATGGCTGAAACTCACGTAAGATCTTGAAATCTTGCATGACATTATTTATTTTACCTACATAACTTCATCTTTTCTCAACATGAGATGATGTTTAAAACTCTTTAACAAATGCTTTAATATTTTTATGCCAGAAGAAACCTTTTCAGTTTACTGTTTTTGTGAAGGTTCATGTTTTCATAATTTTAGCATCCATACAAATAATCCTTATGGTTTTGAAAATGCTGCATTGGGTTAAGAAGTAAGCCTTTCTTCATGAAATGTACAGGCTCTCTCCAGTTCCGACCACAGTCCAAAAACATGAACGCAACTGTGATGCAGCTCAGCAATGTGTTTACAATTGTAGAAATGGTGCTTTGAGTCTTTAAAGGTTTTGTGTTGTGTGAGAGGACCATCATGCACAATAAGATCAAATAAAACCAATGAATGCTTTCAAAGAGCTATTTCCTCAGTCATGTCAGAATTGACCTCATACATTCACTGTAAGCTATTTGTACTAATATAGGTTTGAGTGTCTGTTTGCATGAGCCAGATTAGCTACAGGGGAAACAAATAATAGTATTGGGTTTGCTTCTGCTACAAGTCTTTATATGTGTACTGTATGTGTGTGGGCTAAGTCACTAGTGGGCCAAATCCACACCATTCCTATGAAGTTACTTAGCAACTACAAATTCACTCACGGCACTTCTGGACCTGCTGATGTGGTAAAAATCATCAAGCATCAGAAATGGTTCCCATAACTGCTGCAACACACTCACAGAGACAGATGGTGCTGAGGAATACAGACTCCTGGAGACAAATTAGTCAGAGCTGCATATACGTGGATATTTATAGTTTTTAAATTCCAAAAGAACAAACCTGATATCAAACCAAAGGGTGTGAGTTCCTAAGTGGGTCTAAATCAGGTGAACTGTACTGAGTTATGGACTAAATGTAAATCAATGTGTGTTAATATGAACCAGGAAGAAATCCTTTATATGAAGTCAGATAAATGTAAATATGAATATAAAGATTTAGATATACAGATGCAATAAAGAAACTGTATATGCAGTATAAAAAAAAGAGTGAGTCAACATGCAAAAGCTATGGTCAAATTTTGTAAAAGAAAATCATGATTTATGCAAAATACAATGTTTTTGCAAATGTGTGTTAGTGGATGGTGTGAAAATATTAGAACATGAAAGATTAGAAAATCTGCCAAAGAAGAGTGATTGTAGAATCATCACATTCTGACACCTCAGGCCGACTGAAATAGACCAAAGCAAAACACAAAGCTGAGATCCGAGGATTGTTTCCACCCTGACCGTTTTAGATGTGACACCCTCCAGCCTGATCACTTCATGCATGATAAAAGAGTGTAAAGGTCAAGAGCTCTAGCCATGTTCTATTAACACTTAACTCTCTTACTTGTGAGCTACACCTCATTTATGTTAATTGTCTGCTATGGTGGTACGTTAGCATTGCTAGTATTTGTTAGCATTAATCAGCTAATGCTGTCTGTTAATAGGCTGTTGTCTTGTGTTACTATACAGTAAACAGCACCGCATATGTTAAACTACTCTGGTTAATTCTGATGCTGTCAAGTATTTCTGTTGACTAAATTCAACAGTTTTAAATTAATATAAATAACTGTGATAAACTCAATTGTATATTACACCAGTAGACATATTATGTGATCCCATGATGAACCAGAGGTGCGACAGACTATTTATAACCAATAATAACTGTTCATAGAAACCCACTTCAAATACCTGAGCTATCCATCTAAAGCATGGCAGTGGAAAGATTGTAGCTTCACTTCTTTTTAGTCCAAGCAGCATGCTGTCATTGATTCCACACGTTAGGATGATGTTGGACCATCTATTTCACGACTAAACCTTTTTAAAGGAAAATAATCCTCAACCGACTAGAAAATCCATCAAGGAGTGCCTCAAGGTAGAAACAGAGGAATATGGAGTTACCAAGTCAAAGCCCAGATTCAACACTTACTCAAGTGATGTGAGAGTTTGAAACTAACAATATACGAGTAACATTAGCCTCAGACTTTATGCAAATGAGAGAACATTTATAAGAGTTGTCAAACTTTTCAACAAGCTAATAAAAACATGAGGGATTATGGGAAACACCTACATGTAGCGAACAACACTGTAGGATACTCAGAGTAAAGTTGTTTTTCACCTAAAAGTCAAATATATGGTACCATGTTACTATAAGTGTCCCATTATAAATGCTTTATTAATAGGATGTTGATTAGTGTGTCAGTGCCTTGTACACTAGTAACCAGTTGTAATGCATTAGAAAATATGTTTCTTGCAAAATCATAAGAAAACATTTATTAGAACTCTCGATTCAAATGTTTATTCCTCATTAATAAAAGGTCACATGGTTTACAGTTTTAATGAAGCTTCTTCTCAAAGTTATGAATGTCATGGACACATTAATATGTAAAACAACAAGAATTAAATAAGAGTACAGTACTTTAGCTTGCTAAATAGTGAGCCTGTATCAATACAATAACAGCATCTTATACCTGGTTTATTAATGCCTAATAAAGTTTTCTTATGTGCTGACAAACTACTAATATATTTAAAAGCATCTCTTAAGCATTCACAAGGGTTCCCCTGTTTTTACTGATTTATTTCAATGGCACTTTTTTAAGAATTCCTTTTAATAAATCTGTCCAACAAGCTGATTTGAGATAATCATCATAACAGTGGCTGCTTTGTCTTTGTCTTTGTGCACGCTGCCTTTCATAATTACTGAGTACCTATAGTACAGTGCACACTGGCATGGAACGGTATGTCATTATTTAGTATAAAAACCAGACGTTCAACTAGTCTAAAATAATTTTTTTCATAAACATTTATTTTGTTTTATGTGTAAGATAATAAAAACTTCAGTTTATTTATGCCATTAATAACTAAAATGTTGCAAAGACGTGTAATACCGATTTTGCACTGATTTTAGTAAAACTGTGACTCAGGTTTGAGCAGGACTGTGTGGTGTCAGCTCATTTAAATGGACTGTTTCTCCTATGAAACTGAAAACCCTCCAGTCCAGTAAATCTGAAGCTGATCTGGACTAATAGTTTGTTCTGTGCTGACCCTGATTCTCTCAGAGTTTTCCCATGCAGAGTAAAAACACAAGGCAAATTATAAAATATGAAATCACCTAATCATTTCCAGTCTCTGGGTATGCTCTCTGTACCCTCAAGGATCTGTGCTCCCTTTTTCTAATCCCTCTCTTACACACTCTCCATTGTTCAGCATCCACTTTGTTGCTGTTACCGTGGTAGTGATATATTGTTGGCCTGTGTATGTATACAGAAGTGAAGCGTTTGACTAACAGCGAGCTGCTTTAATAATGCTATGTTTCTATTTCTTTCTCTCACTGCCCCCCTTCAGCAAATGCTTTGCTTCTGATGGATACCACATTGTGGGATCTGTCATGTTAGAGAAGCACTTCAGGGATACTTTGCCTGTTTCTATGTCACATGCAATGACACTCACAAACATACTCTCAGATACATACAGTTGCAGCGGAAAGCTTGGCAGGTAATAATTTGGGCATCAACTAAAACGACAAGACAAATTCAAAACCCCATCTGAGCTAAACTGCACACCAGTCACTGTTTGGTCTGAAACATTAGGTGACATCACTCGGTACCACATGGAAAGTTTTGGAAGAAAAAGTTGTTTATATTAGTTAAAGCGGCTCTCTGGAGGATTTTTCTCTGTATCAAAGTTTTCTAAATGTTTTAAATGATATTTCAGGTCTAAACTATGATCTATGGGTTGAGTTCCACAACATCTGTCATTCTGATGAAGACCCTCCTTCCTCCTAGAGACCCCTTTCCATTATTTCTTGCCGCCGACATTTTTCAGCCAATTAAATTCAAATGTCTGCATTCTCTCAACATGCACGCGCATTGACCAAACCTGTACCAGTAGGGGGCGCTGTCGTACAGGACGCTCCGTGTGTTTCTCTGCCGTCTCAGCCATTCACTGAGGACTCACAGCTCATTTCTACTAAAAACCTACCCATTCTCCAGCTAAAGATGGATTTATTTTTATTTTTAAACCTTTCACCTCACAGAATGGCAAGGCTTGACAGGATTATGCGTTTATTTTGGTCAGAAAGTTCATCCAGGGCCGAGTCAAGTTCAGCTTCAGAGTCCAGCAGCAGCTCTCTGCTAACAGAGCTAATATCAGAAGCAGCAGGGACAGAGAGGGCTCATCAGACCCTCGTAGTATTGTTGGAATAAGATTGTGAACTGTGAGTGATTAAACCCTACACATTGAGCTGTACAGTTCATGTCCGCAACGTATATGCGCCGCGCGCACACGCGACCGGACGCGCGTGTCGAGATGTTTTGAGGAGGAGCCTTTGGACGCTAGATTCAAAAACTGCTCTCTTGCTGAAATCCTCCGGAGTGCCGCTTTAATCCCTACTGGTTTTAATTGGTACATTCTAGATTTAGATCTCTAGCAAAGAGCAGGATTCTGCACAGGCAAATAAATCTTTTTATGTATAACTCTTTGGTTTTTGGTTGTTGTTTTTTTTTTTTTTTTTGCAAGATATAAATGTAGGTATACATTGGTATCAGTTTGTGTTGGACCTTTAATCATGGCTGAAACGCTTCATTGAATTATTCAGTTAACTCTGCTGAGAGATCATGTGTTTCAGAGGGACAGTTATTACATCATTTTCAGCACAATGGCACCATTTTTTATACAAACAACTGATGTGTTTTTGATTAAAATAAGATCATGCAGCCATGGTTGAAGGGATGAGAGGCCGTCCACCATGTGGGAGACCAGGGTTCAACTCCGGCACAAGCCATGTGTGGAAGCATCCTGATACGTCTAAACAGCCACATGTTGTTCTGTGTTTAGCAGTCCTTCACACTGATTCAGTGTTGAAGAAATATTTACACAAAAACAACAAAAAGTTTAGGATTATTAATGAACAAGCTGTTGTACTCAGACAGATCAAACATAACGTTTTAAGGTCGTTCTCTGTGTACC
Source organism: Callopanchax toddi (assembly GCA_006937965.1). Classification (NCBI taxonomy): domain Eukaryota; kingdom Metazoa; phylum Chordata; class Actinopteri; order Cyprinodontiformes; family Nothobranchiidae; genus Callopanchax; species Callopanchax toddi. Next base: position 1,911,014 of record SSNR01000076.1, read on the forward strand.
TGTTGAGACTTTATCTTTAAAAAACAAACGCATATGTTTTGTTGTTGGACAGAGTTGTGTCCAGTCTGGTAGCTTTTTATATAAAGATACATGTTCTGAGAAGTGTTTTAAATGAACTAAACATGAAGACTAATAGTTTAACTGAGGTTTAGCAGCACCCTGGTGTTTGTGTGAGAGCATGCAGCGATCTGACAGCAGAGAGGGAGGAGCAGACCACATTTATATCAGAGTACTCAATCAGTCAATGGATTATATGATAGCATACTCAATGACTAAAATATACTTTAACTGCAGCCCTAACTTTGATAAATTTATACTCTATTTTTTTTGCAAGACATATTCAACATGTTTCATTGTGTCCTGTGATGACTGTGAGCTGTCCAGGGTGTCCCCTACGTCTCACCCAGTGACTGCTGTCAATAGGCTTTATGCACAGAGTACTTAGTAGAACTTCCGGTTTAAAATTACCTCGCGGGACCATTTCCGGTTCCATTTGAAACGTGAAGATTTCCAGAGTTAGAGTGCATTTCCAGCTAAAGATATTGTTTATAATCAAAACGAGTAATAGTATAGTATAGTACAGAATGATATATATATTATAGCACTAAGAAATGAAGCCATCATATAAGTATCAGCGGACGGGAAGCCTCGACAGCTGAACACTGCTGTGTTCCGTTGTGTACCGCATCAGCTGAATAGAATTCATCAGTCCGTTTCCACATATTTCCACTGAATAAATAACTACAAAAAGGAAAGATTGTGAACTTAAGAAGAGAAAACGTGATCATTTCTAACCACACCGTGTCTGCAGTCCACACTTTGCAGCACAGTAGTCAAAGAGCCGAGTGGACGAGGCTAATGGAGGAGGCGCGGCGCCGTTCGTGTGTTATTTCACTGGAACAACTATTCTTTTGGTGAATGAAGACTTGGTGTTTGATAACGTAGAGCTAGACCAGAGAAAGTTGAAAGTTGGGAAGCAGTTGGAGCCCACGATCACGGCTATATAGATTTGTCTCACTGTTTTTTGATGATGGAAGCTACGAGCTAACGCTGTTAGCTTACCTTCAATTTCATGAATAAAGCTGGTTATATACAGCTTAAAGTCCTTCACCCGCTTGCTCACAGATGTCTCTGTGTGTGTTTTACAAAAATCCGGTGGACATCGTTTACCGTGATGCGCGGCAGGTCTTGAAGAAAATGGGTAAAAAAATCAATTTTGTCCAGTTTGTGTGGGAACAGCGTTGAACCGGAAGGGAGCGGCAGCCTCTATCGCAACCAGGAAGTGACCGTGCATAAACCCCATAGGCAGCAAATCTCAGTGATTTTTACAGGAAGAAGTGGCTAAGAAGATAAACTGATGAATGCTGAATGTTTTGTTGTTGTAAAGTTGGTAATTGAACTATCAGACCACTGAGTCATTTGTTTGCCTGCACACCAGGTTCTGGTTGTGTTTCTGAGTTCGGTCCTGATGTGTACATCTGTTTTACTATAAAAGGTTTCTGGGGACTGTTTATCCTCTAATTAGGGAAGATGGGGAAGATTTATTTTGTCTCCAACACTGATCCAACACATTTAACATCAGGCATCTGTCAATACAATTCTCAATCCAGTGCTTGCATTATTTTTGCTCCGTACATCACAGACTCTACATTACAGTAGACCCACAGCAGCATGACATCAGAACCACCAGCTGTGTCCTGGCTCTCATGTTTGACCCCGATGTTGTACTGAAGTAGAGTGAGGCATAAAAAATGTGTTGTGTGAATGTAAATAACTAAAATACTGACAAACTGTTCTTCATGACACAGAGGTTTGCTAAAAACATTTTTAGTTTCCGTAAAGAAAAAAGGCAAAACCTGAGCTGGTGGGGATTTTCGACTTCAGAGATCTCTCTTTCCTACAGTGTGTTTCCTGTCAGGCACAAAGCTGTGACTCATCTGACTGCCACAGGTCAATTTTTTTTAACTTTTTATCAAATGACACACACTGACTCACACACCTTCGTCTTTGAGTTGAATTCATTGATGAGAAGACAGGAAGTGTGGGTAGTATGTAGATCTAGACTAGACGCCTTTGGATGACCAACTGTTTTCTCCCTGAGATAAGGAGAGAGGAAACATGGCTGATTAGAGAACATGCTCAGTAAAAACATCTGACTGAATTTATCCCTCCAGTGATGATGAGGATGCTACTGTTTGCATTTTCTTTATTTAGGACTCTTTACTTGTTTCATTGTGTTGTTTCCTGTCTGAAATATGCATGTTATAAATATCTACATGAAAGGTAATACACAAAATATATTCATGATAATAACTTTGTTAAACTATTGTCTTAAATTCACCTTAAACCACTTCTGGTCCTAAATCAGGTAAGTAGAGCATTGTGTTAGTGCTTTCATCATAACCTGGTTGGTTGTTTTCTGTTTCTTGGTCTTAGAAAAACAACATCATATGATGTAGTTCACTTGACCTTTTCTACTTTAAGAAGTTGATTTGTCTGGGTTTGTTTGAATCTTTTTTGTTAGGCTTTGGATTAGTTAAGAAATCTCACCTTATTTTTTTATAAAGTCCCAGCCTGCTGGGAAGAAAAAACTCTACAATTTTAGTCAGCTGTACTTTGGACACCCCTGCTTTAAAGCAGGGTGTGTTTCTTTAACCTTTTTTTAAGTGCTTTGTATTTATTACACTGATTTTAAAAGGATTGGAGTGACATAACTAGTTGTCTAGACATTTCTGAAAGCTAAGCATTCTTTGTTCAGGTTTTCTTATTCCAACAATAAAAAACTGATGTTAAAACTCGTCTCTGGGACGTAGATCCACTGTCTCAGTCTCAGCGGTAGATAAAACAGCTCTAAACATTACTGACTAAGACTAAGTGACACCCATGGAGTATTGCATCATGCCACGGCCCATTTAATGTGAAAATCACTTTGTTAAATGTGTTTTCCATGCAGAAACTTTCACAGGTGTAAAAATAAACTGTCACCATTGTATAAACAATCTGTTCTACTACAGACTTTTAGTTGGGGTCTGCATGAGTTAAAGAAATGGAAAAGCAGAGAGTTTATTTGAGCTTGTCATCATGAAAACATCATGAGACGTGACAATTATTCAGAGGAGAAAAAGGAAGAAGTTTGGGTTTCATCTCAAACTACAAGCTCAGTTTTTATAGGACCACATTACAACAATTCCCTATAGCTGTTATCCTATTTTACATTCCTAATACCAGTATGTCTGTATGAAGGCAGACTATAGTTTTGCCTGATATTGGTCCAAGAGCTGACCTGCTCCATTAGATGACTCTATTCACTCCTCACATCATGTATCCTCTCATCAGTGCAGATAAAAGCTGTAGTAACGTCCATCTCCAGGCTAACCTGAGTTGACCTTCTATCATTTGACTGGGATTTGAGCAGACTGTTGCCCCTGTCTTGTCTTAATCTCACTTCAGACTAAGCACTTGTAATGAGTCACCTACGACTCGTCCTTTGGATTTTCCCACCCTGACGGCTAACATAAACACCAGGCTAACCTTTTAAGCTCTAAACAAGAGTTTATAAGGTAAACTAGCAGCACGAGCAGGACAGGGATTATCCACCAATCAGTAGACTGGTAGGTCATGTGATTGTGATACATGTGGAGGTGAAGCATTCTGAACCCTCTCACCTCCTTTGAGTTTATTAATGTCAGAGTGTGTTTGAATGGCTCATTGTGACTTTTTAAAGCCTGAAAATTCTAATAATATTAGTTTTAAAAATCTAATAAAATTTGAATAATTTATTGGCTAACAATATTATAACAACTAAATCGTTGCTTTCATTGTGTTATTTAACATTAATAAGGTAACTGAACTGGCCCTGACCACCTGATCCTCCACCAGAGGAGCAGAAGGCATTCACAGAGGACTGGATATGGATGGCTGCTTTAAGGCCAGATGTGACAATAGTTTGAAAAGTGGTTAAGAGTCCCCGAGTCCTGCTCCACAGTCCCTGAGTCCTGCTCCACAGTCCCCGAGTCCTGCTCCACAGTCCCTCCTGCTCCACAGTCCCCGAGTCCTGCTCCACAGTCCCCGAGTCCTGCTCCACAGTCCCTGAGTCCTGCTCCACAGTCCCAGAGTCCTGCTCCACAGTCCCCGAGTCCTGCTCCACAGTCCCTGAGTCCTGCTCCACTGTCCCCGAGTCCTGCTCCACAGTCCCCGAGTCCTGCTCCACAGTCCCTCCTGCTCCACAGTCCCCGAGTCCTGCTCCACAGTCCCCGAGTCCTGCTCCACAGTCCCAGAGTCCTGCTCCACAGTCCCCGAGTCCTGCTCCACAGTCCCCGAGTCCTGCTCCACAGTCCCAGAGTCCTGCTCCACAGTCCCCGAGTCCTGCTCCACAGTCCCAGAGTCCTGCTCCACAGTCCCTGAGTCCTGCTCCACAGTCCCTGAGTCCTGCTCCACAGTCCCAGAGTCCTGCTCCACAGTCCCTGAGTCCTGCTCCACAGTCCCCGAGTCCTGCTCCACAGTCCCCGAGTCCTGCTCCACAGTCCCAGAGTCCTGCTCCGGTGCCTCCTCTTGGCATCTGGGAGCCAACTCTGAGGAGGGGGTACTGTCATGTTCTGCCCCCTTGTGTCCAGTTTGTGCCTGTGTTCCTCCTCCTGTGTCCTGCACTAATCCCCTCCAGGTGTGTCTCATTTCCTTGATTAGCTCCCTCTCTATATAGGCTGTTTAGTTCAGTCACTCCTTGTCGGTTCTTTGTGTTTCATCCCCAGCCTCGTGTGTCCTGTGTCTCCTGAGTTCGTCCTGCAATAAAGCTTCTTTGGTTTTACCTCACCTGTTCCTGCCTCTGTCCTCCTGCGTTTGGGTCCTGCACTACCCTTGTCATGACAAAATGAACCTCAAGAGGTAGAATTTACATTAAAATTTGTATATACTGTAAATGCTTACTTTTAATTTAACATTTTTTGTTACATATAAAGATGGAACTCAGAAATAAATAATGGAAGGAAATCATTTAAATCTATAGCCTTAGCATAGCTTTAAGAATTCTAATCTTTAGCTGATTTTTGCCACACATATAATATATGGTTAGGTTATTTTCTGAAGTACAAGGTGAGCTCAACATTCATTTGGGTGTTCTTCCTTTAATGTGGCTTGATAAAATCTAAAACTCCTCTAATGGATAACAGGTCTTTCAGACGTTACTTTAATTCTGATGCTCAGATTTTGTCATTTGAGACTTCAGCTCAAAATAAAAGAAAGTTACAGGAAAAGAAAAATGATCTCTGCTTACCCCAAGACTTGATTCATGAAGGACAGCAGGTTGTATTGATAGAAAGTCAAATATATAAAAATCCTGTCAAAGAAACCAGCATTCTCAGTTAGAGCAGGAGGATGTTGTGGAAAAAACCTCTCAGATTCTCCTGGTTTGTTTCTGATTCTGTGGCATCACCTCACAGAACAAATAAAATGAATATTTATTAAAGATTCTCTGATTTTCTGAGGCTGTGATGAATTAGATCTGATATTAACAGTTCAACAAACTAATCAGCAGATCTGGACAAAATACAAAAATACTCTACAGTGTATTTTATAGCTCTGGTGGTTTTAAAGAGACACATTTTGTTTAGTTTTTTCTTTTATTGCTACTCCTGCTGTAATCCTGTGATAATGACAGGATTCAGGATATATCTTTCATATTTTTGATGCTGAGAATCATGTTAATAAAATATATTTTTAATAAAACAGGTTGATTTTGACTTTAGATCAGGATCAACCAGCTATAAATTATATTTTGAAAGATTCAATGATGACAATGAATAAACCCGTTTTGTGGTTAAAGCTGCACTATGTAATCTTCAAACAAGCTAGGTGTCGCTAGTTATTTTACAAAAACATGTCTCAGAGCTCTCACCTCTCCCGTTGGGTATAATCCTTAAGCCACGCCTCCCCCTGACATGGGGCCACGCATTGCCACAGTAACAAGAGAGAGCAAAACACCAGCTGTTGAAACGCTAATGTTCACCCTGGTTTTTTCTTTTACGTTCAAACGTTGTTTTTCTGCTAGTTGAAAAGGTGTTTTTCTTTTTGGGACTCTGGTATTTTTCCCTAAAATTGAAGCGGTAGCAGCCGGCCGTTTCTGTCCTTCTCTCACTTCTGGGATGTTCTGCTTTAAAATACACCATCATGCATGAATGGAGGATCCAAGTGAGGCGCTCCGACGAGACAGACAGCCGGATTGTCCAATAGTTGCTTTCAGTCTGAAACGTATGATTGGCTGAGGTTTTTAGAGAACTGCGAGGGAACCACCATACCTTGTTTGCCAAATTCCCTCTAGTACCTTTAAATTAAATATCTGATCAGTGTCTCAGTGCTGCGTGCTGATTGGTTCAGGAGATGATGATGAAGTTTTATTTGACAATCTGAACTTTGTTTAAAATGTTCCAGGATCTGACAGAACTATGAGGACATCTAAATGTTATTTCAGTTACATTTTTCTACCTGAAGATTATTAAGAACAGAATCAGTGAACAAATGATGTCATACACAGTTAAGCCCTAATGCAGGTTATGAGCCAAGTCTCTGTTTCCATGGTGATATAGCTACACTCAAACAGGGATCCTGAAAACCCTGAAACCACCCAGTTCATAAAGTCCTCATTCATCAACCATCAGATCCTCTGTTATGTTTATTCTGTGTCTGTTTTAATAAACGTTGTATTTTTACCACCTGCCTGCTGCTGCTGTGTGCTTTGGTCCTCATCACATGATCATATAAGGCTGCTGAGTTTCCTAACTGGAGTGTCGTACCGTACCATATACGATTTTCACCTGTTTTAATCAGTTTGCAGAGAAATTAAAGCTGCCTGTTCTTTTGTTGAATCCAGCAATTAGAAGGATCCATTTATCAATTCATATCTCAAGGAACATCATAGAAACAAGGAAGACTTTGATTACTGAACAAGATGGAGCAGGGGAATAACAGAAACTTATAATAATAATAATAATAATAATAATACATTTTATTTAAGGCGCCTTTCTAAAACCCGAGGGGTTGGGGGCGGGTCTGTGGCTCCTCAAACTTATTATTGAATGTTTCAATAGAGAAACTTTACATAAACAAGCGCGCATATATACACACAGGTGATCACAAGGTGCTCACATAAAGACGGACTCAGGTGTTTTCAGACACATTGACTGGGGCTGTGGTTGACACTGAACTCTCTTGAACTGGTGTATACGTATACATTTGAAGAATATCACAACTGTTGTGTATTCATATGCTGTTTGTTGCTGTTGTATCTTTTCTTCCTGTTTTGTTTGCTTGTTTGTTTGTGCTTTATTTACAGGTCTAGAAGTGGACTCTTCACGTCTCTTGTTCTCTTCTTTTTCTGTTTACTTTCTCCCCCATCCCTCTTTCTGTACCCTTCCCTTCACTTTCAGGCTCCGTGTCCAATCAACCATAACAATATTCTAATAAAGATTTTGGGGGTTATATTTAAACAAAAATCAGGAGGAGTTTTATAGCAGTGGCTGTAACCTCTCACCTGAAACAGCAACACTGTTGGGCTTGTTTTTACATGTGCAGACACAATACAAATAAAACACAAGAACATAGCAACAAGAAACCATAAAACCAGTTAAAAACAACATGAAAATACAGTGAAATGAAATAATAACAGCAGCAGGACACTAAAACCAACAAGTTAAATCAAGAACCAGGGCCAAGGTGCTACACAGAGTATGCGTCTTCATGCTCCTATGATCTTTTATTATTATTTGTACCTTTCGAGATTATGCTTAATCATGCTCATATAAATTAATTTGAATGTAGCACAAGACTAAATGTTGAAAACCAGAGAGAAAGGTTCGAGAGCTCAGCCATCTGAGCACGTGTCCTGACTGCCAGACAGACAGCAGTTCCTGATCTCCCTCCAGGTGATGGAGGTCACTAGGTTCTCCTATAGAGGTTCTCCTATAACAGCAGCTTGTGCAGCCGACTGAGCACAGAGCGTCAGAGGTCTCTGTCTGTCTGTCTGTCTGTCTGAAGATCTGCCCTCCTGGACCTAAAGCGTTTCATTCTGCTGGGTTTAGATGTGGACCTAAAGCATGTCTCATGTTACCTCAGGGTGTTCTTTCTCCTAACTGCTAAACGGTTAAAATGTGTGACATGCTTTTATCTGAGAGCTGTGAAAGTGAAAAGCTTCGAGCAATGAGCCTTTAAAAGGTTTCCACATGTTGTAGTAACAGCAGGAGCCACCGTATAGCTCCTCTCTCTACAGCAGATGTTAATTAAAACATATGACAAGAGTTCTCTAACGGCTCGTACTCCAGAGTAGAACGTTCCTGTTTTTTTTTAAATAACACTTTACTTTAACAGAATGTGTTGACTCATAACACCTGTCCAGTGTCTCTGAGGGTCTCGAGGGCCTCATAAGGACACAGACACATAAATAAATATGAATTAGTGTATTTCTTCTGGAAGAATGAGCAAACTAAAATAAAACGGTCCACTTTTACATAAAATTATTAAATTCCAAACTGAAGGACATTTGCAATATTTATAACAATATAGCAGAAAAACATTAATGGAAAAAATAAACATTTTCTCTGAATGCAGCCTGTAGCAGCAGTTATTTTTCATCATTTTTTATTATCTGTTGTAAAGGATGGCAGTGTGGATCTGATCAGTTATTGTGCACACCAGAGAAAATTGATTTAACAATACAGTCCTGTTACTGATCATTAGTTAAACAGATTTTAACCATTTTCTCCTGTCACATCTTCTCTCAGTCTTTGAGTCAGAGCCCTATTTTGAATTGTAAACCCTATTCAATTTGTCTTTAACACTACCAAAACACACATCAACGCTCCGGTGATAGAAGAAGGAAACTTGTAAATGTGTCTCTTCTTTGTCAAAGTTCAAAAAGTTTTTCTGACATAATAAGCAAAAACACTTCCTGTAAAAAGATAAGATATTTCTCCGTGTGACTCTAATACTAACAAACATCAAACATAAATCAAAGCCAGTGCCTACTATTTTAAATATAAATACATAAAAATAAAGACAACCTTCTCTGTTACACTGAAACCTTCTTAGAGTAGTCTCCAGTACATCCTGAACATTCCCCTTGAATCCTTGATGCTGACCTCTGAGCTCTGCGGTGGTTGATCCATGTGTGAAAACAATGTCTCATCGTTCCTGAATCCACTGGTTTGACTGGTCAATTGAGACTCATCATTCCATAAAAGTCAATGTTTTAAAAAGAATCACAGGAATGTTGTTGCATCAGTCAGGGTTAAATATGATGAACTATATTAATCACTCTGGTATTATGTCTATTAGTATTAGGAGATTTTACGTATTTGCTTTAGTCAGAGACAGTTGAAGCTTTTCTTTTCAAAATACATTTCATCCAGAAAGTTCACAATAAATGAAACTTTTTATTTGGACGTGTAAACTATATAACTGCAGAAATACTTTTAGTATGCAGAAAATGTGACATCTTCCACCTTTTTTATGTTTTCACTGTAAAAATCCCATGTTTTAGAGTCTGCTGCTTTTGGACAAAACTAACATTGTGATCAATCTGAGTTTGTACATTGTTTCCATAAATCATCTATTGTCTGAGAAAATATCTATTAAAAATCAGTTTATGATCTGTAATTATGCAGCAAAAATCATGGTACATATTTCTGCTGTTTCCTGTTTTGTTTTGTTGGGTTTTTTATTGCAACATTTGACAGCATCTGTTTCTTTTTCTATTTACTTTTAGTGAAGAAAGCCTTTTAAAGATGTTTTTATACAATAAATAAAGAAGTCCTCCATTTACTGCAGGTTTTGCAGCTGTGGTGAGTGATCCTTCTCTTCCTGCTTGGCAGAAGACGCAGACCAGATTCTGTCCTGGTGAACACTTCAGCTGCACTCTGTTCACCACGGAGACTTCCTGGGAATTCAAAGCAGCTACATTCCATATAAATGTCTCCTCCACTAATCATTTGGCTACTGCTTCCCTCCAGATTAGTTTCAGTGGTTAGTTGCTATCCTGTGATTCAGCCATTAAAGGGACGCTAGACACTTTGTAAACTATTAAGGTTTTCCAGGTTTTCCATGAGCTCATCAGTCTGTTCAGCAGTGCTTTGAAGTGAAAGTCTAAATTAGACGGCACATTACCACTGGTTTTATTTATTTACTGAATTATTCAAAAGATTAGCTCATAACTGATCTTTATTTATTTGTATTATCATATATGACTTGTAGACATGAGCACCAGCTGGTTCCTCCAAATATCTTTACTCCAGCTTTTCACTTTTTCACCTGTTTAAAGACGTCTTTACATCCCTCCACTGCCTGTAGGTGTGTAAAACCTGCAGCTCTACATGTTTTCCACTGATATTTCTACGTTACAACCTTCCTTCAGATATCTAGTGCTGTGTAAAAGTATTTGCTCCCTTTCTTCTGTTTTTGCTGAAATGTTTCAGCTCAGCAAACACATTTCAGTATCAGACAAAGATAACCTGAGGTATTATGACATTTTCAAATGATGATTGCATTTTTTAAGGTAAAACTTGCTATCAAAACAAATCTGGCCCTGTGTCAAAATGTTATAACCCAATAATTGTAATAACATGCTGTAACACTCCTGGTGGAAACAGCTACAGGTAGTGTTAGTGATAACAATGAGTCTCTCACATCACTGTGGAGGAATTTAGCCCCACACTTCTTCAGGATTGTTCCCATTCAGCCACATTGGAGGGTTTTCCAACATGAGCGGTCTGTTTAGGGTCAAAGGTCAGACATTCTCCTTCAGGATTTTCTAGTCAGCAGAATTCATGGTTACATCAGTTACAGTCAGTGGTCCAGGTCCTGAAGCAGCCCCAGACCATCACACTACCACCACCATGTCTGACTGTTGTGACTCCAGGTGGAACGGGACACACACCATCCAGAACGTTTTGTCTCATCAGCTGACAGAATATTTCTCTTGAGGATCACCATGATGGGTTTTTTTTAATGTGAGACGAGCCTTTGTGTTGTTTTTGGTCAGGAGAGGTTTTGACCTTGAACTCTCTCATGGAAGACATTTTTGTCCCGTCTTTTCTTATTGCTGAATCATGACCTCTGACCTTAATGATTAATCACAATAAATTCATGACTTAACAGGAGCGATTGCTTTTTCATATGATCAGGTTGGTTTGGGCAGCTGTTTCTCTTTAATAAATGACATCATCATTTGAAAACTACATTTTATTTTTACTCAGGTTTTCTTCGTCTGATATTGATATTTGTTTGCTGATTTGAGACCTTGGAATGTGGTAAGAAAGCAGAAGAAATCCGTAGAGGGGCAAATACTTTTTCCTAGAACTGCATGAGTCATGATCAGTATTTAATAGATCACCTGAGATTTCAGGAATAAATATATAAAAAGTACTTTTGGTAAACATGGGTGTGGATACATTACTTTTACATACTTTACATACATACTCTTTGACCTAATGGCACATTACTCAACATTATTAGACAATTTTTACATTAATACATTTTTTTAGACAATGAAAAGAAAAAGCTATGATCTGTATTGGAAAGTCATGTGATTGTAATGTAATTTTTACAAAATGGATACATAGTCCCGTGTCAGTAGGGTATGGGAACCACCTAAGTCCTGGATGCAGGCAGTGGTTTGGTGCAGAACAGCCACACAGCTGCTGTAACTTGTCAGTGAGCGGTCAGTAGGTTGAAAATGATCCAACACATGTTCAACTGAAGGACCTGGCTATATGGGAGAGCTCCAGCATGACTCAGGCAGTCCATATAGACACTTACTGTGTATATATTTGTTTTGTCTGGTTGAAAGACTGTAGCAGGACGTTTTCTCATGACGGATAAGGGAGTCAGCTCTACACCATCAGGGTTTAGTTAATCCCTACCTGATGTGACCTGGATCATTTCTATGTTTTCCTTCATCATGATGGCAGCGTGTCTCTTCACAGCATTAGCAGGATTGATCCCCTCTCTTCTGTGTGGCCACATTGTCATTCATGGGAATGCAAAACCAGGGTTTACTGCTGATCTCCATGGTGTCTTGGTTACAGCACCACGTCAGACAAGACACAATATGCCACTGGGCCACTTGTATTCTTCTCAGACTAAATAAAATCAGACATACAGCACCTCCATTGGTTCCTTTTCAAAATCATATATTTATAAAGTTAAGTTGAAAACCTCTGAATTGAATCCAGGATGCTTCAGTACTGACTGTTAGCCTGGCTAACACACACACTGACTGATATGCACACAATGGAAAGCCCCTTTACTCCTTTTGTTTAGGCAGTGGTGTTGTTTTTCAGTGATTACTGGCTCAACGTGCCTCCATTATGAACAATCTTCAGACCTAATTATTAAATGTGACACAGTGTGCCTGTATCCATTCAGCTACAGTTTCACATTGGCAGCATTGTAGATGTTCTCTGTTCTCCAGATGATGGACATCTGTAGCCTGTTGATCCACACTTATGTTTCCAACTGAGACCTAGTCAGAATATTCTTGATAATGTGTCTGTGAGGTTGTTGGAGTTCAACATAAGGATAATAAAAAGGCACACAGTCATTGCATAAAGAATTGTATCAAATAAAGGCTTCGAGTGGTCGCTTTTCTCACGGTGCACTTCTGAAAGCTCCTATATGCTAATAGTAAACCAATATTTTGGCATTGGGATTTGTGGTTGGCGTTTTTACTTTCAGCAGATGTTGAGCAACATAAACACCTTGAGAGCACACAGTACTTCCATATGTGCGTCCTATGCAGCTTTGGACTTGTCAGTAACGTCAACCGCAGTGACAGAACAGGATGCAAAGCCTTAAAAACATCAAACCACACTGCAGGACTAGAGTCCAGGTTCTGATGCCCCTGCTGCCTGCCTGTGTATTTACTGAGTGTTTCACTTTGCCAGGTGAATGAAGTGCTTTGATTCTCTGCTTCTCCGTGGTCAGCTTCAGCTCTTTGTTTCATATTTGAATACAAGAGATTTAAAGTCACGTATCTCACGAGGGTTAGGCTAACCCAGGCTAGCCAATATGCTAGTGTTTTTAGCTCATGAGTCCTGCTTTTTTTTTAATCTCTCTCTGCTTGAACACAGCTGATTTCTTTGAATGAGTGATGAACCGCTCCAGTAGAAAGCAATGAAGGCTGAGGAGACATTTCAACAGTTAAATGTAGGTGTTTCTGAGCAAAGACAATGCTAAAAACAAGCCAAAACTTTATAGTATGCCTTTAAGTACTGAAAAATGCTATGTTTGAAAGTGAAATATTTGCTTTACTATTGGGTTTCTTGGGGTTGCATAAGTGGACTCCTTGTCATATGATGCAGCTTACATCAGGAAGTTTTAATATTTTGTAATGCAAGACTGAGTGAAATCACCTAGAACTATTATGGATATTATCTTTGAGCTGCGTCTGGGAATGTTGTGGTGCACAGCAGTGAGTTTGACCTCATCATCTTGTTGAGTCGTCACTGGTTTTGTGTTCTAAACCAGGCTTGTGACTCAGGAAAGGTTGTTTTTTTTAACTAAAGGCCACTTTTAACTGTAGTCTTTAATCTTTAGGGAATGATTTTCAGTTGAAATGATTATAACAATACAATAAAAAATTTACTTTAAATTTTATATTAAAGTTACCAGTTGACAAGGTTGTTTCTGGTTTCCTGGTTGTTTCTGGCCTGCTACCTTAGAGCTTCACTTCTTGGTTTGTTAATCTGTCTTTTTGTATTAGAATGACTGTTTAAAAGAGGTGAGATTAAAAACTAATTTGGCTTTAGGTTTGCTTTTTCACTGTTGTACTCAATCTGTACCAAATTGTGCCTCAAAAGCTAAAGTTTCCCATTGCGTCTCTCGTATTGTAAATCCTGCACAGTGCATTCCAGCATGCTGTAAGGTGTCCTGACAAGCACTGATATCTGATGCTGTGAGACTGAGCTCACCTCTTGGCATCGGTTTAGAAACATATATATGCTTTCAGCCACTCGTTAAAGTCAATAAATGATAATTGTGCAAATGCTAGTAGGAACGTTATTTCCCTCCAGAGACTCTGCAGGGAAGACGAGTCTTAAACTACTTTTTGGTGAATTTATTTAACAATTCAACAAAAAAAAGTGACAAGCTACATAATTTTCATCCCCTGGACTGAACCCTGGGTGATGTCACACAGCAAGTGTTTTTCATTCAGACGACGATAGGAAACACCTGTACGTCAACGCTGAGGAAGGTGTGGTTAGATGTCAGGGTGTCTGCCCTCAGTGGTTCTGTTTATTTACCCTCTTTAATGGACACTATGATTCACTTCTATGTGAGCCAAGTGGAAACAAAGTGAACTTTTGAAGCATTAATATTTGAAAGCAAAAACATAATCCCTGAAAAAAACAATTGCATTCCCTTTTACTTGCTGTTTTCCTTTTAACATAACTAAACCAGTGTGATCTTTTATACTCGACTATATCAATTTACACGGTCCTCTGGATAAACTTCATAAATACAATTTATCCTTCATTCTCTTGGCAACATTTAACATCCTATGAAGACTTCAACCTGGCATACATTTGGCTTGTTAACACAATAGAGTATTGTTGCAGGATAAAACACTGCAGTGCTGCCAAATGCGTTTCTAGAAAGAGAAAATAGAGGAGAGAGAAATAGGGAGAGGGAAGGACGCGACATTTTCCAGGCTTGCTTTTTTTTTCTTTTTTTTTTTGCTGACAGGCTTTTTGTTTATTACTAAACACATGGCTCCTTGAAAATCTGGGACTTTCTTCATTACAGATTTATATTAAGTATCACCCAGATAAAGAAAACAACTATAGTAAAGGTTAAAGTTATTTTCACACAACCGTTTTATTCAGTAGTAAGTCATCTCAGTTTTTGCCAAAGTGAAAGTAGACCAGAAATCTTTATTATTACATGAGCAAGACATGTGAGTTATTTTGTCTATCTTAAAATAACTACTTTTACCAGAAATATAGCCATATGGTCAATTATGCTCACTCTGCACTCTGTTGTTTTTTGGTAGGGAGTTTGCACCACACCTGAGGATCAGCATCTCCAAATCTGAGTCCATGGTTCTTGGCCGAAAAACGGTGGATTGCCAACTCCATGTCGGGAGGGAGGTCCTGCCTCAAGTGGAGGAGTTTAAGTATCTCAGGGTCTTGTTCACAAGTGAGGGAAGGAGGGACTCAGGAGATTGACAGGTGGATTGGGTCAGCGTCTGCAGTGATGCGGACGTTAAACTGGTCTCTCTTGGTGAAGAGAGAGCTGAGCCAGAAAGCAAGACTCTTGATTTACCGTTTGATCTACATCCCAATCCTCACCTATGGTCATGAGCTTTGGGTAATGACCGAAAGAACGAGATCTCGGACACAAGCGGCTGAAATGAGTTTCCTCCAGAGGGTGGCCGGACTAAGCCTTAGGGATAGGATGAGGAGCTTGGGCATTCGGGAGGGTCTTGAAGTAGAACCGCTGCTCCTCCACATCAAGAGGAGCCAGCTGAGGTGGTTCGAGCATCTGGTCAGGATGTCTCCTGGATGCTTCTCTGGGGAGGTGTTTTGGGCATGTTCTGCCAGCAAGAGTCCCCTGGGTCAACCCAGGACATGTTGGAGAAAGTACACCTCCAATTTGGCCCGGAGACACCTTGGGGTCCTGCTGGGGGAGCTGGTGGAGGTGGCCGGGGAGAGGTCGGTCTGAGATTCCCTAGTTGGGATGCTGCCCCCGCGACCCGGACCCAGATAAGCAGAGGAAGGTGAGGTGAGTCTGCACCAACTTTTTTTGCACCAGGAGATACGCTGAGATAATCATCTCACAGAATAACTATTTTAGGATTCTGTATGTTTGTTGACCTCTGTTTGTGAAGCTGTTCTAGCATCATAACGTTTTTTATTCTGAATATGAATTTGCAACAACAAATTATTTTAGATTCAGACACTAGTTTGACTCAGTCTGAAGCTAATCACTGGAAGAGACAATAAATTAGATTTTTCCTGACACGCCTGCCCTGTTTTTGTGAAGGCAGCAGTGCAGCAGGGTGCTCCTTTTCCCTAGTTTTCCCCCTCTAAAGACACAAATGCCACCAGCTCACAAGAGGTGGTAAATATACACTCAGTGCACACATCCCATGCCTTTGAGAATTTTGGCCACACCAGAAATGTACTTAAAAATGGGCCACTCTACCTTTAAATGCATAACATCTCATTCAAATGTGAGCAAACTGTATCAATGCAGAGATACAGTTTGGTTGACAGTGCAGAATGAGGGTGTTTTTCATTAAATGCACATCTGTCAAAACACTGGTGTCACATTTTACCCTGATGCAAACATCAAATGACACTTTATGCAGATATTTACAACCTGCAAGATAACTTTCGTCTAATTTGTCCATTTTGTTCTGTGCATGTGTTGTGATTTTCATAAAGGTCATTTTGAAAATAGTTGAAAATAGCTGGTTGATATGAAGCATATGTGGGGTCTAAAACTTAAGGGTTTCCTTATGTAAAATAGAGAAAATGTATGTAACTGAAACCTTTAGAGATGTTTTGTGAAATATATTGTCCCACCGCTGAAGCACATATTATATATAAAATGGAAAATATCCATTTGGCCTGGTCTTTGTTTTATTACAGTTATGAAAAACAATGCCACAACAGAAGCATTTATTTGAATTATTACACATAAATATGTTTTGCTAATTAAAAGCAGATAGCCACTGTGCTCATGTAGACCCAGTGTTCTCTGGATCACTGGACACACACCCACACACACAGTAAATCCACTTCTGGTCACTTCTGATCTTCCCCCCCTCCTGTTTTTGATTAATTTAAGCTCCCCTCATCCCAATCCCTCTGTCAGACATATCAAACAGACTCCCAACCCACACAAATAACCTTCAGACTGGAAGGCACACACTCCGTTTACACGTGTGATTTGTGAGTCTGAGTGAGTTCAGGCCTCTGGGTGGGTCGTAATGGAAGACCCATGAGGGAGAGAACGGCTACAGATGAAAAATCACCAGCATCCTGTTAAAAACAAAGGGAGTCGCTCAGACATCACCTTTCCTCCCAGTTTCACTCAAGTTATCATAATGTTTGTTGTTGCCTTTGTTTGATATCAAGTCACACTCTCATCTGAAACAGTGCCATATCATACATCACGCTGGAAAAACCGACACTCCTCAGGTTCAGGTTAGACATACTCAGGAGCGGTAATGTGGTGTAGCTGGATCTGGGCTGACAATGCAGCGAGGTGAAAGATGATAACAGATTTATGTAGTAGAACATATGCAGGATTGGGTGAAAACAGTTTTCTTTCCAAACCAAATGTGTTTGCTGCATGAGGAAAGAAAGCAAACCAATCAGAGGAGGGAGCGGAAAACCTGCAGCAGAGCAGAGATGGAGTTTATACAACCTGCATATAGCAGAACTGTCTTCACTCAGACTTAAAACTCTACTAAGACAATAAAAACAGGTGATTAAAATTTGAGTTAATTCTGTCAGCTCGAGTCTCAGAGCATGTTCACATAAAGAGTTACATTTCATGTTTTATTTTACTTTTTTGTGCTCAAAATTCACTGTTTGAGCAAACAATGGAACAGTAATATAGAAATAAAATTGTCCCTTTCCATCTGTAAATCCTCCACCAGAGGGCAGCAGACATGTTCAGGACTGGATATGGCAGGTTTATGATGAAAGTACTAATACTACAACTCCATCTGGTCACTTTAGGGCCAGAAGTGGTTTGATGCTAAGTGACGATAGTCTGGGGATTAAACCGGAAGCAGAACCTGCTTCATCTCATGAGGTTGGGATTGTGGAAGGATTTGTTTCTGATTCCTTTCTCCGTGGTCTGTCTTTACACCAGCCTCCATCCAACATCTCTATGGCAACACTATAGTGACCTCTGACTGTTATTACTGATCCAATGAGACAGAAGTTGAGGGAGCTGACTTTCTGTCATTCCCTCACTGTCTCGTTGTTGGGTTCAGAGATGTGTCACAGGTCCAGGACTCTCAGGTTGTGCAGCAGAGCTCTCTAGTTTTCTGTTTTCATGGAAGGACGTTAGCCCGTCCAGCTGGACCGAAGCATCAGAGGCGTTGCTATGGAGCCAGATTTTAGTCAAAACAAAAACACAACAGTCTCTTACTTCATACTGCATGTGATTGCAGCCATAAATAATCCATTTTATTTTCCAAGAAATGGACATTGGCGAGAGAAAGCGATGTTGTGGTAGATTAGAGCAGGTTAGCTTTGAGCCATGCTTAGTTACTGGCTCTACCGACCCAGTTTCATCTCTTCTGTGCGTCCTCACCCAGTCAGCTTACTGTGAAGCTCCCTCTCTGACAGGAAGTAGAGAATCTACTCATGTAGCAATTATGGTTCATATAGTGTTAACAGAAATATTGTCCAGACCCAGAGCTGATGTGACAACATTTAATAAAATCAAGATGTCAAAACAGGCAGTGACTGAAATGGAAAGGAAGGGTGATTAGTAGATTACCTTTAACAAGTTCAACTTTTTATGTAGCACAGAAATCTACAAAGAATTATACAGTGTAAGAAATATTTCATTTACAAATGTTATATTTAGTTAAATATCTTATTGTTTTATATAAAAGTTATTATATAGAAAGGATTAATGGAACAAATGTTCAAAACTGTTTTTTCCTTAGTGTCAAACATGCAGAAGGTAGTATTGAATATGAGCTGCAGAAGAACCTGGAATAAGAACTGTTTGAAATCAAACTATTAGTATTGAACTGAACCTCCGTGGCCTCTAGCAGCTCACCACCACCACTATACTGATGAAGAAAAAACAGGTTGAAGCGTTTAAAGTTTGCTGATCAACATTTAGACAAACCTATGAAACACTGGGAGGATCTAGTCTGGTCAGATGAGACCAGAACTGAATTCTTTGGATGACATAATACACATCATGTTTGGACGCCAAAGGTTATGGCATATCACCCTAAAAACTCCAAAAAAAGAGTAACTATGGCTCAGCATTAAGTATTGTTAGTTTATTTAAAGAGAGAGTGCAGGATCTCTGCAGGAGATTCATAAAGAAGTCATACCTCACCTACAATAAAATCTATTTGAATGACTTCAGTTTGGAGAAATAGATATTAGTTCTGACCAGCAGGGCCGGTTCTAGGCATAGGCTGATTAGGCAACTGCCTAGGGTGCCCTCTGCTGGAGGGGGCGCCAAATTGTCCCTTTAAAAAAAATTTTAAATTTATTTTGACAAACTGCTGGACACACCATTCATCTCATGTAAAGAGCAAAGTAAGTAATAAATAAATAAATACATACATAAACTAAGTAAATAAATAAAAAAGCACAACTTTTGCTGCATGAACAGTCAACGGTGGCGCCCCATGGCTACCTGCTGCTGCCGCTGTGATCAGTAAGCTGGGAGAGAGGCGCGCTGCGCGCACCCCTCCGTCCGGTTGTTTATTGATAATCAGTGTTGGGAGTAACGACTTCCAAAGGTTATTAATTACTGTAATGCATTGCTTTTTTCGGTAATGCAGTAATGTAAGGCATTACAGAAAAAAAGCTGTAATATTTTAACGTCAGTGCGCGTTACAGTGCACATTTAACCCGGATTGAGGCGGTGGGTTCTTCAGAGGAGAAACGTCACTCAGCGAAAAATGTGGTCAGTCAGAGCAGAGAGGAGTAAATCTGCAGCCAGTGAAACAAGTCCGGTTCTGTCTGGTCCGAAACTCATGCGTGGTTCGGTTCAGAACTCGGTCCAGAGGGAAAACGCGGCCCGAGTCGTGCGCGCTCACGGCATCCAAGGCCCGTTAAGACATATGAGCGCATGCAGCGCTCAGTAAACTGAAGCGAGCAAACTGAGAAGAAGTTTCATGGTAAAGAGTCACTCTGTTATTCACGTCAGAAGTTGGAGAGTTCACTCTCTCGCCCACTGAGCAGAGGAAACGCGCGTCATGCAGCCTCTGCTGCAGGAGGGAGGAGCGGACAGGTGGAGGAGGAGCAGACAGGTGGAGGTAGGAGTCAGTCAAACTAATGAATAAGGAGCTTGTGCAGAGAGATATATTTTTATAGATTTAAATATACTGTATATAGATATGATGGAATAATATATGGATAGGTGGGGATATATGGAGAGATATGGATGATAGATGGATGGATGGATGATAAATGATGGATGGATAGATGGATGATAAATGATGGATGGATAGATAGATAAATGCATATCCAGATAGTTGGATATCTCCATGTATCCATCACATCACCTTCCACTGGATGTAGAATGAGCTACCTTTATGGTCAAATCCATATTTACAGTTATTTTGGTGAGAGTAACTAAAAGTAATGCAAAAGTAGTGTAATGCCTTACATTTAAAAACAGTAATATTGTAATGTAAGGGATTATTTTAAAATGACAGTAACCAGTAATAAATAATGCATTACAGTTTTGAAGTAACTTGCCCAACACTGTAGATAATGTATGATGAGTCTGCAACGTTGTCAGTGATAGCACCTTTTTAAAAGTCGCTGGCAAAGCAAACCCTCTGGGGCAGCCTTCAGGAAACGAAGAAAGGAAGAGGAGGAAAAACGGGCCCAAAGTAGATGTATTTAATTAATATACATGAAATTGTGAACATTTTTCCTGGACCCATCATTTAGCAAGTTAGCTAAGACTAAAGGGCTATCATGCTGTTGTGCCCCCTACTTATTATATGAATGAATGTCATCAGTTCAAGTTTATCCAACTTTAGTACATTGCTTACTACTTAGAATTTGCAAAAGTTACGTTGTTTCTTTTCTGGGCAGTAGGGGGCGCCAAAATCATTTTTCGCCTAGGGCACCATTCAGTCCAGGGCCAGCCCTGCTGACCAGACTGACAAGCTAACAGCTAATCTAAGTGGGACCAACACACACATTCACACACTGGTGGTGACTGTAGCCTCAGCTGACCTGGGGCTCACTGACGGAGGCGGGGACGCCATGCACCGGCGCCCTCTGACCACCACACATCATGGTGGATTATTGTTGCCTGATTTTTATGTAGAATTCTATTGTTGTAAATTATCAAAGGAGCTAGTTTTCTGTATCTAGCTCAGCGTGTAATACATCCTGTTAGAATGACATAATATTTCAGATTAACCATAAATTGTTTAATCTTCAGTGTTTATAAAGTTCATATAATTTGTGGGGATATTTTTGAGATTAGAGTTGTTGTAACACTTTAACTTCAAGAAAATGAAAAATACATTTATTTCTTGTATTTTTTTTATTCATCTGGAGTGATAAGGATTATAATATAATGTAAGGTAATACTTCACTTTTTTAGGGTTTAGGGTTTGAAATTCCCTTCTTGTGTTACAAAGAAAACAATTCTCCGTGCTGTAAATTACGGGAGGAAAACAGTTGGGAGACAATGTGAGAGCACCTTTCATTTATTTGTTCTCACTTGTTTTTCTCGATCTCATGCTCTCTCCTTTACCTCACACTTTTTCACTCCTCCTGCTCGCCGTGTGGGTGTATACACAATGTGGTTACATTCTGCTCAGCCCACGCATAATTAAACTGTATAGAAACAGTAAAAGTCTGTGCATTGTTGATTGTAAAGGTTCTCTAAGAGTCTTGTTGTGTGTGATTGCACAAATCCATCACCCTTGGGCAATCATGACAGCACAATCCAGTGTGGTTTAAAGGCACATTCTGAGGATCTGCCACCCCAGCGGGTGTGTATTTGCAAAACTGTGTATGTTAGTGTGTCCTAATCTGCCCATGCGGTGTGATGGGCAGCTGTTATGTTAATATTGTGGGAGTTGGAAAGACTTGAAAGAGAAAACTCAAAAATAGAGAGTTTACTGTTTCCCTATGATGAAAACACACGCTCGTTTCACAAAAATGACACAAAAAGAAACAAGAAATGCAATGAATTTCTGTGCCGAGTCCATAAATTTGTATAATGCATAGAGTCAAACATTTTTTAATGTGGAGATACGATTACAAAACGTCTTTTATTATTGCTAACCTAAACCAGACCCTCCAGGACTGTAGCTGTTAATGCAAATTTGATTAAACAAGCAGTTGACAGACTGTGGCTGCAATGAAATGAAGAAAAGAGACACATTTTGTTCCAGGTCCATGCAGTGAGAAAAAGCTTGGCTGATAAAAACGGTTTGAGTAATCCTCAAGTGCACCAGTGCATTTTCTGCCATAACAGAAGAAAAACAGTGAACGCTGATTAAAGAAATCAACAAGAGAATCAGATTCAACATAGAGACAACTTTGATATAAAAAGGACACATAAAGGAAATAGTTCTGCTGCAGACTAAACGTTACATTGGTATCAATATCTTCTTATGATTAATCTTAATAAAGTCAGAAAAAAGGAGGCAAACTCCAGTTGGTTCTGGACAGGCTTTAAGTTTTAATTGAGTCAGGGTAGCAGTTTCCTCATAATACAAGTCCTAAAGGTGAAACTTGGACACACATATTTAATAATTAAATGTTGGACTGATTTCTTGAAATAGTCTGTCTTTTGTCCAGCTGTCCTCAGCTTCTTCGGCTCATGGACTAGAGACTAATCAGTTTTTGGTGTTCATCATTGCTTAGATCTCCCACAGCGTTGACATCATTCAACGACTAATTTGTATAAAGTGATTAAGTCAGCTAGAAGATTTGCTTTAGCCAGTATTCTCACTGATTTGCAATTGTTGGCAGTAAATAGTGAATGGAATTCATGAGAGAGTTTCTAAAATGTCTCTAAACATTTGTGAGGGTTCTGTATTTTGTCGCCTGGGTCATAGGGTTTCGCTTGTGTATAGCAGGAATTCACAAGTCCTCCACAATTTAGCTTCTGAGCTGAGACTCTGGTCTTCTGCGCGTGCTTTGCTTTGCAACGCAAGGTTCTCCTATACTTTGTATTGAAGGGAGTTCCAGTGCGCATGCACCAGTTATAGCGTAGGTCTTTGGTAAAGATTTTTGCGACCGGAGCATACGCAGAAGACCCCCAAAGAAAAAGGAAGTACATCACATGACCTTTCAGTCTGGTTAAAAAAAAAAGAGAGAACCTTTTAAAACTATATCTAATTGCAAATTATACACAGCACTAATATGGATAGATTGTTTAGTTTTATTTTCATGGTTCTTTAAAAACTATTTTGTGATTCCAATCTTCTTCTTCTTTTTCCTCCTCTTCCTGTGAGACTGGTGGAGCGGTGCCCTAGCGCCCCCTGTTGACAGGCCGCCACTGGCATAAAATGAGGTTAAAATGTGAACAAACTGAGCCCTAAAAGTGAAAAGGATGTCTGAAATGTATTGACTTTGTTTGGGATAAATTTGAACCATATAACCCCAATTTTCAAAATCTTTTTGGTTAAAACTAAATTTGCCATATAGGTCAAGCAACACCTAATTTTCAACATTTGTAAAAACCTGGGATAATTAAGAGCAATAACTGGCTGACTTCTAATAGCCACAATAAAAATCATCTCTGGACATCAACTCTTAGTGTCATATTCTGCCCCCTTGTGTCCAGTTCGTGCCTCTGTTCCTGTGTCCTGCACTAATCCCCTCCAGGTGTGTCTCATCTACTTAATTAGCTCCCTCCCTATATGTGCTGTTTAGTTCAGTATTTTCTCACTGGTTTGTTTCCTCAACTTATTCCGGCCTCAGAGAATCGGCCTCATCAAAAACACCTGATCAAGGAGTCACATCGATATATTTCATTTACGTTCAATCAGCAGCCACCTGCAGCAGTCAGCAGACTTCTCACACTGATGAAGTCAGTTGTGTGTTTGTCATTTCAGTTTTTCTTCTGTCACTTGATGACAAAGATAAATTTGGAAAAGTTCAATTCAAATATATATATATTTGAGCATTAATCCATCATGCACATGTGAGTTCTGTTAATGTGAGACACGAGAAAGCAGTAGAGTAGTAATAAGCCCATGCATGGCTAAATAAATATCTTTTTCTTGCCAAGATTTCAAACCTTTCTTGGGTTATTTATCCTTGAATCAATACACAATATGAGGTGAAGATGGAAACATACAAACAATGGTTGCAGTGACTCAGTTTTTTCTTTTTTCTTTAGATGCTAAACATATTTCTTGATCAGATTAAACTCTAGACTAGCTAACCTTTATACTAATGTTTTATGCAGGATGTGGTGGCTGAAGGTGCTCAACAATCAGTGCACCTGTGACCCGTTAAGCCACAGAGGTAGATTGTTGTGCTGCAGCACACCTGTCACATTGATGTGTCTCTGACTCTGTGATGCTGACCTGTGAGCTGTCTGTTTGGTTTGTATAAAAGACAAATAGCAATAATTAACATGTAGTAAACTAATGTCTAGGCTCCACCTGAGGGATCTGTATCATTCTGCTCAATAAAAAGCTCAGTGGCAAGTGAGATTCACGAGTAAAATGTTTTGATCTTATTATTTATGCTGATTTGAAAAATCTGTAGCTCTCTAAATCAAACTTTTAACTGTCCAAACATCTTGTGTTTATATTGAAGGAATGAGACTGTTCGTCCAAATGCTTTATCTGTGATCCCTCATTTAGCCCTGCCCTCTACCTGGCCTCACGACCTCACAGCTGCATACAGCAGACTAGGCTTACCTCCAGATCCGTTTAATGGTTTAGTGTTGCAATGCACACGCATGTATGCACATGAACATAAACATAAACAGAGCGCAACAAAGCGAGGAGAGTGTTTTTGTGGATACTGACAGGATGTTTATTTATGCTGCATACACTCATTTAACTCTCATTTATCTCTCTGCTTTTGTCCTGGGAGAAAATGTATAGAGACACAGCTGCAGTCTGATGAACTCCTAACTATTATTATTTTATAATTAAATGTAAACCCTATGTGTAGCTTTTTATATTTCTCTTAAAAAAATAAAATAAGGCCTCAAACTACTCCTAAACCTGGAGAGTACGGACAGATTTATTGACAAAAAGTGATGTTTTAACTATTGCCATTGTCCCAATAGAAAGTAACGTGGCCAAAAACAATTTGTAACCAGCCCAGCTGTTATCCTGTACTCCTTTAGCTTTAGCTTAGCATAAAACCTTGTAAGTGAATGGTAACAACTAGCATTGAGAAAAAAAAGTCCTTAAAACTCACTCAGTGACACTAATGATACTAATTCTGCTTAGTGACCTCAATAAACATATCAACTGCAAGTGAAAATAAAAAGTAACACAAAGGAATTACAGGTACTGTTTTAGACTAGGGACTACTTTATGACAAAGAACAGCTGTAAGCCTCCGCTGAACGGCAGCGGCCCCAAAGACATTCTACATTCAGACATTCTACGTCCATTAATACAATACTGGCTACCAGGCTAAACCCGATAACGTTTTTTGAAGATAATCAATGTGCAGCTCGTGCCTTTGTGTTATTTTTCATCATCTGTGAGGTTTGCAAACAACATGCAGATACGTGTTTACGTGTTTAAGCACACTCAACAAAATCACATGGACCTGATCAGCTGTTCACAGCATCATCATGCTGGCAATTTATTCATTTATTTTTTTTAGATATTTGCTATTTTTGCCACACAGGAGTGAAGGAGGTGTACTCCCGTCATACGTGAGACATTTAAACAGCCTCTCTGTTATGAAGACTGATCACAGCTTTTTGTTCCTTTCTGTATATAAGTTCCTACAACACTTGGAACATTTAAGATGCAAGGGCTGCATTGAGGTATAGCAAATCAAAAGACCCAAAAAAAGTAGTACTTCAGTATGTAAAAATGTAACAGTACGTTCTGGGGAAATGATTCTATTGAAGGTCATGAAGAATCAAAAAGAATAACAGCGTTTTGGTCTATTTATTTTTATATGTGTACCCCTTTATCCTGATCCTGCACATATAAACTCGACACTGTGCTGATGGACAAATTCTGACAGAAAGAAACTCTAACTAAAGAAAAACATTCTGTAGCATTTTAGACAAACTAAAATAATGAGAATTTTGAAAACCTTGTTATTGTGAACATTTTCACCACCTAGTGGCAACGTGGTGGTGCTTCAGCATTTTGCTAGAAAATGTGGACAGAAATGAAGGCAAAATGTTAATATAAAACCTATAGATCTACATCCAGTGGTTTATTGGGTTTTTTTGTTAAAACAACAGAAAAATGACCACTTGCAAGCACGTGCACACACATTACTGCTGGTCTTTTGCTGGTTAGTGATGTCAAATTCACAAACACTACTAAACAACTTCTAAGCTGAGAACAGCTTGACTCTCTGATTGGCAGTTTACTTCACTCAGTCAGGGTTAGGGTTCTCTCTAGTGCAGGTAAAACACTGACTACTCAGAAGCAAGCCACAAAACCTCATTAAATAAACCAAAACTTCCTTTTCCTGACAAAATCATGTCATTATTAAAACTAATAGAACAGCAGCTGGTTTAGTGTTGAAATTCTTCTTCCCTAAACGAGTAGATTTGATGGTTTAACTAAATAATTATTTACTGTCTCAGTTCAAATGTAACGGTTGTCTTATGTACATGAAGTCAGTCTGGTAATGAATGAACTTGTGTGACACCCACAGGTTGCACTGTGCTCTGGCATGTTGGCATATCAAACACTGGGATATCTAACCCCCTCAGCATCTGTTCACTATGTTTTATAGAAAGTACCTCTTTGATTTGGTGGCTGCGCTTCATTATTCACCTTGATCTTTAGATCAGGTGCTAACAGGTGGTCTATGCCAGAAATCACACAGCAGGTGAACATTGTGTGTGTGTGTGTGTGTGTGTGTGTGTGTGTGTGTGTGTGTGTGTGTGTGTGTGTGTGTGTGTGTGTGTGTGTGTGTGTGTGTGTGTGTGTGTGTGTGTGTGTGTGTGTGTTCACTTATTGAAGAGTGTGTCTCTGCAAGAGGAAGTGCATCAGATGACTATGTGTCCGTTTTGTGCTTCCCCATCAAACAGAGACTGGTTGATTTAAAAGCTAAGAAGCTAATTAGCGTTCGGCTTTTGGTTTTTCACTAATGATTTCATGGTGCTCATCGTCCTGATTGGCTCCAGCGCTGCAGGCCAGCAACTAATTGGATCAACACAATTAGTCTCATTTTTACCAAAGCTGAAGGTTTCTTTTTATGTATTGATTGGCAGCTAAATTCAACCCAAAACTCATGTTGGCAAATATCTGCACACATTCACATAACAACTCCATAGGTATTAAATCCATGAACACACTCACATATTCTGAAAGTCAAATTAATTATTTTGTTTTTATTATTTTAACAAAAAATTACTATCAATAACATAAAACTGCTTGTTGATTGGCCAGATGAGAGCAGGTGACATAAAAAGTAATATACACTGATGAAGAGTTTGATTTATGAATACTTCACAGTAAAACATAACTGATAGTTTTTCAAGAGTGTTACAAAGTCCATCTAAATGACCATTAAAGGAATAGTTCATATAATTTAAAGTTGTTGTGAAGAGCTCTTTAAGCACAGCTTCAAAATTAAAATGTTTGAGTATGTATGTATTTATTCATATAGTACCTTTCATACACATAAATGGAGCTCAAGGCACTTTAAACAAAAACTATAAGACCAATCAAGCTATAAAGAAAAAAATCTAATTTTAAAGGCACACTAGGCAGTTGTGGCTTGTTTTTAGCACCCCCTAGTGTCTGTTTTAAATCACTGCCATAAAAACAAACTGTCCCCTCTCCTGCTGCCCATGTTTGTGCGTTTTTGTTTTCCTTTTTTTTGTAATTTATTTCTGGTCACTCCTAACTGACTTATAAATTTTGTTTTTATCTTCACTAGAAAAGTTTGTAGAAAAATAAGTTTCTTTTAGACTAAAACTGAGCTGAACAGCTGATTGAACATGTAGTTAAATTCATCACGTGGCTGAGGAACCAGAGTAAGCATGTCAGGATGTGATTTAGACCAAGTCAAGGTTAATGTTCTTGCTGACTGTGGAGTATCAGCCTCAGTGAGACTGAGAGACAAAATTAAGATTAAAAGGATGTAAAAGCTAAACCAATTATGTGGGAATATATTTCAATAAGACAAAAAAAAAAAGATGAAGACAGAGTGTGTGTAAGTGCCAGGCCTTTAAACCACTTCACTTCATCTGCTGCCCATCTGGCTTCAGTTAGCACACAACCCCCTCCTGCTCCAGCTTCCTTTTCATCTGCCTCCCTCCTTTCCTGACTCCTCCACTCTCCCTCCACTGCTCCCCTCAGCTTCCAGCACCAAACATCTCTGACACAATTACCTCCTGTAACCTTTCTGTTTGACTGTGTGTGCGTGTACCTAGCCTCCCACCGCTTTCCACCATCACACGCCACCACCAAGGTAGTCCCCCGTCCACGCACAGAACAAAGCCCCCATAGTTAGTCAGAACCGGACTCCATGTGGGGTTGAGGTTTGGAAATCACTGAGCGGATATAATGAGCACCAACATGTTAGATCCTGAGATACGTCGATGATGTTTTAATATAAAATAACAAAAATGTGTTTTATGATGTGAAAAACTGGAACGTTTTTATGTCACACACGTTAAACTTTTACTTTTACAAACCTGTTGAGGAAAGTTCACGTGTTTCATAACATGAGCTTAGAAATTAAATATCAGTTTCACATGGATATATGAGCACGTGTTTGTGTTGAAGAAGTGGATTTTTGTGATATAAGTCAGACTTGTCTTAACTGTTCTGTCCTCTTGTGTGGATGTAACACTGAGCACACACACACTTACAGTTCACATTAGCTCTGGTTGTTGTTGGTCACTCTTGTTAGCCCTTGCTCAGCTGTTTCCCTCAGGATGAACACTTTTTGAGTCATTTGGAGTCCCCTCTCCTCCGGACCACCCAATGTTCAATATAAGTTCTGGCACTGTGTGTCGGGGATGAACATCCCACCCTTTTCTCTCTGTTACATCTCCTCGTCATTCCGTCATTACAATAAACAAAGAATTTTACAAGCTTAGCCTGACCGAAGAATACAACTGAGAATCAGAGGATCTGGATATAAAATCCGATTTTTTAAGGAAAAGACCTGTTTTTATAGAGACTGAGACTCTTTAGTTTGCACAATGAAACTCTGTCCTCCCATTCTCATGAATGGAGCCAGCTTGGGCTGAAAATGGGTTTAGAGTTAAAATTCAACCTGAACCAAGCTTTACAAAGATTAAATGCTATAAAGGTGTTGTTGTTGTTGTTGTTGCAGAACACTTTATTTTTATCCCAGTAGTGGCATGGTTGTTTTCCTTAAGATGATCAGGATTTAATTCTCCACCTTAAGTCTAATGAAGTATCCATAACCAAAACGTTATTCCCTTCAATGTGCACAAAATGTATATCAATGTAGAACAGCAGCTAGCCTCAGCTGCAAAAACACACTTCCCCGGCTACTGGGGCTTTATTTTTCTTTTCACACTTTTCTTCACACAGAATGGCAAGGCTTGCCAAGGATACATGTTTATTTTGGTCAAGTATTCCAATCTAGAATGCGTCTCCTCATTTCCGGGTTTTGCAGCTTCCCTGTTCTAGAGCGACGTTTTGCATCAAGCATCATGTGACAGTCAGGTCTAATCAGAGCATCGTACAGTGTGAGAACATGATTTGTGAGCTGTGTTTGATTGAACCCTGCGATACAGTTTGAGCAGGAGCTGAGAGCCACAAAGCACAGTTTATGACTGGCTTTAGACCGCAGTGACGCGCCGTGTGCACGTGTGTCGAGGTGGGGCTATAGAAAACGGGAGGCTGGAGAATGGATGTTTTGAGAGGGGCCGTGGTATGTAGGATTAAAAAAATGCTCTCTTGCTGAAATGCTCCACATATCACCTTTAAATCACAGAACAGGGTCAGACTATCACTAATATGGATTTCTAAAGATCATGCATAGATCCTGAAAGGGGGAAAACTCTGGATCGCATCTTTAAGTGTCTGCAGACTCACTTGTGGAATTTAATCTGGCCCTTTAAGATTTGTAATTGAGTATGATGTAGAATGTAAATATATAACAGAAATCAACAAATGAGCTTCCCGTGACCCTCAGTGGAGGACAGAAAATCGAGGCATGGATATCTTCTTGAGCAGGTACAAATTAACAATTTCAAAATAAAATAGTTTTTGCTTTTTTTACTTTAATAATTTAATTTTTGTTGCCTGCATGGGAGTGTTTTCAAAATGGACCCCATGTTGTTAAGTTTAGGGTGTTGCTATTTGGGACGAGCTTTATTTGAGATACAGCTGGGTATCTGCACAATAGAATTTACTTCATTCAAAGTTCCATGCACAACTCAAGTTGTTGAGAAGTCCTCCCAGTAGTTGTAAGAAAAAAGCATGCATATTTTGATTTAAATTTTTTGTGCATACTTTTATTATATTTAATATTAATGCTGCTATTAACAGTGTGATGTCACAACACAGTCCCTTTTCTTTGCTATTCTCTCTGTTCTCGTGGGTTTGACATGTCCAGTTGTTACATATCAGTGTTATGCCTGATAAAGTTAAACAGCTGTGGAAGAAGTTAGTAAGAAGAAGAACAGAATGCAGCTTTAATTGGTTAGAGACACGTGAGATTCACAGTCAGGCTGAGTTTTACTGAGTCATTAGTGGTGGAGCATAAATCTAAGCGCTGCAGTTTGTTTCAGACTAAAGGCTAAAGCCCGTCTGATGAATTAGATTAAAATTCTGATTTACTTCCTGTCTTCAGAAAGTGTAATATATATTATTGAGTTAACAGGCTAGTTTACCTTTAAAATAACAATAATATATAGAGGAATGTACATCATACGATTCTGTTTATCTCATAATATGTAATATACTGTCTGAGGGAAATTCCTCCAGAGCAGCTTCAACAGTTAGAATCCAAAGTGAAAGCTACTGATCATTCAAGCAAAAGTAATAGTAAACAACAACTAACAGCAATAATAAAGCACTTGGCTGGAAGCATTGCTGCAGCATGCCTCAGTCATTAAGCTGTCTTTGAAATATGTTTGTTTGAGTGCCAAAGACATTCAGAGAATGCTTTTTTTTCCAACACCAAAAAGGAAGTGACTCACTTTTCACTGTAGCACTCCACCTCTGGATCTGCATTCATCATTCAATCAGTACAAGCATCTGTGACCAGGGTTTAGTCACTGTAGAGGAAGCATTAAGGATGAAAGAAATCACCTTCTGGGATAAAACGCTGCACAGATTCCAGATGGGGAGAGCAGGATGCAGTGGTTCACATCTCGGAGCTGCTGTAGATGTCAAGTGGTTTTTATTTGGGGTTAGGGTGAGGCTAACCAACTGATAGTTAACAAATGGCCTCCTAGGTTTTATGCAGCTGAGGTAAGGAAACTAGAATGCCACTAAACTCCCTTTTAATACCACACACACACACAAAGAGAGAGAGAGAGAGAGAGAGAGAGAGAGAGAGAGAGAGAGAGAGAGAGAGAGAGAGAGAGAGAGAGAGAGAGAAGTTTGTTTCTACACAAATGAGGACATTACATAATGCATTCTTGGGTCACTTACATCAAATTTAACTATCACAGCTGAACACTTCTCTCTGACCATTTAACCACAATCTAATTGATCTCTAAACTCAGTTCGAAGTCTCTTCTTATCACTAGTATTCTACATGTTGGTCGGATGTTTCTATAAGCTGGTGTCCTGTCAGCTGTTGGGCTTCAAAGATGTTTAATAATTAAAGAACAGTTGATGTCAAATTGTTGATGGAGGGTCATAATCACCCTCAAACATGAGACTTAACCCTCAAGCATCAGTATGGACATTTTTTGTCAATTTCTGCTCATTTTTCTTCTTCATCATGTTGGCTACATTTTTGTACGTGACACAATTTGACATAACAAAGGCTGTCTCTTGACAGATTTTAAAATTCAAATGTATTTTCTCACACTATGAATTATTCATTAGAGGACAAAAGTATCCACTTCCAAATAGACCATTTCTGCTTAATGTTTTTCCACTTTTCGGGGTTGAATCTTTTGATCAATGCTGATGTAAAAAAAAATCTTCTGCAGGATTTTATTGAAAATTTATGTGAATGGTTACATGAACTTAAACAAGCCATAACTAAGTAAGCATGCGTGTCATTATTGTGCCCATCGCCTTAAGCAGTGCAGCCTCCTCTTAAACAACCGGCCAAAACAACCTGTTATAAAACACAGAAACTAACCAGCAGGAAATGAAGTACTGCTCTAGATCTCTTACTGAACATCAAACAATTTTCTCCTTCAACGAGCTTGTTTATATTCACCCCCTTTTCCTGTACTTTTTTCATGCAAGCTGCTTAACCCACATCCCAAATCATGGGTCAGACATTCAATTAAATCAGTAAATCTGAGTGAATCAAACTGGAATATATCCTGCTCTCTCACTGAGCCCGATTCAAGTTGACCGGCTCAGGCTGTGGTCCCAGCAGTGACCCTGTTCACTCAATTTGCCGGGTTGGGTTCACTTGGCTGTAAATGGACACCCTTAGCCAGGAGGGGTTTTAAGAAACTTTAGGCCAATTAGCTTTCCTGACATGCAGCATGCCCAGCTGGAGGGTTCCTGGATGGCTTCTAACAACGAGATGTTAAGGAAAATTTTAAAACAAAAGAAAACATTTTGCTGTTTACATATTTTCATTTTACAAAGTCTATTATTGTGTGGTGTTTGTTTGCTAATTAGAGGCCTTTTTGTTGCAGAAGATACCACAGCTGATGCTGTGGTTGGCTACAAAAGAAACAAGGAGCAAAAGGAAGGATAAGAAAATAAGAAGCAATGGAAGTTAGACCTAAAAGGAAGATACAGATGGTTAAAATATGATATTCATATCCCTATTCTTTTATATCTTTATTTGTGCTAGAGAGCCTGTAAGTATCCTGCATAAAGACAGTTTGGTCAAACTCTAAAAGCAGAAAAAAAACTGAAAAACCAAAATGTTTTTTAAAAATCCACAGTAGCAGTGAGTACAACATTCGTGCCACTTGTGAAAATACATCGCTGACTTTGCTAAAACAAGATTGAATGTGAAATGTGAAAAAAACTAAGAACATAATTAAAAATGTCTGTAATCAAGGAATACAATGAGAGCAGAAACAAACACATAAGTTACTGAAAAGTGTTGTGGTTTACAAATAACAGAGAAGAGGCTCACAGTAAAAGAAGGAAACAGTTTCAATGTGAAATGCTTATAAAAATTAAAAAAACTACCGGAAACCAGACAGATAAATGCTGTGAACATGTAGAGTTTTCTAGAAGATTACAGCTTTACAGTAAAACTTCAAAGAACCATTGAGCTGTGTATTTACTTAATACTACCGCAGTACTGTTTACAACTCTGTTCAAATTGTACCTCAGGATGTATTTGGAGCTCGTATCAGACAAGAGGCTCTCTGAAATGTTATATCCAACAAAATAAAAGGGAGACGAAAACCATAAATAGCCAACACATTGCAACGGAGAGCATAATGTTGGTTCAGTGAAGTCTGATTACAGAGCAACAGGCCCAGTGCATCATGCATGTGTAAACGGGGCCTAAACACTGAAACTGAGGTCAGTGAAAGCATCAGACATGGTGAATGGTTACACAGCTAACTGTGATTTAAACCATGTGACAGCCTTATGCTTGTACATATTTACAGTAGTATATGTATGAAAATCAATCAGGATTTTTGTTCTGCTTTCTGGCCTGTCAACTCAGCATTCCCTCATTCTCATGCAGTTCCTGCTCCATAAAGGTTTGAAATAATGGAGCTGTGCTTCTTTATTTCTGTCATTTTTAATCCAAAAGGTGATCAGAAGGTGCTGTTTGAATGTATGAGTTTTATGTGGAATGAAAACGAGACTAAGAGTTACAAAACAACTCTCCTCCTCACCTCTGGTCCAAAAAGCTTCTTCAGCTCTGATCATGGGTTGGGAGTTACAGGTGGATAATCACATTAATGGAGTCACTGGAGTGAAACATTATTCAAGTACAAGAAAATGTGTCCAAAAGATTGTCCCGCATGACTGGAAATCTACTCCAACACACAATATCAGATATTGCACCATAACATTATTAGTATTAGATGGGGTTTCTTTGACTTGGTGTGATTGCAGTGTTACAGCTCCCTCTCCTGGAGTGACTGTAATCATATTCCTGGACTCTGACCCAAACAACGGTTGTTCCAACAAGATGAGGACTTGAGTCTGAAACCTGGGACTATGTTGCACAATCAAAGACTGATACCTTGACTTGGACTTGAGGTTGGGTAAAGCAGCCGTGTGCAGTTTGAGATTAAATTTAAACGCATCAGCTAATTACATCTTTGCATCAATAAAATCTGATCCATTCAACTATGAGATGAAAAGCCTACAAGCAGGGTTTATCTTCTTCAGGGATCAACTTAAAAATAAATAACAGAAAAGTTTAAAAACTTTAGTTATATTTGTGTGTGAAGAATGGAACCCCTGTAGTCTTCATTAAGTTCAACTCTTCTTCTGGTGCCATTCCTACTGTTGAGTTATATTGTTTTCTCATTAGTGAAGCCTACTGTTCATTAGAGGAACTGCAGCACCAATTTAAAACTACAACTAATTCTCTGAAAGGGTTCTTCAGGGTCCTGTGAAACTGGTGGGGCAGCGCCCCAGTGCCCCGATTGAGGGGCTGCCACTGAGTAGTATTACATAAGGAAAAACGTAACTTGTGTTTTTGCTTTTATCATTTCAAAACCTGTTTTTCTGTAGTCTGCTGAGTTACTAATGATCACCTGCTGTCTGGCAGGTTTTTTGCACCACAACTTGCTTTTGAGTGTTTATTTGTGAATCCAGTTTTTTAAAAATGTTTTGTAATTTTATAGGCCCATTTGACAATTATCTTTTCTTTTCTTTTTTTTTTTCATTTTCTAAAACATGTTTGGGCCCATGCTGACTTTACTTCAGCACTTAGTCTGGAAAAAAGATGTAAAGAATGTATTCAAAGAAATATTTGTAATAAACAAAATTAAATAGTTTGTGAATTACTAACTGTAGTCCAAAATAAAATCCCCTCAGACATTACTGAGCTGCTGATTATCCTGCATGTCCCATCTGCAAATGCTTTGAATATATAACATCTAACAAGACAGGTATCCAATCATTAGAGACTCAAAACTAGACTCAAACAGAACCCCCAAATACTTGAGAATTGATTTGGGCATGGAAAAATTGACATGTGAACATTTTTGTTAACATTTGCATTTTTTTTATTTTAAAAAAAACAACAACATATAATTGTCCTAATTGTAAAGTGTGGTCGAAGTTCAGTTGTGAACAAGTTAACTAAGGCAGTGTGATATTATTTACCTCCAGCTAGATGAATAAATAAGCCAACAAGTCTCCAAATTAAAGTTATTCACTTCTAAAATAAGCCTTGCTGCTCCTCAGGTCAGTTTCATGCAGTTTAAAATCCAATAGGATATGGTATCAGCAGTGATCAAGTTTGTTAATGTTATAAAGAAAATCAGCATGCAGAACTTTCACCCATGCAGTTTGTGTGAAATCAAAACAATATTAAATTATTCTTAACCTTTATATGAGCTCTTTTAAACATTAATGCATCTTTTTAGGTTTAGAAAAGATTATTTTTTTTTAGTCAAAATAAACACCTTCTTTCATTGAGCTGAGAGATACTTTTTGCCAGAAGGCTCTGAGGCCAACTTTCTCTCATACTGTATGTTCCCAAAAACAGCTACGTTATGGTTTATTCAGAAGATAGATTTGCGTCATTGACCCCTGTCCTACTGCGAGCAAACCACTGGAACCGATTATAAGTCCACTGAGGAGATAAAGTTCAAGTGAACGGTCCAACAAGGCTTGCGTCTTCAGTTTTGGACTGTCCAGCTCTTTGTGCCTTTCTTCAGATGTCGGTAATGTCGTGTCAACCTGCTACTTGAACTGGCAACAAGCACCGCTTGGTTACGAAATGATCAATAAACTAATCAGATTCACTCCAACTTCTCTGTTTCTTCTTTTGTTCTCCGAATTATCCTCTGCTTTTTATTTTATCTCTATCTGTATCCTGTTCTTTTAGTCCCCCTGTATATTCCTCTTCATCACTTTCTCCCTCTTCTAATTTCAGCTGCTTGGCTTCTGATATCTCCAGGTCTGCTTTCCATTTTTCCCTCTCTGATACTAGAAGCCATATGGTGTAATTGTAACCATGTGTGTGTGTTTGATGATTACAGTGGTAGCTCTGTCAGACTCTGAGACATTTTACTGTAACACATGGTAGTGGCACCCACAGATGTGCACATGGTTGCATATAAACACACACACACACACACACACACACACACACACACACACACACACACACACACTTGTGCAACTTGCCAGCGATGACTCCAGACAAAAGACGCACATTTCAAACACAGAGAGGAAGTTGTTTCCTATCTCCTCCTGGTTTCATGTCACTGTGGTAAATATTTTCGTATCGTGATTTTATGAAGTGACAGTATTCTTAACCGCAAGGATAAGTATTTCACAGAAATGGAAATGAGCTAAAGAACTGCCTGTTAAATGACGCTTTTCCTGTTTTTGTGTTCCTTAGACGAGATGATGCCAAGCTTTGTGCATTGTGCTGTTTTCTTGATCCATCAGGAATATTGTTGGTTCTGTGTCGCAAAACAAAGGATTTACGTGGATTAAAAATCAAAGAAAACTGGGCAAAAACAAAAGAGTGGTAAAGGGAGATGGGGAAGAGAATGGTCATTGATCTGGTTTCCTCTCTAAGCTTGCCTCTTTTTATTATACCAGATGGGTGGATGCCGTTTTCACTTCAAGCTCTGGAGTATCCCAGAGGCCTGGGAGCCCTGGTCCTCTACCAGAGGCCTGGGAGCTCTGGTCCTCTACCAGAGGCCTGGGAGCTCTGGTCCTCTACCAGAGGCCTGGGAGCTCTGGTCCTCTACCAGAGGCCTGGGAGCTCTAGTCCTCTACCAGAGGCCTGGGAGCTTTAGTCCTCTACCAGAGGCCTGGGAGCTCTAGTCCTCTACCAGAGGCCTGGGAGCTTTAGTCCTCTACCAGAGGCCTGGGAGCTCTAGTCCTCTACCAGAGGCCTGGGAGCTCTAGTCCTCTACCAGAGGCCTGGGAGCTCTGGTCCTCTACCAGAGGCCTGGGAGCTTTAGTCCTCTACCAGAGGCCTGGGAGCTCTGGTCCTCTACCAGAGGGAGCTTGAGGGTTCTTCTCAGTATCCTAGCTGTTCCTAGAACTGTGCTCCTCAGACAGAGACCATTGAGGTTGTTCCTGGTATCTGTTGAAGCCACGCTACCAGATTGGGAGTTACAGACCTGGGTGCTTCGATGACCAGTACTACTAGACTTTGATTTGTTCCTTGATTAGCTCTTTGTAATTTTTCTTGTGTTTCTTTGTCCTGATCTTGCTGTCACTTGAGGTAGCTACATCACTGCTGCCTTGTTCTGCAGATTGCTGACAATTACCATGTCAAGTCGGTCCAGTTCATCTCAACATGTTTCCGTACACTATTCCAGCCACTTGGTTCTGGTTTTCCGTGTACGCTTTGCCTGTCTGCGTCTTACATCCTGCTGTTACAAGCTGGGATG
This sequence comes from Callopanchax toddi, assembly GCA_006937965.1. Taxonomy (NCBI): domain Eukaryota; kingdom Metazoa; phylum Chordata; class Actinopteri; order Cyprinodontiformes; family Nothobranchiidae; genus Callopanchax; species Callopanchax toddi. The sequence goes on from SSNR01000076.1 coordinate 1,948,564, forward strand.
TCACAGGGACATCCCAGCACAGTCTGGATCTGTAGCTCGTAGATCTCACCAAACGTAAATGTAAATGTCTCGCAAAAGACCCCCCCCAACAACCTGGGCACCCAAAGCAGAGACACAGATTCAGATCGAAACAAATGACAAATTATTTCAATCCTCAGGTAAAACTATGCTTAAAGTGGTCAAAAGTAATTAAAAACCCTTAATAAAAGAATAGGAAACAGTCCAGAGTCCTCCGTTGCCACCCAGGGAAGGTCACACTTGCCACCCCTCTGCCACCTCCTGTGGTCCTGTCTCACACTGCTAGGTCTCCTCTGGCGTGCTCCTCCTGGCATCCACTGATACGCACCTAGCTGGTCTCGAGTGACGCTCTGGGATGGCTCCCTCAGACGTCCCACGTTGCATAGCAACATCTCCATCAGCTGGGCCGCAGACAGGAGTCCTCTCTCTGGCTCGTCACACCTCCTGGTGCAAGCTCAAATGCACTCATCATCCACAGGCCATCCGGTTCTTAAAACAGGTTCTCGATTAATTCATGGGCTCCTGTGCCTTTGCAGCCAATCACTCCACCCTTTTTTCAGCTGGGTCGATCTTCAGAGGACCTCACAGTGGGGGAAAAACACAACAAATCCAAAACAAATCATGCTAAGAAAATTCTAAATAACCAAAGTAATGCAAAGAAAATTAAAGAAAACATACAATTTTCCCACTTTGTGACACATCTTTGGTCCCGTCTGGTATGGTAGGCCCTGACCTCCATGGTGGTTCCTCCTGCTTCTCCTCTTCCACCTTGAGTTTCTGCTTCCTGAGACATTCGCTTAGCCTTTCATCACTGGGGACTTTCTTTCTGATGTATTCCATAATTTTAGTTGTTTATTCCTGTACACTCACTAGTCCTTAGCCTCCCTCCTTTTGCCTAGTGTCCAGTCTCAGAGTACTAGACTGGGAGTGAACTCTTCTTGCCTTGATATCAGTGGCTTATCTCTTCTTTTGGCCAGGCTATTAACAGCAGGATGTCTGATGATTGGCAGGTCAAACATGTAGATGGCTCATCATGATCTGCCTTACTCTCCTCTTTGTAAGTATTGTGACAATTTAAAACCAAAACCCCAGACTTATTGAGTACTTCATTCCTGATGCTGAGAAAAATATGTACCCACCTGGTTTATCCGATCATGATAGCATGAAACCAGAGTACTTGAGAAAACTCTAACTAACCCATGAGTGCATGGGAAGAACATTCAAACTACAGGCAGAAAAGCCCCAGTCAGAGTTTGGACCTGAGACCTTCTTGCAGTGGGGTGACAGTGCTAATCACCACACAACAGTGTGCAAAGCATCTGCTTCTCCTAAAACGTTGTCTTCTGCCCTGTTTATCTAATCAACTCTTCATCTTCTTTAGTGTCAGCCCCTTTGACGGTTTAACAGGCTACTTTGGCAGACCACATTGAGGAAGTACAGCTGTGAACGGATGGTTTCCTTTACCACCAGGTCACTCCTCCCTCCCTTTAAAAGGAAATCCTTTAATAAGGGCCCTTTAACTTTACTTCTGACTCTCTCACCTTTCCCATTTGCTCTTCTCACCTACCTACCTATACCTGCGCCCTCCTTGCTTCTCTTTTCTGTTCTGCTTTATTCACAGGATCGCAGCAGCAGCAACAGCTGTGTCATGGTTGAATGTGAACGTGGGAAGAGAAGTCCGTCTGAGGCTTCGGTGATAACAGGATTAATAGCTCCCTCTGGATAAACACTTTCTGAATGTATTGTTACCAAAGCAGTTTCCTGATCATGCTCCAAGTGTCTGCTCTTTGGGCCAGAAAGGCTCACAGGGGAAGCACATGTAGAACTTGAAGACACCAATGCATGCATAAACACAGACACTTCCACAAATACACACCAGTACTTTTTGGATATACATTTAACTTAACAAAACTTATTGAAACAGAATAATCGGGTACAAGACCTTAAAGTGCCTGTGACTCCATATTTAAATCACTTTATATTAAACAGGTGTAATCTTTGATGCCTCTAGATTAGCGTTGCACCCAGGCCCGGATTAATGCACAGGCTAGGTATGGCTGAAGCCTAGGGGCCCCGTGTGTCTGGGGGCCCCCATTGGTCAGCAGGGTTTTTTAAATTTGCATAGCAGCCGCCTCCAGCTGATTTCACTCTGCCCGCAGCTGTGTGGATGTTATGCAGTTGCAGCAAACAGGTAAATATTGTTTTGGGTTTTTTTGTATCCAGTAGTGTTGTCAAAAAAATCCAGTTCTTCTGTACCAAGTAGGTACTAAAACAAATGTTACGGTTCCAGGATTTATGAGGAACCGGTGGTACCGACGTAGCGGGTCCACCTGGTTTTTGCGACGCTAGCTGGTCGTTTTTCGTCATTTTCGGTCATTTGACGGATTAAAATCACACACCTGTGTGTGTGTGTGTGTGTGTGTGTGTGTGTGTGTGTGTGTGTGTGTGCGCGCGCGCGCGCGCCATCAGACCGCGCTGTATTGGCGAGTGGCTGCAGCCTGTCACGCAGGGACTCCTCCTGCGTAAATGCGCAGCGCTCCGGATTCTGGACGTGGAACGCCACGTCCAGAATCCTGGAGCTCAGCGGTTCAGAGAACGAGAACTCCCAGAGCGTTCAACCAAGTTGGTTTATTTTCTAGATCAGTCTGGATTTATGAACTGAACAGACATATAAATGCTGCAATCGGAGGTGATCGCGTGGATGCGCTCATGCGCTGCGCTCCTCAGACAGGGAGAGTTATTAGAGTTCTCCAGATGAAGACTTTGTCATCAGCTGGTTTATTCTCTAGATCAGTCTGGATTTATGGACTGAACTGGACCTGGTGTGCAGATCAACTGAGCTGAACCTTCAGAACCACGATCTTCTGTTCTGCAGCTTCATTAAACGTCAGGTTCTCCAAACTGCAGTGGAGGAGGAATGGTCAAGGAATGATTGCAATTTTTTTTTTACAAGGAATGAAATAATGCTGCCGAAAATGTCATTATTATAACTTCTGAATTAATAAGTGACAGGTAGAAATAGATTATGACCGGATTTTTTTTTAACCTTCAGTCAAAATTGTCAGGATGGTACCACCTCTGCCTCTATTTGAGCAGGAAAACCCTGAAATATATGATTTTATTTAAATTTACATGCAAGAATATTCTTAAACTGTATTGGTCCACAAAATCATAAGCAACACTGATTGAGTAACCAAAAACAAAAACAAAAAAAATCCTATATATATATGTATATACATACACACACACAAGCGATTGGAACAATCGGTAGTGGTCAAAGTTTCGGGTCACAGACTAGGGGGCCCCTGAACAAGTGTAGCCTAGGGGCCCCAGTGCACCTTAATCCTCCCCTGGTTGCACCATTATAACTCAAAATACGCTGTAATTATTTCCTAACGAGCAACTCAGAGATCAGAAGAAAGCGCCGCCTTCCGGTTCTGCTGGGTTTCTCCTTATTTGGCAGCCTGACACTTCTGCTGCAGTAGGGGGCAGTGCCGTCGTATGAGGGGCCACCAGGGACATTATTCCAAGTTACCTCTCATACACACTAGTGAAAACCTCTCATACACACATATGAAAAAAGCTCTTATGTGTGTATATATATATATATTCTTTCATATGTGTGAGCAGGCCCGGATTAATGCACAGGCTGGGTATGGCTGAAGCCTAGGGGTCCCGTGTGTCTGGGGGCCCCCATTGGTCAGCAGGGTTTTTCAAATTTGCATAGCGGCTGCCTCCAGCTGATTTCACTCTGCCTGCAGCTGTGTGGATGTTATGCAGTTGCAGCAAACAGGTAAATATTGTTTTGGGGGTTTTTGTATCCAATAGTAGTGTTGTCAAAAAAAAAAAACCAGTAAGTCAGTACTAAAACAAATATTAAGGTTCCAGGATTTATGAAGTACCGTTGGTACCGACGTAGCGGGTCCACCTGGTTTTTGTGACGCTAGCTGATCTTTTTTTGTCATTTGACGGATTAAAATCACACACCTGTGTGTGTGTGTGTGTGTGTGTGTGTGCGTGCGTGCGTGCGTGCGTGTGTGTGTGTGTGTGTGCGCGCGCGTGCCATCAGACCGCGCTGTATTGGCGAGAGGCTGCAGCAGCCTGTCAAAGGGACTCCTCCTGCGTAAATGCGCAGCGCTCCGGATTCTGGACGTGGATCGCCACGTCCAGAATCCGGGAGCTCAGCGGTTCAGAGAACCCCCAGAGCGTTCAACCAAGTTGGTTTATTTTCTAGATCAGTCTGGATTTATGAGCTGAACTGAGACATATAAATGTTGCAGTCAGAGGCGATCGCGTGGATGCGCTCATGCGCTGCGCTCCTCAGACGGGGAGAGTTATTAGAGTTCTCCAGATGAAGACTTTGTCATCAGCTGGTTTATTCTCTAGATCAGTCTGGATTTATGAGCTGAACTGGACCTGGTGTGCAGATCAACTCTCGAGTACGGCACAACAGCGGCTTTTCGCCAGCTCGAGACGATGTTTCTAGATGTTTGCTCACCAACCTGCAGGGCAGCTTACTGAAGCAGCAGCCTAAATAATATTTTGGCCTCAGCAGAGACGATCAGAACTTTGTGAAACACTCCAACTGTTAAACCGAAACCTCCCGCTGCAGCTAAACTTATCACTGCAGCCCCGAGGAGAGCGGACTCCCCTTTTCCTCCTGACTGATCTTAGTTCAGTTAGTGTACCTCCACCAACTCCGTGCTGCTGAGTTAGCATAACATTGGAGTTGGAGCCGAGTTGGAGGGAGAACACATTTCGACGTAGGAGTAGGGACAGAAAC